>JARNME010000495.1:0-425254 GCA_030179655.1 Scaptomyza flava | reverse complement strand
TGAAACTTCCAATTCTCTTTATCTATGGGATAGTAAATTAAAGTGTCAAGATGGGGGTTCTACGATAACTGGGGGGCTGGCAAATCGATAAATTCGATAACTCAAAACCGATAAATCCACATATTTCGCACATCCTTACAGCTAGAACTACCAAATTTGGTAAGAAGATAGCTACTAGCAACCCCCAAAAAACTGCATCAAAATTTTGGAGCCACGCCCCCCCATTCCGCCCCAGCCCCACGGCATTTTAAAGTCAAAAACGCCTATATCTCCCACAGTTTTTGAGCTATAGCCACCAAATTTGGTGCCAAGATAGGTGATGAGGACCCCCCAAAAACTGCATCAAAAGTTTGGATGCCACGCCCACCAATACTGCCCTAGCCACCCCCATCCGCTCCAACGCTTCGTCAAAAACGGGAATGCGTGTATCTTCCAGAGTAGTGGAGCTGGAGCCAAGCCCACCCATTCCGCCCCCAGCCCCCCCCGCATTTTGAAATCAAAAAAGCCTATATCTCCCACAGTTTTTTAGCTAGAGCCACCAAATTTGGTGCCAAGATAGGTGATGATGACCCCCCAAAAACTGCATCAAAATTTTGGATGCCACGCCTACCAATACCGCCCTAGCCACCCCCATCTGCCCCAACGCTTCGTCAAAAACGGGAATGCTTGTATCTTCCAGAGTAGTGGAGCTAGAGCCACCAAATTTGGTAGGAAGATAGCTGGCAACAACCCCAAAAGAATTGCATCAAAGTTTTGGAGCCTTGCCCAACCATTCCGCCCGCCTTTCCCCACCTTATACAAACTTTGAGCTAGAGTCACCAAATTTGGTATGAAGGTAGCATTTGACATTCCACAAGGATCTGCAGCAAAAATTTGATGCCACGCCCAACCATACCGCCCCCAGCCCCCCTCTCCCCATTTTATACAAACTTCGAGCTAGAGTCACCAAATTTGGTATGAAGGTAGCATTTGACATTCCACTAGGATCTGCAGCAAAAATTTGAATGCCACGCCCAGCCATACCGCCCCCAGCCCCCCTTTCCCCACTTTATACAAACTTTGAGCTAGAGTCACCAAATTTGGTATGAAGGTAGCATTTGACATTCCACAAGGATCTGCAGCAAAAATTTGGATGCCACGCCCAACCATACCGCCCCAGCCCCCCTTTCACCACTTTATACAAACTTCGAGCTAGAGTCACCAAATTTGGTATGAAGATAGCAATTGACATCCCACATAGATCTGCACCAAAAATTTGGATGCCAAGCCCAACCATACCGCCCCCAGCCCCATAGCCCCCTTTCCCCACCTTATACAAACTTTGAGCTAGAGTCACCAAATTTGGTATGAAGGTAGCATTTGACATTCCACAAGGATCTGCAGCAAAAATTTGGATGCCACGCCCAAGCATACCGCCCCCAGCCCCCCTTTCCCCACTTTATACAAACTTTGAGCTAGAGTCACCAAATTTGGTATGAAGGTAGCATTTGACATTCCACAAGGATCTGCAGCAAAAATTTGAATGCCACGCCCAACCATACCGCCCCCAGCACCCTTTCCCCACTTTTACAAACTTTGAGCTAGAGTCACCAAATTTGTTATGAAGATAGCAATTGACATTCCACAAAGATCTGCAACAAAAATTTGGATGCAATTCCACCCATACCGCCCCCAGCTCCCCTTTCCCCACTTTATACAAACTTCGAGCTAGAGCCACCAAATTTGGTATGAAGATAGCAATTGACATCCCACATGGATGGGCATCAAAATTTTTAATACTGGTATCGAGTATACCGCAGTCGGTTGCGTCCGACTGCAACGTTTTCACTTGTTGTAGTCTTTATTTGTGTCATTCCATAAAACACAGCGGCATTGAACAGCCGAAATTAAGCTTTCAGCACAGATTTTCTGCATTGCGTTTATATAATCGCTCAGCGACGCACTTAAAATTAGAACCGATTCTAGCGCTGAGCGACGTCGCTTAGTCGATCGCGATTTTCGCTCGTCGCTCAACAGCTGCGTGGCCGCTCGTATGGAGTTTCATATGTTTTAATTTTTAACGTCGCTCGAGAGAGCGTCGCTCAGTCGCTAATCGCTCAGTGCGTGGCCGAAGCCTAAGACCCATTTCACACGATGAAGTTTTTGCGTCTGAATCATTCGTTTGTAGGCAAACGCATGAGCCCCGTTCAGCTCCCGTACCGTATACATGAGTTTTACGACCGTAACAACAAGTGTTAAAAAAAGACCATATTGTGGCGGTAGGCTAATAACCTTCTTAAATAAATCGGAAATGCAGCTGTGTTTCTGTGTACTTAATGGGCAGAGCTGAGATTACCAAAGATTATGCTAAACATAACTGAAACCACTCAAAAGACTCAAAGCTAATTCACCTTTCTGATCTATACCCTGTAATAGATCGGTGGCAGTACAATCCTGTTTATATGTTATTTAAATTGTATCTTATTAATTAATATATTTTAATTCAATACTTCTTGCGCAGCATTGACTGCCAAAACAATAAGTATGGCTCGATTGGAGCCTGAATTAGGTGAACTTTGTTTATATTATCCGAAAAATGTGTAAGCCGGCTCTTGACCGACATGTTGATGTTTTTTTTTTACGACTGTAAATAGCTGCTGGATGAAGTTTTTGCGTCTGAAGCATTCGTTTGTAGGCAAAGGGTGTAGTGGGTTACAGCTGCAAGCAATGCTTCATGACTTGTGTAGCAATGATTTATTTTTCTCATTTTGCTTTGCCTTATTCCGATTGCATGTAAACACAGAGTTGCACAGTGTTTGATGTGAATAATAAAGTTATCGATACGAAATATTGCACAAGCAAATATTAGCGCCAATAGTAAATACATTGTTTTGGTTAAGAAATTATTATTAGAAACGTTCACTGAATCTATTTCATTTACTTGTTACTTCTTAAATCAATTATATGTTACCAAGTAAAACAATCGATGGCATAGATGTATGTTTATCGACCATAAATTTAAATCAGAGTTGCATTTACAAAAAAAAATGCTGCATGAAAAAACTTCATCGTATAAATGCGACCAGATTTGCGAAGATGTTTTAAAACAGAATGAAAAAAACTGCATGAAAAAACTTCATCGTGTAAAAGGGGTCTAACTGTATATGCTTAATGGGGTCGGAGATGCTTCTTTGTGCCTATTTCTTGATACACATTAGTTGGGTCCAGCGAACAATTTTAATATCATGTTTCATAAGCTTCAGCTTCCTTACATGCACAAATTTAAAGAATGTTTTTATTTAAAACTTGGTTAAAATTTATAAAATACTTGAACGCAACACTTTAAATGCATAGCATTTGGGACCAATCAATTCTTTTTAATAAGGAAACTCGGAAACTCTGGTTCCAGTACAAATTTTAGCTCGCGCTGAGAAGCATACAGACAGACAAAATTAATTCAATGCATTTTTTTTATACTTTTTACCGAAAGTAAAGAGTATATTGGGTTTGTGCAATGTCCGTCATTGTGTCTGTCCGTCCGTATGTGTGCAAGTTTTTTCCACATCCTTCAAGCTAGAAACTTGAAACTTTCCAATTCTATTTATCCATGGGATAATAAATTAAAGTGTCAAGATGGGGGTTCTACGATAGCTGGGGGGCTGGCAAATCGATAAATTCGATAACTCAAGAACGGAAGATAGCTGGCAACGACCCCCAAAAATCTGCATCAAAGTTTTGGAGCCACGCCCACCTATTCCGCCCCCCTTTCCCCTCCAATACAAACTTTGAGCTAGAGTTACCAAATTTGGTATGAAGATAGCAATTGCATCCCACATAGATCTGCATCAAAAATTTGGATGCCACGCCCGCCTATACCACCCCCAGCCCCCCTTTCTCCTTTTTTTTTAAGACTTTGAGCTTGAGTCACCAAATTTGGAACGAAGACAGCTGTTTTAATCGGTTTTAATACTGGTAACGAGTATACCGAAGTCGGTTGCGTCCGACTGCAACGTTTCCACTTGTTTTTTACTGAATAGTTTGTGAATAGTAAGTAATAAGTATTATTATTATTGATATTATTTTATTAGATACCTTTAAAATAAACTATCTAATTACTTAAGAGTGCTAGCTACCTGATTCTGCGATTCTTTGGTTGCTATGGAAAGATTCAATTTTCATTGTTAAATCAAGGGAGCGCAGATATTCTTGTTATTTTTAAGTGTGGGCTTTAAAAGAAGATCTGAGGGTTTGTATTGTTAAAGAAGAGGGTTCTTTTCGGTGCCTTATCCGGACAGCTGTCTAGGATGTGGTCGATGCAGATGGTATCGTCGCATGAGCAGCGTTGTGTTGAGCTTCCAGTTAGAAGGTGTTCCATATTTTTTTTTTTCCATATTTGTTTTGGGCAGTTTGTTGGGTATGAAGTAACAGTATCATCCAGATTAAACGTTTTGTATCTGTATTGGAATATGCTCCAGTCTTCGGGATGTTTGTGGGCAATTATTTTCTTCATGTGTCTTAGAAGATTTTTGTCAGCCGGAGGGTTGTATAGTATTAACGGTGCGTTGGTTATGGTGTTTGCTTCTGCGTCAGCATTTTCATTACCGCGTATGCCTTGGTAGCTTGGGATGCAGCACAGTGAAAGTTTTTTCGGGTATTGGATGCATAAGTTACGAATTTTTGCGATTACGTTGTTATGACAGTTTAGATTTTGAGAGCTGTTATTGTTGAAAGACTGTCAGTGAAAATTGTAAAGGATCCTTTACTTAAGTGGGCGTCTGTGCAAGCCTTAAGTAAAGCCGTTGCCTCTTCGGTGAATACAGAGGAGTGTTCAGGAAGAATTCCGCCAGCGATGATCCAGTTGCTGCTGTCAACTACAGCAAAACCAGTGTTACCATTGTTTTTAGAGGCGTCTGTGTATAGCCATTTAGTGCCTTCCGTAGTAGCCACCACCTCTTGGAAGAGCTTCCTAAAGTTGGAATTCTTTTTATATTCATGTAGCTTCAGGTTGAACGAAGAGCTACGAAGTTTCCAAGGCGGGTGGCATAGCTTGTGTTTTGTCTTAGAAGGGAGAGTGAAGCTGTGGATCTTCGACATTAATGCACAACGACGAAATGTGGATATAAAATTTAACTTGCGTTTGGATTTTAGGGCATTTATGAAGTTATTTTGTGGCAGCTGATAAGGCGAAGTGTATAGTTCGACCAAGAGTTTGGCGGTGGTTTCATAAACTCTATGTTTTAGTGATAGTTAGCCAGTCTCAGCCAGGATGCACTTTATGGACGATGTTGGGAACGCGTTGATGCTGCGACGTACTGCTGTGTGGTATGGCACCTTCCTTTTTTTTTTTTTTAATTGGAGTGGGAACTCCAGCCATATATCGGGATCCCATGTTCCAGTTTCGCAAGAATAAGGGATATGGCAATATTTACTAGTGTGTTTATGTGGATTGCAGAAAATTTGGAACCAAGAAATCGTATAATGTTAAGTCTGGTTTCTTAACTTAATTTAAGTTGAGAACGATGTTGCTTACGGCTGTATTTTAAGTATTTTAAGTTCATTTACGTTTTCAATAATAATATTTTGATACGATAGGATACTCGTATGGGTTATACAATGATGCTCTCTACAAGTATGTAATATCTTGCATCAATTGGTAGAGAGCTTGGCACCCGACAAGTTTCCCCAGTCGTGTAAGTCTTTAAGGATCTCTGTAAAGGTGCTGGTTACTTTATTGATGTCTTTGAAATTTGTATAAATTATCGTCTGCGTTAATGGCTAGCTGTATTTTTTATGTCTGAAGATTATTCTATTTAGTTTTTCAAATGCTATAATAAATAGCACGACTTAAAGCGGGGAACCGGTGGGGATGCAGTTTTGGAGTAAGTTGCGGTCTGAGTAGGTATTATTGACCCGAACTCTGAAAGAGTGTTGTGTCATGAAGGCCTTTAGAGCGTTAAAGGACTTTCGACTTTTTTCAGATTTTTAAAGCTTCAATCCAAGCCAAGCTTACATTGTAAACCCTCCTTTCAAGCCAACCAGTTTATGGAAAATAAGGTTATTTCTGTTAATAAACCACATAAAACGACGGGCTTATATTTTTTTAAAAAGCTTGCTAAAGCAGGAAAGCAATGAAATTGGGCTATAGCTGGTAATGTCGTAGCTAGGATAATTTGGCTTAGGTACAGGAACAGTGGTTCAACTTGTCTTGAGGGTCGTGTTGTATATTTTCAGAAGACCATGCTTGATATTGGGGGGTAGGTTTTTAACAATTATTATTAGTTGTTTGTTAGTTGTATTGTTCCTTCATACCCGAAGTAAATATTTTTATTTGGTTGTCTTTTACGAGTTGTACGTTTACTCCAAGCACATAACGATCATGACGAGAAGCACTATAGAAATTCAATTATATAATTTTTCCCTTTATTGCCTTTACTATTTTAGATTTTAGCTTTGAACATTCCTGATTAACTTACGTCACAATGTTTAATGAGCTTATGGGGTCCATTTCCAAACCACTGAAAATCTGTTCCATGAGCGTTTTAAATGAAGTTGAATTAAAAAAGGCTAATGGCAAAGAGTGATCCGTGACGAATTGAACACATGCCCTTTTTAAAGTTTTCTTTGATATTTTGATACTGATTTTTTTTTCTTTGCTGTCTCTTCTCTTCATCAAAATCAATTAATTCGGCCTCGTTTCGGAACAATTCCACATTCTAGGTTACCATATGCCTTTTCAAGTTGGAGATATGATCACCTTTTACTTTGAAATTACATGCTTTGCAGGTACTTTCATTTTTTGTTTGATCGAAATAAAAAAAATTTACGAAAGAAAATGTTTATTTTCCTGCCCATTTTGAAATTTTATTTTTATACTTTTAGATGTCAATTTTAATAATTAAAATAATGTTGAATTAATTTCAAAAATTATTTTAATTTTAAAAATATATACATACCTCTTTATATATAAAAATATTTGATATTGTTCACTAATGATTATAATTTTTTTGCTTGGAATTCACTTAATGTGTAACCACTTGCACTTGTTGCTAAAAAGTAAGTAAAAAGTTCCGTAACGGAACAAACCTCGCGAAAATCCGTTATACGAATGTAAGATATATGGAAAAGTTTTTATTTTATTGCTGTTTTTAATGTTTTTCAAGTAGTGTAAGATAGCGCGATAGCGGATAGCATGGCCAGGTGGATTTGTTTCAGTTGCACTTGCGCTCAGTAGCTTTTCTATCGTAAGATAAGCAGCGAACTATGGCAATTTTTCCAAAAAACTGGCATTAATTAACAACTGCAAAAAACAAAAGGGGCGGTGACACGCCCATGTGATCTTGCAAGCGCAATCATATGTTTTTTTATTATTATGTTCTAATTAATGTTGTTGTTTAGGAAGACCAAAAAAAATAAATAAAATAAAAAAAATATTTATATAAAAGTCTTGGCTGACCAAAAAAAAATTAAAATAAATTTATAAAGGTCTTTTTGACCAATATAATTTTGCGGTCAAAGTAATGATTAAATATGACCAATATAATTTTTTGGTCAAAGTAATGGTTAAATATGACCAATATAATTTTTTGGTCAAGGTAATGGAATAATGGTTAATTATGACCAAACTTTTAAATCTCAATTATAATGATTAAATGACAGATTTTTTTTTTTTTTGTTGATTTACTGAGACCTTTTCGGTTCACTTCCCAAAAATAATGGTTATTTTGGTTCCCTGGTTTCATATAAAAAAAATGTTCTCGTACAGTGTCAGTACCGTACTTACATTTTAGGAATGCAGTTCTGTTCGCTACTGCTGGTACGGTAGTGTTGAACAATGAAAATGTTAAAATGTTATGTTAAAATGTTTACGGCAGTAAATAGCTTTCAGCAGCTATTTACGATTGTAAAAATAGCAACAACATGTCGGGCAAGTGCCGGCTTATACATTTTTCGAAAAATATTAACAAAGTTGACCTAATTCATGCTCCAATAGAGCCATACTTATTGTTTTGGCAGTCAATGCTGCGCAAGAAGTGTTGAATAAAAATATATTAATTAATAAGATACAATTTAAATAACATATAAACAGGATTGTACTGCCACCGATCAATTACAGGGTATAGATCAGAAAGGTGAATTAGCTTTGAGTCTTTTGAGTGGTTTCAGTTATGTTTAGCATAATCTTTGGTAATCTCAGCTCTGCCCATTAAATACGGGTTCACTAAAATGCTTGGTTTTGCAGCCTGCCTTTCTTTTAAACAACCGCCAGCTGCAGGGCGTTAGTTGTACTCAAACACAAAAGTAGCGCGCGTTGGTCGTGAATCAGTATTTTGAACTTAAGTATACAAAACACAGCTGCATTTCCGATTTATTTAAAGAAGTTATTAGCCTACCGCCACAATATGGTCTTTTTTTAACACTTGATGTTACGGTCGTTAAACTCATAGACGAATAATGTACGAGACGGGTCTTAAAAGCTGGAATGTAATGTTAATTAACATAAACGCAACCGATGGGCATGTGCGTGGGGAAACAGGGAAAAGCCACTATTTCTTATCATTTGTTTACCTACACACTCACTACAATGCCAGCTGGTGCGAAGACGGCCATCATTGTTTAGCTTTTTGTTGTGACTGCAAATTGTGCGAAGCGCAAGGCATACAGTGAATCACATTAATATTCGGTTTTTTTTTTTTTGTCAACTTCAAACACGAATAAAATGTATAAAAATTACACTAATCAAAAATGTGAAAATGGTAGATTAAAGCTTGTTAAATTACCTTTTCACAGAGGTATATATATCTAGATTTTATTGAAAACTAGTACAGAAAATATGCATAAAACAAAAAAAAGTCCAAAATTTGCGCCACATTAATATTCGGTTTTTTTTTTTTTTACAAGTAACAAATATCTATTTTAGCTAAGAAAAAAACTTAATCGTATATTTGGTATGATACCCATTATATTGTATGGTATCGCCTAGGCATTTTGGCACAGTTTTTAGAATTTTTTGGGTAAATTCATGCCCAGTATAAGCCCATTCTTCCTGAAGCCGTTCTAATAATACGGATAAGGACGATATTGGCGTTTTGTGCACACGGCGGACCAACTCACTCCACAAATTTTCAACAGGATGTAGGTGTGGTGATTGGGGTGCCTTTTCCAAGATTTTTGGGCAGTTATATAAAAACCCAGACTCCGTTTTATAGGCGTTATGCTTTGGGTTATTGCCTTGATATAACTTGAATGAGTTGCCAATACCCCATAACCATGCACCATGACCTGGTTGGATGATTGTGTTTTCGCTGACGAAAGCAAAATCAACTTATTAGGCAGTGGTGGCAAGTCCATGGTGCTGCGGAAGCCGGATACTGAGCTGCAGAAGAATCACTTAAGACCAACCGAAAAACACGGCGGGAGTAGTGTATTGGTTTAGGCCCCATTTCCACAAAAGGAGCGGGGAATCTTATTTTCATTGATGGCAAAATGAACTAGGACCATTATTTGAAAATTTTGAGCCAAAATTTGAAGAATTCGGTCGAGATATCGGGTATTGGCAACTCATTCAAGTTATATCAAGGCAATAACCCAAAGCATAACGCCTATAAAACGGAGTCTGGGTTTTTATATAACTGCCCAAAAATCTTGGAAAAGGCACCCCAATCACCACACCTACATCCTGTTGAAAATTTGTGGAGTGAGTTGGTCCGCCGTGTGCACAAAACGCCAATATCGTCCTTATCCGTATTATTAGAACGGCTTCAGGAAGAATGGGCTTATACTGGGCATGAATTTACCCAAAAAATTCTAAAAACTGTGCCAAAATGCCTAGGCGATACCATACAATATAATGGGTATCATACCAAATACACGATTAAGTTTTTTTCTTAGCTAAAATAGATATTTGTTACTTGTAAAAAAAAAAAAAACCGAATATTAATGTGGCGCAAATTTTGGACTTTTTTTTGTTTTATGCATATTTTCTGTACTAGTTTTCAATAAAATCTAGATATATATACCTCTATGAAAAGGTAATTTAACAAGCTTTAATCTACCATTTTTACATTTTTGATTAGTGTAAGTTTTATACATTTTATTCGTGTTTGAAGTTGAAAAAAAAAAACCGAATATTAATGTGATTCACTGTAATTGATTGTTGCCGCACTTCATTTCTCTTGTTGTTGTCACAAAATTTAAAATCGAAAATTTAGGCTTTTGCTTCAACCAGCTTGCTGTTGCTCAACAAGAAAGGGTGGTATAGACTTCATATGAACTTTGTGCAATTGTTGAGCAAAACATGAGATATAGACAAATAATGTCTGTTTTATATGTTTGTATATTTTTTGGCAATAAGTTTGGGCTTTCACAACTTAAAACACAAGTTGTATATAAATAAATTAACTAACACTTAAACACACGTATTTTTTCTTTGTATACTTGAAATAATCTATTAATATATTAAAAATGTTAATTCAAGTTTTTATTGACTTGATTGAGAATAAGGGTATTTTTATTTGTTCAGTTTGTGCGTCTCATCTACGACAAGTCAGCACGTTTCTTGTTTTGTTTAAGCTCCGCTTTGCGTTCAGCGGCCTGTGCATTAAAAGAGAGGCGGCGGGCCAGCGGAAGCAAGAACGGTAAAAATGTGTTAGTATATGTATGCATGTGCGTTTGCTTCATTCTTGCTGGGTCTGCTCGTTGAGATTTTTGTTAGTTTTTCTTATTACGTTTTTTCGACAAATACACTATTCAATACACTTTCGTCATTTTTGCGCATCGCTGCATAACTGTGTGGTTGATGCGATGGCAAAATTGTTGGAAAGTGTCATAGAGCTTAAATCATGAAAGAGTATGAATGACCAGCAATGCAAAACTGATATTTGCCTGCCTATTTTACTAGACGCTTGTTTTTTGTGCTGTGCGCCTGAACAGCAAATTATCGACCAGCACCAAAAATGCCTTGGAAGTATTGTTTTTCTGGTTTTTCTTAGGTTTTTGTAGGCAAAATACTAATATGCACCAAATTGTAATCTAAATATTGGTTGTTTAGCGTTTGCCGAAATTCATAATAGTAGAGAAAGGTCAATGGAATTCCATGGCAAATACATACATACATTTAAATATGCACATGTATGTAGATATACAGAGACGAACACACAATCTCACGGGAGCTAGCCCAAACAAAATATCAAATTTATTGCAAAGCCCAGGCCCACCAAAACTGCGTGGCTACGACGAGCCAGCACGTGTTGTTGTTGCGTTTTGCCTATTCTCGAATGGCATACGCACATGCGTATACAGAAAATTACACGCATAGAAGAATAGACTTCGTTGCCTCGGCAACTAGCAAGCTAGCACTGCACACCAACAAGACAGCAGTGTATTGTAAACAAAAAAGCAATAATCAAAACAAACGCAGCTGTTTATCGTTAGGGGAAACCGACTTTTCTACTCGTTTGTGTGTATGCCCATCGGTTGCTGTTTTGTTTACAGCTCGTTAACATCAGCAATTCTTAAAACCCGTCTTTATGTTAACTGGTCGCTGACAAAAGATTGTTCCGTGGATGCCTGCGCAGTTCAAATGTTTGAATACTTTGACTGCACAGTGGGTCGAGCCATGCCCAAACATCTGGCAGTAATAGCCTTATGTAATGGTATTTAGCCTCCGCTTTTTGTAGCCTCCTTTGACTCTGATATGGTCGACAACTGAGAAGATTATCTTTAGTTCGTTGAGACTGGCGGTGTACCATAGTAAACCATGGACACTGAATACTGTTGCTTGTTTTCTTTCTTTGGATATGCTTAACATCCAAGCCTGCGTATCTTCTAGGCCAGTAAGCACCGCATGTTATGCTCTTTGATCTTAATACTCGTTACCGAAGGTAAAAATAATATTGGGTTTGTGCAATGTCCGTCGTGGTGTCTGTCCGTCTGACCGTCTGTCCGTTTGTCTGTATAAAAGCAACTTTTTTCCACACCCTTCAAGCTAGAGCCTTGAAATTTTCAAAATATCTTTATCTAAAGCCGGGACAGATAATTTGTCAAGATTGGGGTTCTACGATAACCGGAGGGCTGGCAAATTGATAAATTTGATACCTCAAAACCGATAAATCCACATATTTTGCACATCCCTACAGCTAGAAATACCAAATTTGGTAAGAAGATAGCTGCTAGCAACCCCCAAAAACTGCATCAAAAGTTTGGATGCCAAGCCAGCCGCCCCAACAACTCGTCAAAAACGGGAATACATGCATCTTTCAGAGCTGTAGAGCTAGAGCCACCAAATTTGGTAAAAAGATAAATTGCAACAACCCTCAAAAATCTGTATCAAAGTTTTGGAGCTACGCCCAGCCATACCGCAATCAGGCCTGTTTAACCGGTTTTAATACTGGTAACGAGTATACCGCAGTCGGTTGCGTCCGACTGCAACGTTTCCACTTATTTTATTTTGCATCGTTTGTAAAGCCCAACGCAAAAAAAATTTTGACACTTTGCGATGCGATCGTGCGTGCTTACGGCTTGGCAAACCTTACCAGACAGGAAGATAAACAAATGGAAATGACTTTTCGGTTTTTCTCTTCTAACTTTTAACTCTTTGTAGAATTCGCGATTTTTGTGGACACTTAAATTTATATATGTATATATATATATACTTTAGGGCGGTTTAAATTTATCTGATAAACAAAATATATAAATATATAAATATATATAAATATATATATATGCTTACCTGTTAAATATGAGGCCGACTTTGGCAGGTTAACCACATCACGTCGAAAAGTTGAAAGGTTCTGAGTAAATCTAATGGTGCAGAAAAATAGAAATAAATTTATAATATTAGCAAATTCTTACGATGCCATTAAATATTTTGAAACATCGAAGTAACGAGCGGTATGGGTAAGTAAAATTAAGTCGTGTTCTGATTTTAGGCTACAGATTTAAGATTATACTATAACATACTTAACAATAGCGATGGCCAAATGTGCACATAAGGGCAGGTACAGTATCATGTGACCATAGTTATTGCCATTTAAATCTAGGTACGGGATGTGCAAAGAGCCAAAGTAAAGGAGCCTGTAAAATATCTTGTAGCGTGTTTAAATCGAGTGGGACGAAGAGAGAGCTTTTGAAAAATTCCGCGATGTAGTAACTGATTGCGGGTAAGCAAGCTAAGCAATTTTTGAGCAAATATTAAAGCCAAAAAATCTTATGAAGCATGTATAGTCTGGATGAACATTAACAAACGAGTCGATTAAGCCATGTTGGAATATCTGTTCTCGCATGCCACGCGCAGGTAAAGTTGGTTTCCTATTATTATTCACCTTGCCCGCTTCCGATGAACACAAGATTTCGATAGCGGTAAAAATAATAAGATGTTCTAGATTTGGTATTGATTTTAGACACTATGATAAATTACTGAACTTCTGTGACAATATCATCGAGATCGCTTAAGAGACAGCAAGCAAATGTATTTTCTAAAGCACAGGTGCATCAACGCATTTAAATAACAAGTTATAAGGGTCTTGTCTAGAATGATGTACTAGGGGATGCCCTCAACCCTAGAATTTACTCGGAGAATCATGGCATGAGAGTGCGTGCAAGTGTATATTGGAAATGCTTGCACTTAATACCGGGAGCCTGAGTTAACTTCAAACTGTAGTGTCTTAGATGTTCCTTAATCAATTTCTATCAAAATAAGCGGATGATAAAAATGTTATCTTAAAGATTCTCCGATGCAGATGGGGATGCCACCAACTATTTTCCTTCCAAATTTTCTGACTCTAGCTCAAAGTTTGTAAAAGGTGGGGATAGGGGTGGGCTGGGGGCGGAATGGTTGGGTGTGGCATCCAAATTTTTGCTGCAGATCTTTGTGGAATGTCAATTTCTGTCTTACTACCAAATTTGGTGACTCTAGTTCGTAGCTTGTAAAAGGTGCGGAAAGGGGGGCTGGGAGCGGATTGGGTGAGCGTGGCTTTTAAATGTGGGGAAGCTGGTGGCGGAATGGGTAAGCGTTGCTCAAAAACTTTGATGCCGATTTTTGGCCGTTGCCAGCTATCTTCTTACCAAATTTGATGGCTCTAGCTCCACAACTCTGGAAGATACTTGCAGTCCCGTTTTTGACGAAGCGTTGGGGCGGATGGGGGCGGCTAGGGAGACACCGAGACTGAGAGAGAGAGGTAAAAAGAGTAAGGCAGTCCAGGTCAGATAATTCAGTTGCTGACCCCATAATTATATTAGGTTTTGAAAACTATAATGATAAGGTCAGCATACTGCGCGCTGCTGCCAATTACCGGCAAACCACAAAAACGCAACTAAATCTCCAATTTTTAGGCTTCTGCAGTGCCAATTTATCAAAATGAACAGCTGTCGAGAGAGAATTATGAGGTGTTTAAATCAGAAATGAAACTCAAAAAACAAAAACAAGCTGCTGCTGTTTTCTGTCGGCGCACGCTAGTGCACATTAAGATGATTGAAAGCGGCAAAGTTATCTGCATGACGAGCTTGCAAAAGCTCTCTCAGATAAGCGTGCAAAGAGAAGTCAATGAGTGCGACCACGACCAGCCCCAGATAATCTTTTTCGGTCTTAATTCTTATCTAACCCCTGCAACCTTGTTACATGCTATTTATTATTGTATTCTCTTAAATGTAACCTTAAGTATTTATTTGTGCTCTTTAATTTTACGTCCTTATATGATAGATGCGTTTCTTTTGAAGTCATTTTTGTGTAAACAAACTGCCACTGCATATTAACAACTCCAGGGGGAACAGCCAAACTATGGTGCGGATCTTAAGCAAACAAAAGAACGGTCTAAATATTTATTATTTAAATGCTCCAAGCTTGGCTAGATTCTAGTTGTATGCGTCTCCGAAATAGGTTTGTCCCGGAATTTAGTGATGTGTCAATTATACATGAAGGCTTTAATGTGTTTCGCTCAGATCGTTTAGGTCATGCTGGCGGAGTTGCCATTTTTGTCTCGAAGAGACTGACTTGTAAAGTTATTTCTAAGCATTCCAGTGACAGTTCAATTGAACTTATTTTTATTAAATTATTTTTTATATATGATTTTAATAATTTTAATTATAATATTAAATTATTAATTTTAATCCTGACAGCAGACTGCTCATTGGCTGTATATACAGACCACATAAGAATAAAGAATTCCAAATCTTTTTTTTTTTTTTATTTGTTATTTAATAATGTTGACAAATCTAGAGTCAACTCATAAAAAACAAGTTACAATAAAATAGTATAAGTAAAAAGCCTAGGCAGAGAACAAAAATGACTAATAACCTCACCGACCTATGGGGGTGTTTCATTTTACAGTCCGGCCAGCTATGCCCCTCTCCACAGCCAAAATTGTCAGTGACATTATAGTCACTTTATTTTAAACAGAGATGTAAGTAGAAAATAGAAAAGAAATACTTAAATGTGAAAACTAAAAAAAAAAGTTTAAAAAAACAAGAATAACTAAGTAAATTTAATATAATAAAAAATATTTATATATATAAGACTCGATGGGGGAAAAGAGTTTAGCCAGTCCAGCAATCTAAGTCTCGTTTCATAGCTGAGAGCGGTCATAAACTTTCCGAAGATGAACTGAAAGCAATGATTTGATTAAGGAAAGAGAGGTCTCATTAGAGAACACGTGGTAAAGGTTATTTATTTTTTTTTTTTTTAGTGTTTATTTCATGAATCTTATAATTATGCCCTTAACCCATAAAATGGGTAAATAAGGGTATAATGGTTTTGTGCAAAAGTTTGTAACGGGCAGAAGGAAGCATCTCCGACCCCATAAAGTATATATATTCTTGATCAGCATCAACAGCCGAGACGATATAGCCATGTCCGTCTGTCCGTCCGTCTGTCTGTCCGTCTGTATGAACGCGTGGATCTCAGAGACTACAAGAGCTAGAGACTTCAGATTTTGGATATAAGTTCTCCTATACCATGAGCAGAACAAGTTTGCTTCAAATTATCGATAGCTATTATGGTTTCCGATATACACATAATATCGATAACAAAAAAATATCGAATTTGGAAAATCTAAAAATGAGGGTTGAAGTAATGGGTAATGATAGAACTTTTCTGAAAATTTCGTCCAAATCGGTTGAGAAACACCGGAGATATTGAACTTAATCGATTGTCAGTATACCAAAGTCAGTATACCAAAGTCTTACATAAATCTAATTTATTTGTTGCAACTGGGTTCAGGGTATCTTCTAGACGGGCTCTCCCGACTAGAGCCTTCTTACTTGTTTTAATTACTAAACAAACAAAATATTAGTTATAAGTGGGGTACACTCTGTCTCCAGACGAGCTCACTAGTGTTAAGGTAATTAAGATTATCAGGGGAGTGCCAGCCATCAAAACCAACCGAATTCCAACCTTAAACCAACCACGAGCTGGTTTTAGGTGTGCCAGAGCAAAGTTCGAGATGGTTTTGAAATCTCCACAAATTTGGTCAGAGATTTGGTTAGTTAAAGCAATATTAAATGTCTATTGCATAACAAGTGTTACTTTTTCGAAAGGTAATTTTAAGCTAAATTGCATATTGCAAGTACATTTGAATTTAATAAATATTTCAATTCATGATTTTAGATCTAAGACGTTCCATGTAAGCGTGCAAAACCGTCCCTAACAAGAGAGGTACCACCTAGTTCGTTTAACCGTAACTTTTATTCGAAGTCTTTAATAGGTAAATTTAAAAGACACTTATTTGTGAGAAATAAACATTAAAAAATTGTACTTATTTGTGAGAAATAAACATTAAAAAATTGTACTTTAAGGTAACAAAATTGCATGGTTGAGCAGTGGACAATTTGTTGTAAACTTAACAAAGTTATTGCAGCAAACCTTTTTTTTATAAGGTGACAGCTTTTGCGGTGTTTGTTAGGTGTGTGAATGTCTACAGTAAGAAGAATTTAATTAATGGAAATTCATTGTGCCGCCAAAATGTAAGTTGAATAAAAATTGTGTTTAATTTTTTGTATTGCATTTATTTTATTTTTGGTCCATACGGGAAAACACCGTTCACCACAACAGAACGAAATATTCGTGAAGTTTATGGAGAAGTATCCAGACATTGCACAGGGGTTCACATTAAACTGTTAATTAACTAATATGTTTCAGGTTTGGAAAGATTGGAAACAATCTATAAAAAAGAAGTTGTGCAAGAACAAAAAAGAGCAGCGGGCAACTGGCGGCGGGCCTTTTAAACAGCAGGAGCTATCCGCAACAGAGCACGCCCTTGCTGATGTGCTCCAGCTGGAGCACGCGGTGGATGGAGTGGCTGGAGTAGCTACGTGTGGGCTTACTCCAATAGATAATGATATATCTGAAGCTATCGATGCCGAGGAATATAGTAATGTATAAATTATTATTAAATTAAATTGTTTTAAAAAATAAATAAATTATTTAACAGTAAGTCCCACAAAGATGATGAGACTAGATAGCAGTGCTCCGGCTGTGGATGAGGAGGATGAAGATGTATTAAGTGTGCCTGTAAGGACGCCAGCCAAAACAGGCGCCGGTGCGGCAAGCGGCAGCCATGCGTCACAGGCATTGGCGCTAGTGGCCGAGGAGACTGCGAGTCTAAACCAAATTTCGAAGGATCTGCAGGCTCTGCACGAAACATCCAAGGCAGGCTTGGATGCCATTAGGGAGATGGGTCAGCAGATGTGCGAGATTGCGAGGCAGCAATTGGAGGAGCAAAAAGCTCATAATGCACTAATGATAAAAATTTTAGAAAATATATCGAAAAAATAAGAAATAATCATGTGTTTTGTTTTTTTATATTTATTACAAAATAATTCTTATCACAATTAACACAAAATTATTATTAGCGCCTTTGCAGGCTGTTCGCAATCGAGTTTCGAACTCTTGCCATGTCATTTAATTGTAGCATTAATTCAATTGGCAACTCAAAATCAAATTCCCTATCTCGTCTTTCGAGACATAAGCTATGCAGGACACAACAGACATTTATAATTTTGGCGACCTTAGCTGGGTGACTTTTATAACACCAATTGTTCGCTCGACTACATTTCGAGCTGACGCATGCCGCATATTAAAATTATGTTGCCCTGAACCAGCAGCTGGACTCCTATACGGAGTAAGCATGTAGGGCTCCAGAGGATACCCAGAGTCTGCCAGAAGCCAACTGTTTTGACAACCACTAGCATATTTTCTTTGAAAATAGTCTCTTGCAGAACTCATATTCCATGCAAAGGAGTCATGTGTTGATCCAGGCATTGAGGCATCCACATAAAGGACACACAGATCGTAGTCACATATCTATATAAGCAAGAATTTTATCAAAAGGCAATAGAAAATAAGCATAAATATTGAACAATTAAACAAGACTGCTACTCACACACATTATTTAGAGAATACGATTTAAGGACAGGACGCGCTAGCTACTTATCGCACTACTTACAATCATTGCATTAATACTAAAATATCCCTTTCGGTTCATGAACTGATGTGCAAAATCTGTTGGCTTCATAATTCGTATATGGGTGCCGTCAATGCATCCAATCACGCCAGGTACGCTAAACTTTTCAAAAAAAAAAGATTTTGATGATGAAATTTTTGCTGCCGTCTGATCGAGTTTTATAAAACGATGACAAAGCCTCCTTTTAAGGATTGGAAGCACAATTCATAATGTTTTACAAACTATCGATCGTGAAACAGCCAAATCCTTGTCCTTCCCAATTACTCCCTGAAAACTACCAACACCCAAAAAGCTTAGCACTGTTGCCAGTCGCAGCATTGGCAAAAATTGACGATGATGGCATGTCATCCTTAATTAGGTGAAATATCATCATAAAAGTGGACTTATCAATACGATAATTATATCGAAATCTGTAAAGTTAAAATCAATTAAACACTTGCAACAATTCCATTGTAGACTAAAAAATAACATACGTGCTGTCACAAGTCGATAGTGGATACGATGAACTTCTAAGTAGCCGGCGCTCAACCTTTTCTTTCGCCAACTCTTCTTTTCTAAGCATGTCAAGCAAAAGAAAACTTCCAAGAGGCATTTCTATTTAATTTTACTTTTACTTTTGCACTTTTAAAATGTAAACAAAACAGATTTGCCATTCACGATATACGTAGAACAGCGATTCAAGCAAGCTATCACGGCAGGGCTGTCAAGCAAAAATAGTTACTTGGCGGGCAAAATATTAAATATTTATTTTGTATAAGAATTAAAAGAGATATGACCTAACATATTTTTATTTTACCAATTATTAAATATAACACTAATGCCCTGTGGCCAACCTTGAAAACAATGACAAAAATAGCAAATAAATTTTAGGCAATTTTTATTTTTCAAAGGTCACAACTCTTTTTGGCCATTTTCGTTTTACGTATTTTCTCCGAAAAATTTTACCGAAAAATATAATCTCCCAAACTTCTGGCACACCTACGGTTTTGTTTTAGAGATTTGAAAACCTGCTCGAGCCAAAATCTCTAGAGATTTCTGGCACACCCCTGTATAACTCGCTTTTTGGTGAATAATAGGATATGTTGGAGGTACACATATTTATCGGTTGGATGTGCAACGAACATTTTTTTCGAAAAAACATTACTTAGATGTGGAAAAGGTTATTAATTTGGACGCATGAACTTAAAGAAAAGAAGAATCTTTATCACCATTAATCAACTTGTGCAGGAAGGCAACACCAAGAACTATCCTACGATTGTTCAACGACGGAAGGTTAAGGAGAAGAAGCCTACTGGAATATGAAGGCAAGCGAAGGTTACTTTCCCAATTTAAGCCTCGTAAGGCGAAAACCAGAAAATGCTTCTGAACAGATTCGATACGATCCTGTTTATTTCTATACTGGGGGCTCCATATACAAGAGCAGTATTCTAGGAAAGAGCGGACAAGGGAAGTGTACAGAGTTTCCGTTACGTAAGGATCGTTAAACTCTTTAGACCAACGTTTAATGAAACCAAGAACACCTTTGGCCTCATTAACAATAGTAGAAATATGAAGCCCGAATGAGAGCTTGGAGTCAAAAAGAACACCAAGGTCCTTGACTGTAAAAATTGCAGCGGGGTACTGTCAATTGAGTATCTGGTAATGAAAGGCCTATTTCGGCTGAAAGTCATAAACATACATTTAATAACAATGGTGAAGCAACTGATTAGTCTTACACCAAAGTCGTTAAACTCTTTAGACCAACGTTTAATGAAACCAAGAACACCTTTGGCCTCATTAACAATAGTAGAAATATGAAGCCCGAATGAGAGCTTGGAGTCAAAAAGAACACCAAGGTCCTTGACTGTAAAAATTGCAGCGGGGTACTGTCAATTGAGTATCTGGTAATGAAAGGCCTATTTCGGCTGAAAGTCATAAACATACATTTAGAACAATGGTGAAGCAACTGATTAGTCTTACACCAAAGCAACTATGATTCAGAGATATACAGTAGGAAGAAATAACCTTCACATCGTCTGCGTACATGAGAATGCGAGAATGTGATTAAACAGAGGGAAGATCACTTATAAAAAGAGTGAAGAGTAATGGACCAAGATGACTACCCTGAGGTACTCCAGAAGTAACCTGAACTTGTTTCGAGGTAGCCAGTTTTAGGAGGACTCTTTGTGTCCTACCCTTTAAATAAAAAGAAATCCAAGATATGAGTGAGGGAGGGAAACTAATACGGACAAGCTTGAGAAGTAATAGGTCATGGTGTACAGAGTCGAAAGCTTTACTGAAGTCAGTGACGTCAGTTTGCATTTTCGAGAGGAAAGCATCATTTACTAAAGTTGTGAGTTCCAATAAATTGGTCATGGTTGACCGATTTTTTGCGAAGCCGTGTTGAGCAGGGGATAAGACTGATTTGCAGAAATGTTGCAAAGATGAAGTGATAATTTTTTCAAATAATTTAGGGATAGCGGACAATTTTGCAATGCCCCTTTAATTTTCAATATTGGACTTCCCACCATTTGCGTGAAGAAGGATTAATAAAGATTATTTTCAAAGAGATGGAAAGACAGAAGATTCAAGGTATAGATTAAAAACCATAAGCAATGGGCGAAGAAGAGAAGCACTAAACTTCTTAAGAAGACAACTAGGTATATTTTCATGTCCAGGAGAATAAGAAGACTTTAACGAATTTAAAGCTGAAAGCAGAGTGGACTGAGAGATGGTAGGAACAGGAATATAATTTGTAGAAGCAATGTTATAAGGGTAAGGTATGTTAATGCAGAAGAGGAAATTGATTGGAAAAATTAGCAAAAATATTAGCGGATTCGTTATCGTTGCTAGATTTATCCCCCCCAAACATGAAAGATGACGGCAAAGTGGAAGATATACGCTAAGAATTTTATTGGACGTAGATGTACTAACGAACAGTACAGTCAAGTGGCCCAACGATACCAAGCACCGGCTTGTTAACGCGCGGACCCACGCACAAAGCGACCCACCTCCCGCCCATCCGACCGAGGGGCGCTCCGCTTAACGTGCGGTTACGATGATCGCGAACATGCAGACAAATGACACAAAACTAACTTTTTTATAGAGCAAGTAGGTGTGGCACTGTGTATTAAGTGGGAAAGATCGTTATAAATAGAACACAGAATACGAAAAGGGTTATGAAGAGCATAATTAGACTTACAAGTTTGAAGAGATATTGGTACAAAATTTCTAGTATTTTTAATAGGAACAGCAAAGTTAATTTGGTTAATTAATTCAGAAGAATCAATTTCACCATTAATTAACTTTTGAAAAATAGAAAATGCTAGCATTACTCTACGATCATTAAGAGAAGGAAGATCTATTAGTAAAAGTCTACTACGATAAGATGGCAAATTATTTTTAGTGTCCCAGTTAAGACCTCTAAGTGCGAAGAGCAGAAATTGTTTTTGTACCGATTCTATTTTATTCTGATGAATTTCGTATTTGGGAAACCATATACAAGATCCATATTCCAGAATCGGTCGTACAAGAGAAGTATACAGATTTTTTGTTAAGTAGGGATCGTTGAACTCCTTCGACCAGCGCTTAATGAAGCCCAAGACACCAGATGCTCGATTAGAAATTGAAGAAATATGCTTGTCAAATTTAAGCTTTGGGTCCATAACGATGCCCAAATCGTCAACCCATTCAATTCTGTCTAGTGGTTTGTTGTCAAGAAAATAAATATTAGAAAAGGGCAAACATCTAAAAAATTACATTACTTTACATTTACTGTAATTAAGATTTAAAAAATTTACTTTACACCACATTTGAAAGTTGTCTAAATCTCTTTGAAGCTGTTGAGCAGCTAGGGGAGTTGCAGCTGACGTGCATAACTTTACATCATCAGCGTACATCAAAACCCGAGAGAACTTTATAACCGATGGAAGATCGTTTATAAACAAAATAAATAATAAAGGACCAAGATGACTTCCCTGAGGAACGCCTGAAGTGACCTGAACCGTCTTGGAACCGGACCCTTTAAATAAAACCCTCTGAGTTCTAAGAGTTAGGTAGTCTTTAATCCAAAGAACTAGAATATTTGAAAAGCCCAAGAGTTCTAGTTTATGTATTAGGAGATGATGATCTACAGATTCGAAAGCCTTACTAAAATCAGTATAAATAACATCAGTCTGCAATTTGTCCTGAAAACCCTTGATAACAAACGAAGTAAATTCTAACAAGTTAGTGGTAGTAGATCTTTGTTTCATAAATCCGTGCTGGCACGGTGAAATAATAGATTTACAAAGGTGTTGAAGATGGGAGGTTATTAATTTTTCAAAAATCTTAGAAATAGCAGACAACTTGGAGATACCCCTATAATTTTGAACATTACATTTGTTTCCTTTTTTATGGAGAGGAATAATAAATGACTCTTTCCAAATTTTTGGAAAGGAGCCTAACTCCAGGGACAAGTTAAACATTTTAAGCAACGGCTTTAAAAGACCATGAGCGCAGTGTCTAAGCACACAGCCTGGCACTCCGTCAGGTCCTGGGGAAAATATAGGTTTCAAAACATGTAGATTATTTAAAAGTGAGTTCTCAGTGATTTTCAGTAAAAGATGCGATTCGAGCCATTAACCTGATAAGGGTAAGGCAAACCGACTTGAGATTGAAAAGAACTATACGTCGTTTGAAAAAATTGGGCAAATATATTTGCAATCTCCTGTTCAGAATTGGCCTTCGTTTCCTCAAAGAATACCTCCGTTGGGAGTGTCGATGACCTACGCTTCGCATTAACAAAATCAAAAAACCGCCTTGGATCCTGCTGAAACTGTAATCTACACCGAGTCAGGTAATTCTTATAACATTGGTTGTTTAAGATAGCAAAACTGGCACGAGCAATCAAGTAATCAGAATAGGCTACCGATGAGCCGCTTTTTCTAAATCTCTTGTAAAGTTTAGATTTTCGATTTTTGAGAATTGTCAACTCTCGGGTAAACCAAACAGGTTTATCAGACCTGTTTAGCTTACCAACCGGGACACATAAATCAAATTAAGAATATAAGGTATTGTAAAAAATACTGATTGCCACGTCCAAGTCGTCAGACTCGTAGAGGGGAGACCAGTCAGTATGGGATAAAAGCAGGGCGAGACCCTCAAAATCGGTTTTCCGAAATTGACGAACTCGACTCAAAGGCATTTTGACATTGCAACGCGTCCGGGAAGGTAAATTAATCAACAGCTCCAACGCAGGATGGTATAAGTCTTCGGGATAAGATATAGGCTGGGAACGGGAAACGGATGAAGATGATGAATCCAAAACAAAAATCAGATCAAGCATCTTATTAAGAGAATTTGGGATAGCATTAATTTGACTCAATGACATCCCAAGTAAGTCGATTAAAAATTCATTCGGGGCCGTGGGAGTCAGGGCACCAGAGTCAGGACAAGAAATCCAAGTAGCTTCAGCAATGTTGAAATCACCAAGAACTACAAGAAAATCGCGATCAGAAAGCAAGGCAGAGACAGAATGAATAGCAGATAGATGTGTCTCATAGATAGAGAGATCGGAGGAAGGAGGTATATAGGAACAAGTGATAAAAATGTTAATACCGTAAATATTTAGCTTTACAGCAATAAACTCTATATCAAAAGAACTATTTAATACGACTGTTTCAGAAGGAAAGTCAACATTCACAGCAATAAGCACTCCACCACCACGCCGAAGAGTACGGTCCTTTCTATAAATAGAATATGTACTACATAGAATTTCGGAATTGAGAATGTCTTGCCTTAACCACGTTTCAGTAAAGGCAATGACATTTAAAGGGAAAGAAAGACTATTAAGGTATAAGCTAGTGAGTTTACTACAAAGACCTCTTACATTCTGATAGCCAAGTAAGAAGGAGGATGTTAGTTTTTTGAACTATCAGTAATTGGGAGAGTTACCTTAGAACCAACCACCGGAAGTGTAGATACAATCGGGGGCCGATGTTTTTTTCTTGCAGTATACTCTTTCACAATTATGTGTTCTGGCCAAAATTCTTTGCAGCATATGGTGCAAAAATCTTGGTTCGAAACACTGATTTTAAAAGACGAAATGTTCCGATCATAAGCAAATTTGAATTTCTCCACGTGACATTGGCATTCGATTTGGCCTTGATATAGACCTTGACATCATCTGATGTTAAATCAGGGGGAAGCCTTGAAACAAATATTTGTTTTTTAGGTGGGACAGCAACAAATTTTTTGATTATATCCTCCACTGAGGCTGGTTTGGAAGACTCAGTCTCGGATAATTGAATATTTGGCTCTTTAGGTTTGTTAGAGTTTTTTTGTTGATTAACATCAACACTACTAACCACCAAAGGAACCGAAGGATCGGGATCAGATAAGACAATATCCATGGGAGTTATTGTTATATCATCTAAGTTTTCGATAACTTTAGTAGAAGGGACATGAAGATTTTTATTTACTTTACCCTGTGGTATCGGAGCGTTTGGAGTATTTTCCAACGTCACAGAGCCCGATAACTGCCCAACGTTGGCCTTTTTACGCTTTGGAGAATCCTGTACGAGATTTTTCTCGCTGAGATTTCTCTGAACCGATGAGAATTTTTCACACAGTTTATTCAACTGACAGAAAACGCCCTCTAAGCCAAGCTGAGTTTCTATAAAGCTTGCAATGTCTTTTTTTTCTCCAAACATGACCAACACGGCCACTCTAAATTAGTAACCTTCAAGAGGTCTGAGATACGGCCATTAATGCCAGCACATTGCTCATGAGCAACATTTGTGCACATCCAGCAGCAGACAAAACCCATTTTTGAGTTTGCGCGGACTTGACAATTCGCATAGCAGCAAACAGACATTTTTATTGAATTTATTAAAAGAATATAAAAGTAAAAAAAAAATAAATAAATAAAAATAAAAAAAATCTCTGCAGAAAATTGTTATTATTAAAATACAGGTCCACCCTAAAGTGCAAATAGTAAAGCTACAAACAAAACTTACTTCACAGCTTCACAAACAAAAACGGCGCGAGCGCGACCACCGAAAGCACAAGCAACGGAGAAAAGTTTGACCGCGACCAACACCAACACAAAGAGCGCGTTAGAGTAAACGATCAAGAAACGGTTTAATGCACTGCAGTGCTTGAAAAAAGAGAGGGAGAGTGAGAGAGTGAGCGTAAAAGCACAAAAACAAAACAAAAGCAGGCGGCAGCAAGTTGTGCAAATTTTTCAGTATGCTGGACTGCAGTTTGTTGTTGTGCTTGGAAACACTTTAAAACAAGTGCAAATTAAATCGTTAATTTAATGTCCACTTTGGGTTTAGGCAAACCGACAAAACACAAAGTCACAAAACTATTAGTTTACACAAATTCGCGAAATTAATAGCAGAAATAAGACGCACAAAAGTCAAAAAAGCAAAGCGCATAAAAAAAACACGTCCGTTGCGATGCAAAGCAAGAGCGAGCTTTGATATTATATTAACTAAGTAAAAAATGGTTTCAGGGTTTAAAAACACACATTAGTTGCTTTATAATCAAAATCGTTTTCATTTCGAGTGCTAATATTCAATCGTTTTCAAAACGATCCATTTGTACTCGGAATCGAAATTTAGGAATACAAAAGGCTTGGAATCGAGTCGAGGAGTTTATTCGGAATCGAAGTAGAACCGGCCTGATTATTTAGGTTAAAATTGTTATTGAAATGGGGTTTTGGTACAATTGACCTTGGAATAGGTTCTAAGTTGTGAGACTTTTGACAACTAGCATTATTGTTAAAAATCTTCGTCGTAAAGGCCTTTTTATTTAGCAGTTTTTCTAAACCCAAAAGAGTACTAATGTCATGTTTTTAAACGAATAATGAGGTAAATGGGTAACTGCTCCATTATGACATTTTCAATGCATTCATTCATTAATTCTGTATAAATTATGGTGTTTGTATTTCATAAGAAACGTTGCATAGATATTGCACTAGTTTACGAATTGATCCTCTGTATTGTGCCTTGTTAATTCGACTGATGAGGGTTGATAACGGATTGCAAGGGCTGCAATTTTCAAGCAAAGGTTGAAGTAGTTCCATCCAGATCCTTGGCTGATGTCGATTCACTAGCATCTGTGCTTCTCCAAAGATGAGATGACGAGTGGTTTGGAAGATCCTGTTTTGTTGAAGGATGTCAGTAGTAGGATACTCATATAAGATGTGCCCCACTTGATCCAAGAATGGTGCCAATGCTCTCCCTTCATTGAATCTATCGTATATATTCAAGGAATAGATGAGGTCCATGAAGGCATCTGCTGACAATTTATTTCTTTCTGATCTGGCATGATGATTTTTTTTTAATAATTTTTTTTTTTTTCTTTTTTTTTATCACGCAATATAGCACTTGGTAAAGTTGCAGTGAATACTGATTGCAGGGGTCAAAGGATATTCAATGCCCAAAGGTAAACACTTGGGGTGTTCAACAGCTCGTTTCATCGTTTCACGTTTCAAAGTTGAAACGTCCCGCAACAACAACATACATAGAAAATTTCTTGAAACGTTGAAACCATGATAGAATAAACAGGGTAGTGTCATCAGAGAGAGCGCTCTCTTTTTTCGGATACCAATCGACAGTCGCAAAGTGCTTGTCGTTCGGGTAAGACGTTGATGCGGACGAATTTTTTTCCGTTTGTTATTTTTGTTAATGTTTTTTTTTTTAGGTTAAGATTTGACTTGTGACTTTTTAAAATGCCTTCATACTGCGCAATTTGCCAAAAAAAGATTATCGGCGGGGAAGTTAAAATAGTTCGTGTTCCCAAGGACAGCGTTAAAAAGAAATTGTGGGAGGAAGCCTTGTTCCATTGTTTTGCACCTGACAGCAGAATATGCTAATTGCATTTTGATACATGCAGGCATATTGCTTGAAAACATTAGTTTAAAAAAGCAGATAGCATTGCTTCAGCTGGAAAATTCTCGTCTAATACCCCGATTCCATTAGGCTGCATCTTTCATTAACAGCGAGTGAAAGATGTAGGTGATTCCACTATAAATCCAATTGCATAGTTGCATCTTGATTTAACAGGGTCTGTAAAAAGACAGCAGACAGCTGTTTGTGTATGATACGTTTATATTTAATTGGAAGCAAATATGAGTTCGAACACAAATAAAATTAGTGAAGCTAAAAAAGTAAAAATTATTGCTTTAATTTTTGCGCAAAATGCAAACATGGTTTAACGAATATCCCAGTTTGTTTGGACTGGCACTTGATGACAAGCTGTTTTACTCAAATTGGCACTGTTAAAACCAAGTATCGATTACAAATTTCATACTATCGGCTATGTTAAAGCTCTGTTCAGTGCTCTGTAATGTTAACTTCTAACAAAATTTGAATAAGATTCCCATTGTACAAATGGGATTCTAATACAAAAAGATGCGGCATCTTCGAATACCAATTACATACGTGCATCTTGCTCTAGTGGAATCGGGGTATAAGGAAGGAGTTATGCTGCATTTACACTAGTTGATAAACAAGTCAACGTTGATATCAACTTTATCAATCCTAGTGTGAACAGCTGTCAACTTGATCAACTGTTGCGTTGACAGTAGATTGACAATGCGAAAATCGTCAATTGTTGCTCTGAGTGTAAACATAGTGTAAACACTTTGTGTCAACAGTTGAAGTCACAATCGGCGCGTTGACAACACAAAATTAAGTTGAGCTCATGTTCATTCTTTTGCTTTGTGTTGACAAACTTTATGAACATATTAAAGGTGGCAGCACTTCGCTTCGCCATCCGTTTTAATTAATGTTGTCTGCTTTTTCAACTGTGCAGTCTATAAAAACAAAAATTAGTAATAAAAAGCTATTTAAAATACAATTTTATTTATTTTTATGCATATTTATTGAACCATATTTTAAAATCGAAAGTAGACCTGCTTCAGTTGCTGGCGATAGCTATCGATTAACTCAAGAGCGAGAACCAAAACCACTGCTGCCGCTATTTTGCTCTTCTTCGCTGTTGCCATTGTTCTGATTTTATTCTAAAGTAAACAAATTGCATATCAATTTGTTTTAAGTTACATATGCATTAGTACTAACCACTTTTTTACTTTTCTCAATTAACAAAACAACACAATATCGAAAATCAGTTTCGATACATTCACAATATCGACCTCAACGAAAAATGCTTAGCAACGTGAATGTCAACGAATGTGGATATCAACTGGTGTAAATTACGCTCAACTTCAATATCAACGCGTTGGCATCTTGTGCGTTGCTCAACTCGAAAATTAGTTGGCAAACCGGTTTTTTTGTCAACTCAATCAACTAATGTAAACACAACAAATGCGTTGACGTTGGATATCAATTGTTGATATAGCTAGAATTGATGATTGATCAACTAGTGTAAATGCAGCATAAGATATGCTATTCGATGCCTTAGCAAAGCAAGTAATTATAGAAATAGATGATATTGAAGGTGAGAAGAGCTCGTTGTATGCCTTGCCCCAGCCTTTGTATACAAAAAGTGTTTCAAGTTTCAACAAAGTAAAGATGGGAAGAGCACGATATTTAGTCGATATTTGCTATCGATGTTCAGTACTTTTTAGTATATTTGGTGTATTTTTGCGCAAAAAAGTATGAACACATATGATAAATGGCCGCCAAATGTTAAAAGCATGTAATTGAGCAACTAATTCAAACAACGAGCTCTTCTCACACTCAATATCCTCCATTTATCTAATAACTTGCTTTGCTAAAGCATCGCATAGCATATCTTTAGCACTTTTAAATGGCATTTTTTACAAATAAAGTATAACCGCAATAAACAGCAACAGTGACAAAAATTGAAGAATAAGAAGTGTAAACAAACAACAGCTGACTGCACAAACATGAAACGCATTGACACCCAAAATGCCGTTCACGAGTTAATCGTTTCAACTTTGAAACATGAAATGATAAAACGGAGCTGTTAAACACCCCAACTGTTATGTTTTGTTGAGTTCGTGATGATAACATAAAACTTGGTTTGATTTTCAGTCAAGACGGTTTTATTTAAGTTAAGTGTGGCACGAATGGGGTGAACTTTCAAACAAAAATTACAATTGCAATTTCTTAAAAATGAGACCTCGGTTAAGTAAAGTATTTCACTAAAGATATCATCGTTTTGTCTTATTAAAAACTTAGGCTAGCCGCACACCAGAGCCAACAAATTATCTTTTGTTGGTCTTTGTTGATCCGACAAAAAATATTTTATTTGATATCGCACTCCAAAACCAACACCTTTCGACAAGCAATTTGTTTTCGACTTTTTGTTGGCTTCGGTGTGCGATACAATCAAGAATAATTTGTAGTCTTGCTCAAAATTTCATCTGATTCTGACGAAGACATTATTCATGCGCTTTATCAATGTATAAGATTATGTGAAAGTGATGAAAATACAACTAGAAAGTATTGGGTACATCCTTACTGCAGTATTCGCGAGCAGGAAATGGCCATTATTAATAAAATGGCAGAACTGAGAAAAGTTTCAAAATTTTACGCGTTTAAAAATTTAAACGTTTGATTATTTGGTTCAATTAATTGGAACTAAAATTGAGAAGCGAAATACCAATTATCGACCAAGTTTAAAACCAGAGGAGAGATAAATAATTACATTACGGTAAACATTTTTAAATTTTTACATTTAAAACATATTATAAATTGGCATAGGTATTGGTATTAATATTATTAGATATTAATATTATTAGATAAATAATATAAGAGATAAGAAGTTTTTATGCATGTGCAGGGTACTTGGTTTGGTAATTATTATACTCCGTTGTAATAAAGAAAAATGGGTAGGTAATTATTATATTTAGTAAAAATAGATAATACAGGCAAACCTGGATGAAGTGAACGAGAATAAATTCAAAACTTTGAAATTTATTCACACAATCTAGTTTGTTATCACTTTCCAGGTTTTTTATTTTTATGTTAATTAATTGATATATTTGAATACTTCATCGTTAAACAAATCATTTGTCTTGTAGGTTCTATTAAAATTCCCTTAAAAAACAAAAATATAATAAAGGTTTGAATTTTTTTTGTTCCGTTTTTATACTCGATACCGAAGGTAAAGAGTATATTGGTTTTGTGCAATATCCGTCATGGTGTCCGTTCGTCTGGTATGTTCGCAACTTTTTTCCACACCCTTCAAGCTAGAGACTTGAATTCTCTTTATCTATGGGATAGTAAATCAAAGTGTCACGATGGGGGTTCTACGATAACTGGGGGGCAGGCAAATCGATAAATTCGATAACTCAAAACCGATAAATCCACATATTTCGCACATCCTTACAGCTAGAACTACCAAATTTGGTAAGAAGATCGCTACTAGCAACCCCCAAAAAAACTGCATCAAAAATTTTGAAGCCATGCCCCCCCATTCCGCCCCAGCCCCACGGTATTTTAAAGTCAAAAACGCCTATATCTCCCACAGTTTTTGAGCTAGAGCCACCAAATTTGGTGCCAAGATAGGTGATGAGGACCCACCAAAAACTGCATCAAAAGTTTGGATGCCACGCCCACCAATACTGCCCTAGCCACCCCCCGAATGCCCCAACGCTTCGTAAAAAACGGGAATGCGTGTATCTTCCAGAGTAGTGGAGCTAGAGCCACCAAATTTGGTAGGAAGATAGCTGGTAACGACCCCAAAAGAACTGCATCAAAGTTTTGGAGCCACGCCCACCCATTACGCCCTCAGCCCACCCACATTTTGAAATCAGAAATGGCTATATCTCCCACAGTTTTTGAGCTAGAGCCACCAAATTTGGTGCCAAGATAAGTGATAATGACCCCCTAAAAACTGCATCAAAAGATTCTCCGATGCAGATGGGGATGCCACCAACTATCTTCCTGTCCAAATTTGGTGACTCTAGCTGAAAGTTTGTAAGAGCTGTTGAAAGGGGGGCTGGGGGCGGTATGGTTGTGTGTGGCATCCAAATTTTTGATGCAGATCTTTGTGGAATGTCAATTGCTATCTTCAAACCAAATTTGGTGACTCTAGCTCGAAGTTGGTAAAAAGTGGGGAAAGGGGGGCTGGGGGCGGTATGGGTGGGCGTGGCATCCAAATTTTTGATCCAGATCTATGTGGAATGTCAATTGCTACTTTCATACAAAATTTGGTGACTCTAGCTCAAAATTTGGATGCCACGCCCAACCATACCGCCTCCAGCTCCCCTTTCACCACTTTATACAAACTTCGAGCTAGAGTCACCAAATTTGGTATGAAGATAGCAATTGATATCCCACATAGATCTGCACCAAAAATTTGAATGCCACGCCCAACCATACCGCCCCCAGCCCCCCTTTCCCCACTTTTACAAACTTTGAGCTAGAGTCACCAAATTTGTTATGAAGATAGCAATTGACATTCCACAAAGATCTGCATCAAAAATTTGGATGCAATTCCACCCATACCGCCCCCAGCCCCCCTTTCCCCACTTTATAGAAACTTCGAGCTAGAGTCACCAAATTTGGTATGAAGGTAGCATTTGACATTCCACAAGGATCTGCAGCAAAAATTTGGATGCCACGCCCAACCATACCGCCCCCAGCCCCCCTTTCCCCACTTTATACAAACTTTGAGCTAGAGACACCAAGTTTGGTATGAAGGTAGCATTTGACATTCCACAAGGATCTGCAGCAAAAATTTGGATGCCACGCCCACCCATACCACCCCCAGCCCCCCTTTCACAACTTTATACAAACTTCGAGCTAGAGTCACCAAATTTGGTATGAAGAGAGCAATTGACATCCCACATGGATCGGCAGCAAAAATTTGAATGCCACGCCCACCCATACCGCCCCAAGCCCCATAGCCCCCCTTTCACCACCTTTTACATGCTTCGAGCTAGAGTCACCAAATTTGGTATGAAGGTAGCATTTGACATTCCACAAGGATCTGCAGCAAAAATTTGGATGCCACGCCCAACCATACCGCCCCCAGCCCCATAGCCCCACTTTCCCCCCCTTATACAAACTTTGAGCTAGAGTCACCAAATTTGGTATGAAGGTAGCATTTGACATTCCACAAGGATCTTCAGCAAAAATTTGGATGCCACGCCCAACCATACCGCCCCCAGCCCCCCTTTCCCCACTTAATACAAACTTTGAGCTAGAGACACCAAGTTTGGTATGAAGGTAGCATTTGACATTCCACAAGGATCTGCAGCAAAAATTTGGATGCCACGCCCAACCATACCGCCCCCAGCTCCCCTTTCCCCACTCTATACAAACTTCGAGCTAGAGTCACCAAATTTGGTATGAAGATAGCAATTGACATCCCACATAGATCTGCACCAAAAATTTGAATGCCACGCCCAACCATACCGCCCCCAGCCCCCCTTTCCACACTTTTACAAACTTTGAGCTAGAGTCACCAAATTTGTTATGAAGATAGCAATTGACATTCCACAAAGATCTGCATCAAAAATTTGGATGCAATTCCACCCATACCGCCCCCAGCCCCCCTTTCCCTACTTTATAGAAACTTCGAGCTAGAGTCACCAAATTTGGTATGAAGATAGCAATTGACATCCCACATGGATGAGCATCAAAATTTTTAATACTGGTATCGAGTATACCGCAGTCGGTTGCGTCCGACTGCAACGTTTCCACTTGTTTAATAAAATGTTTAATAAAACATGTAAGAAGGCTCTAGTCTGGAGAGCCCGACTAGAAGATACCCTGAACCCAGTTGCAATAAATATGTAAATTAATTTATAATTGACTTTGGTATACTGACTTACCTTAAATTGCAAGCTGAACTTTACTTGTATACTGACTTAGCTTCAATCGATTAAGTTCAATATCTCCGGTGTTTCTCAACCGATTTGGACGAAATTTTCAGAAAAGTTCTATCATTATCCATTACTTCAACCCTCATTTTTAGATTTTCCAAATTCCACATTCCAAGTTTTTATTGTTATCGATATTATGTGTATATCGGAAACCAGAATAGTTATCGATAATTTGAAGCAAACTTGTTCTGCTCATGGTATAGGAGAACTTATATCCAAAATCTGAAGTTTCTAGCTCTTGTAGTCTCTGAGATCCACGCGTTCATGCAGACGGACAGACGGACAGACAGACAGACGGACAGACGGACAGACGGACAGACAGACGGACAGACGGACATGGCTATATAGTCTCGGCTATTGATGCTGATCAAGAGTATATTTACTTTATGGGGTCTGAGATGCTTCCTTCTGCCTGTTACATACTTTTGCACAAAACCGTTATACCCTTTTTTTACCCATTTAATGGGATAAGGGTAAGAGTATTATAAAGATTTAAGATGTTCAAAATTTATCTCCATACCACACTGTGTTCACACCATCACTTTTAAACCGGAGGGAAGATATTTATGTCGAAGCCCAACATAATTCCAGCCAACAGCATTCAACAAAATAAAACAAGTGGAAACGTTGCAGTCGGACGCAACCGACTGCGGCATACTCGATACCAGTATTTTAACCGGTAAAAAGAGGCCTGATTGCAAAGGGGTACGGATGGGGCAGGGGTTTACGCTGCCTTAAAGATTCTCCGATGCAGATGGGGATGCCACCAACTATCTTCCTTCCAAATTTGGTGACTCTAGCTGAAAGTTTGTAAGAGCTGTTGATAGGGGGGCTGGGGGTGGTATGGGTGTGTGTGGCATCTAAATTTTTACTGCAGATCTTTGCGAAATGTCAATTCCTATCTTCATACCAAATTTGGTGACTCCAGCTAAAAGTTTGTAATAAGTGGGGAAAGGGGGGCTGGGGGCAGTATGGCTGGGCGTGGCATCCAAATTTTTGATGCAGATCTTTGTGGAATGTCAATTGCTATCTTCATACCAAATTTGGTGACTCTAGCTCAAAGTTGGTAAAAAGTGGGGAAAGGGGATCTGGGGGCGGTATGGGTGGGCTTGGCATCCAAATTTTTGATGCAGATCTATGTGGAATGTCAATTGCTACTTTCATACAAAATTTGGTGACTCTAGCTCAAAGTTTGTAAAAGGTGTGGAAAGGGGGTGGAAGGGGTGCGCGTGATGCCTTTGATGTCGTTTTTTGGGGGTCGTTGCAAGCTATCTTCCTTCCAAATTTGGTGGCTTTAGCACCACAACTCTGGAAGATACACGCATTCTCGTTTTTGACGAAGCGTTGGGGCAGCAGGGGGCGGCTAGGGCGGTATTGGTGGGCGCCGCATCCAACTTTTGATGCAGTTTTTGGGGGCTCATCATCGCCTATCTTGGCACCAAATTTGGTGGCTCTAGCTCAAAAACTGTGGGAGATATAGGCTTTTTTTTACTTAAAAACGCGGGGGGCTGGGGGCGTAATGGGGGGCGTGGCTCCAAAATTTGTGATGCAGTTATTTGGGGGTTGCTAGTAGCTATCTTCTTACCAAATTTGGTAGTTCTAGCTGTAAGGGTGTGTGAAATATGCGGATTTATCGTTTTTGAGTTATCGAATTTATCGATTTGCCAGCCCCCTAGTTATCGTAGAACCCCAATCTTGACACTTTAATTTACCATCCCATAGATAAAGAGAATTGGAAAGTTTCAAGTCCCTAGCTTGAAGGGTGTGGAAAATACTTGCACACATACGGACGGACAGACGGACAGACGCCATTACGGACATAGCACAAAACCAATATACTATTTACCTTCGGTATCGAGAATAAACATTTGTTGGGTTTTGTCTTATGCTGTTTTGCTTGTTGGATATAGTGTGCACAGCTCCATAAGCAACCGTGTAATGTTCGTCACGAACACTTGTATATATTCAGTAGTAAGCTTCTCGAAAACACAGACAAGAATGAATATCAAAAAAATAAAACAATCTACCGCAACGTCGCTAAGCTGACAGAATTCTGCTAATAAGCGTATCAGGGAAAAACTCTACTGGCGACCTGAAGGCGACCAAGGGAGTTGATGCTGCCCTGATCACCCAGATCATCAGCCGCAAATTTTATGAGCAGGCTGAGAAAATTACAGCAACCTTAAGGGAATCGGAGATAAACGAGCGTCTGGACGGCATGAGCGACGAAATTAAACTCCTGATGAAGCGGGTACAGAAGTTGGAGCACACCGTTGAAGATATTGAAGGGCTCAAATCTCAGGTATGCGCGTTAGAGGTCAAGCTCTCGACACAAGCACGTGCTAGTGTAGCTAACGACCTTCGGCTACACGGCGTGCGGGTCACGGAAGGTGAATCGCTGAAAACTTTGTTTAATTCACTGTACTTTGCCTTGGGAATAGCACCAGCCCTGAAATCAAATGATATCCTTAGAGTCATACCAGCCAAATCAGCTCGCACCATCGCTGACCCTACAATAATAATTAAATTTGACAAAACAGCTGATAAACTAACTCTCGTTCGAGCCGCAGTCGAGTTTAGGCGGGCAACAACTAAGCCTGCAGTTGCTAGGCTTTGAATCAACTGCTCAAATTTACTTAAATGAGCAGCTTACGAGAGAAGGATATGCCATATTCAGAGAGGGAATAAAATTAAAGAAACAAAATTTCTAACAGCAGTCTTCTGCCGTCGAGCAGAGGTATTCGTAAAACAGAGCGAGAGAGGAGAGTTGATCTGCGTTGGCAGCTTTCAAAAGCTCTCACAGCTGCAGAGCGACCAGGCCATCGAGAGCGCTTCAGAGTCAACAGCTGGATAGTTTCTTTGTCAAATATATACATAGTTAAGACTTATCAGCTAACATATTGTAACTACCCTAAGGCCCTTGCTGATCTAAAGTCACCTTACGATAATAAATGCCTTATATTTTTTGATACGGTTGCCCAATTGTTTGATTTGCCAAGCATGACCAAACCATCTGCGTAGAGTTTAAGATCGACAATAGATACAGTGTCTGCTATATATGCATCGCTGTCGTCTCTGAGTGACGGCAAGAAGATTGCTAATGCAATTATTATCCATATGGTCATGGCTAAGGTAGACCATACGACCTAATCTCGTTTTGAGGAGCAGCTAGATTATGATAAGCTGCCATCTTGGGAAGATTGTGCTAAACAGTTGAATAGGAGGTATCAATACTTGACAGCAGAGGAGTCCACTCGTGACAAGTCAAAAGTGCGCAATGAAGTGAGAAAGCCTCAACAAAAATCTTCATTTGCATGTGCTAGCCCAGCGCATAAGTCGTCGTCTGCATGCACTTATTGCAAGTCTGCAGATCACAATATATATTCTTGTCCGTCATTCAGTGCTATTTCTGTGATGCAAAGATTTGAGTACGTCAAAACTCAAAAGATGTGTCTGAACTGTTTAACCGTGGGACACATAGTTTCGAACTGCAAGGCGTCGAAGTGTCGTGTGTGTTCAAAGCCTCATCACTCTTTGCTTCATAGGTATAACACACCAGTACAAAGTGAGGCAGCTGCACTTCAAGCCTCAACTTCAGAGGCATACGTTGGTCACATGCGTAATGCAGATCAAGTCGTTATTGCTACCACCGTGGTATATATAAAAGATAGATTCGGACAGTTGCATCCAGCACGAGTGTTGCTGGACAGTGGCTCGCAGATAAATTTGATGTCTGAGAGCATGGCCCAGAGGCTACGGCTTAAACGCGAGCCAACTTCCCTTGCCATCTCAATGGTAGGTGGGGCAACCACTAATAGCAACAATAAGGTTTGTGCATCAGTTCAATCTCGTTTGAATTCCCACACGTTTTCCGCTGAGTGCTGGGTACTGAAATCGATATCCACATCTCAGCCTGGACAGGCTCTATCCATATTGAATTAGAAAGTTCCAAAAAATATTAAGTTGGCAGATCGCGAATTTTATAAGCCAGCGAAGGTAGATGTGCTATTGGGAGCGGAATTGTTTTATGGATTATTGTGCGTTGGGCAAATAAAACTACATTCCGAGCTGCCCATCATGCAAAAAACATTGCTCGGCTGGATTGTAGCGGGCAAATATACTGGACTAGTGCCTCGGCAACAGTATAGTAATAGTGCAGTAGCTCAAGTTTCTATCTGTTCTCTCGACTCTTTAGTTAATCGTTTTTGGGAATTGAATCAATGTCCAATCGAGTGGAAGGCTGTCCGACAAACAGCTGAACAGCAGGCCTTTGAATTGCACTTCACAAAAACTGTGCAACGGTTAACTACCGGTCGCTTTCAAGTTAATCTTCCATTTAAGACCGATCCCAAGGTTCTTGGCCTGTCCTTTCAAACTGCTGAAAGGCGTTTTTTGCAACTTGAGCGCAAACTGTCAAGGGATGATACCCTCAAAAATATGTATCATGACTTCATGAAAGAGTATTTGGATTTGGGACATATGTCCATTCTGAAGTCTGCTCCTCCAGAACAGCATTACTACATTCCTCATCAATGCGTTCTGCGACCTGAAAGTACCTCAACCAAGCTTCGAGTTGTTTTTGACGCGTCTAGCAAAACATCAACAGCAGTTTCGCTCAACGAAACACTTATGGTGGGGCCAACGATTCAGAGGGAGTTGTATTCAACGTTGGTCAACTTTCGGTTGAACAAATATGCCGTAACCGCCGATATTTCAAAAATGTATAGGCAGATAAATGTTTTTGAGCAAGACAGAAACTTTCAACTCGTCTTGTGGAGAGAAAATACATCGCAAGGTCTACAGGCATACAGGTTGAACACTGTTACATATGGTACAGCGTCAGCACCCTTTCTGGCTGTACGTTGTTTATTCGAATTGGCAAATATATTCGCACAACCACATCCCATTGGTGCGAAAGCGATTCAAAATTGTTTTTATGTCGACGATATGCTGTCAGTTGCCGACAGTTTAAAAGAACTGGACACCATTTGCAGCCAGGTTGGTGACATATTGTCCGAAGGAGGATTTCCACTGGCCAAGTGGGCTTCCAATTGCCAGAATCGGTCTGGTGACAGGAACGCCAGTGGAGAAATTTGTATAACAATTGATGAGCAAAGCTCGGTTAAGACGCTTGGAATGCGTTGGGCACCTCAAGAGAAGGTTTTTAAATATCATATTGACTTGGATAGGTTTGCCTCCCTTAAACCAACCAAACGTAACATCTTGTCTATAGCCTCTCGTTTGTTTGACCCTCTTGGATTATTGTGTCCAATTGTCACTAAGGCAAAAATGTTGTTGCAGGAATTAAGGAGACTAAAGGTGGATTGGGATGAGGCAATCCCTATGAATCTACACACCGCGTGGAACAAGTTTACCACGACTTTGCGTGATTTGCACAAAATTTCGATCCCTCGGTACGTGTGTCTGTCTTTGTACCAAAGTATTCAAGTCCACGGCTTTGCTGACGCCTCCAGTCAAGGCTATGGTTGTTGCATTTACGTGCGAACAGTCAACAATGAAAGCGTTGGCGTTTCTTTGCTCACGGCAAAATCTAGGGTAGCTAGATTTCGGACAGTTGCATCCAGCACGAGTGTTGCTGGACAGTGGCTCGCAGATAAATTTGATGTCTGAGAGCATGGCCCAGAGGCTACGGCTTAAACGCGAGCCAACTTCCCTTGCCATCTCAATGGTAGGTGGGGCAACCACTAATAGCAACAATAAGGTTTGTGCATCAGTTCAATCTCGTTTGAATTCCCACACGTTTTCCGCTGAGTGCTGGGTACTGAAATCGATATCCACATCTCAGCCTGGACAGGCTCTATCCATATTGAATTAGAAAGTTCCAAAAAATATTAAGTTGGCAGATCGCGAATTTTATAAGCCAGCGAAGGTAGATGTGCTATTGGGAGCGGAATTGTTTTATGGATTATTGTGCGTTGGGCAAATAAACTACATTCCGAGCTGCCCATCATGCAAAAAACATTGCTCGGCTGGATTGTAGCGGGCAAATATACTGGACTAGTGCCTCGGCAACAGTATAGTAATAGTGCAGTAGCTCAAGTTTCTATCTGTTCTCTCGACTCTTTAGTTAATCGTTTTTGGGAATTGAATCAATGTCCAATCGAGTGGAAGGCTGTCCGACAAACAGCTGAACAGCAGGCCTTTGAATTGCACTTCACAAAAACTGTGCAACGGTTAACTACCGGTCGCTTTCAAGTTAATCTTCCATTTAAGACCGATCCCAAGGTTCTTGGCCTGTCCTTTCAAACTGCTGAAAGGCGTTTTTTGCAACTTGAGCGCAAACTGTCAAGGGATGATACCCTCAAAATATGTATCATGACTTCATGAAAGAGTATTGGATTTGGGACATATGTCCATTCTGAAGTCTGCTCCTCCAGAACAGCATTACTACATTCCTCATCAATGCGTTCTGCGACCTGAAAGTACCTCAACCAAGCTTCGAGTTGTTTTTGACGCGTCTAGCAAAACATCAACAGCAGTTTCGCTCAACGAAACACTTATGGTGGGGCCAACGATTCAGAGGGAGTTGTATTCAACGTTGGTCAACTTTCGGTTGAACAAATATGCCGTAACCGCCGATATTTCAAAAATGTATAGGCAGATAAATGTTTTTGAGCAAGACAGAAACTTTCAACTCGTCTTGTGGAGAGAAAATACATCGCAAGGTCTACAGGCATACAGGTTGAACACTGTTACATATGGTACAGCGTCAGCACCCTTTCTGGCTGTACGTTGTTTATTCGAATTGGCAAATATATTCGCACAACCACATCCCATTGGTGCGAAAGCGATTCAAAATTGTTTTTATGTCGACGATATGCTGTCAGTTGCCGACAGTTTAAAAGAACTGGACACCATTTGCAGCCAGGTTGGTGACATATTGTCCGAAGGAGGATTTCCACTGGCCAAGTGGGCTTCCAATTGCCAGAATCGGTCTGGTGACAGGAACGCCAGTGGAGAAATTTGTATAACAATTGATGAGCAAAGCTCGGTTAAGACGCTTGGAATGCGTTGGGCACCTCAAGAGAAGGTTTTTAAATATCATATTGACTTGGATAGGTTTGCCTCCCTTAAACCAACCAAACGTAACATCTTGTCTATAGCCTCTCGTTTGTTTGACCCTCTTGGATTATTGTGTCCAATTGTCACTAAGGCAAAAATGTTGTTGCAGGAATTAAGGAGACTAAAGGTGGATTGGGATGAGGCAATCCCTATGAATCTACACACCGCGTGGAACAAGTTTACCACGACTTTGCGTGATTTGCACAAAATTTCGATCCCTCGGTACGTGTGTCTGTCTTTGTACCAAAGTATTCAAGTCCACGGCTTTGCTGACGCCTCCAGTCAAGGCTATGGTTGTTGCATTTACGTGCGAACAGTCAACAATGAAAGCGTTGGCGTTTCTTTGCTCACGGCAAAATCTAGGGTAGCTCCACTTCCTGTAAAAACAATACCCCGGTTAGAGCTTTGTACAGCAGTTTTGCTGGCCAAACTTTGGCAACAAGTGTCGAGCACGATGACCAAATTCACGATACAAAGCGTGAATTTCTGGTCAGACTCGCAGGTCACATTATATTGGTTGGAGCGTGATTCGGGTACGTTGGGTACATTTGTCGCGAATCGAGTTGCAAATTGAAATTGTGAGTTCCTTGTGGTTCAATGGACCAAGTTTTTAATGGCAGAAAAGGATCGATGGCCTCAACTGCATCAGTTTGAGATAGCGACAGATGTTAAAACTTCTGAGGATAAAAAAGTGCAGTTGTGTGTGCATTGGGGGTATCAGACGCTGACTCTAATTGCATTTTGCAAATGCTAAGCCGTCAGTCAAGGTTTTCTAAGCTGGTCCGTATAATGGCTTATGTGCTTCGATTTTGTTTCAAGAAACTTAGAGGTGATTCGCTCGCTGTATCTGCTTCTGAAAGAAAAATTGGATTCTTAAAGCTGATCGCAGTCGTCCAAAGCACAACATACAGCAGTGAGTTTAACTTGTTGAAAAAAATCAGCACTATTAGCTCCAATGCTGCAAGCACTAAATACATTTATTCACGAGACTGTGGAAAATGGCATTAAAAGTGAATTAATTCCAGTAGGAGGACGTTTGCTACATGGGCCTATTTCGTATGACGCTAGGTTCCCTTTGTTGTTTCCAAAGAGATCTGAATTCGTCAGTCTTTTCCCTTTGTTGTTTCCAAAGAGATCTGAATTCGTCAGTCTTTTCATCAGGTATTTGCACCTTAGGCACAACTATGCTGGTGGCAAGGTTCTTGTTGGATTATTAAGGCAGCAAATTTGGGTGGTCAATGCCCGTAGCGCATGTACTGCAATTTTTAGAAGTTGCGTACACTGTTTTCGCTATAAGCCAAAATTATTTTATTTATTTATTTATTTATTCATTTACGATTCTTAGTGCTACAGTATCGCTACTATAAATTTATGCACTAATCACTATATGTCAACATTCTTGAAATCAAACTTAGGCTATACATTTAATTCTTAAGGAATAATTTTAACATGATTTATTATTTTATTTCTATTAAATTAATCATACGATTATTACATTTAAGTTTTTAATTACCAAAATGTGCTTTTAACTTATTATTAAATTGATGTGCGCTGGAGATGGATTTTAAATCTGACGGCAGGTTATTCCATAGCCGAACAGCGTAGATGTAAAATTGCCTATCGGAGCATGCTAGCTTGGTTCTCATACAAGTAAGGTTAAGGACTCGGGGTGATGTGGCGAATTTAAGTTGATCAAACAATTACTCAGGCTTTTTCGTGTAAATTACTTTATGTAAGAAGAGGAGGACTCTGACATTTATTAAAGACAACAGGTCTAGGCCAAATAGTTGCTTAGCAAAGCTAGTTATATGGTCGCCCCTTTTCAGACCAAACACATATCGAGCTATACTATTAAATGCAACTTGGAGTTTGTTGTAGCTGCTTGCATCACAGTTTGCTAAAATCTCTATTCCATAAAATAGTGCTGGTATAGCTAGCGCCTTTGCTATCATCGACCTGATCTCTATATTTAAAAATTGTTGGGTTAAGGACAGTTGTCTAAGAACACCGTAGCATTTACCCACAACTTTATTTATATGGTCACTCCATGATAGTGTCCTGTTAAATGTTATTCCTAGGTTTTCGGCTTTATCTACATAACTTATTTCTACATTGTCAATACTAAGCTTAATAAAACTGTCAATATTCAGGTACTTTTTGTATATCACTATACACTTAGACTTTGACGGGTTGATACACAGTAGACATCTGCATGAATGCATTCATTTCCTACACCATAGTACGGTACAGTAGTATAGTGTTGTTAAAATACTGCACTCATTTTTTGCTGTGCAGTATTTTCCAGTGTGCAGCAGAATCGAGTACAACATTATACTGTTCTCACTCTAGGTGAGAGCAGTAGAAATGTAGTACACTTCGTGAGTGAGTGCAATATTTGTCTCGCTCTAAATGTTGTACACCATATAAAAATATGAGTACAGCTTGTGTGTAGTGTCTTACAACGGTACAGTTGACTTTAAGATTTTGCAACACGTAGACATGGATGGTAAAGAGAACGACGCAAGCGCAATAAATGCTAATGAAAGTGTAAGTTTTTGTCAAAATAAAATTATATATTACTTATTCATGTTGATTTATTAAAAAATGTGCTATTTTACAAGAAATTTGGTTTCGTTTCGCCTTTGTAATTGTCTTTTGCAAGGTAATGTATGTATATATGTATGTATGGTCTTTGTAAGTGTCTTTTGCAAGGTAGTGTATGTATGTTATAGTATATATGTTTCAACTTGGTCCAAGTATTTCATCATAATTGTTTATGTTAAACCAGTGTTCATCGTTGGATAGCTCAAATGCGGTGACACTTTTTAAACAGTTCGCAGCTAACATAAAAGCAAAATTATTGGCAAATGAACTCAAGCCATCTCCTAATCAAGGCCCGAGCAAAGTTTGGGGCACTTTTTCTCGAATAGTCGATGAGGCCGGCATAGAGAACCCTGATGTTTATAAATTTGATAAGAGCACATCGAATTTAGTGAAGCACAAATGCTACCTAATGGCAAATACACGTAAGCGCAGCCATCCTGAAGTTGATGCAGATGTGGAATCAAAAAAAATGTGCATTAAGTTAGCAACTGAATGGACAATTAAGAATGGGCGATCTTTCAACATTATTGCCGACTCAGGACTCAAAAATATGGCCCAATTTTTAATATCTATTGGTGCGTAGTTCGGGGAAAATATTAATGTAGAATCGTTATTGCCACATCCCACAACAATTTCACGGAACATCGGAGCTCTCTACGAATTTCATTTTAACGAAATAAAACAAGTAAGAAGGCTCTAGTCGGGAGAGCCCGACTAGAAGATACCCTGAACCCAGTTGCAATAAATATATTTAATTTATATAAGACTTTGGTATACTGGCTTAGCTTCCATCGATTAAGTTCAATATCTCCGGTGTTTCTCAACCGATTTGAACGAAATTTTCAGAAAAGTTCTATCATTATCCATTACTTCAACCCTCATTTTTAGATTTTCCAAATTCGATATTTTATTGTTATCGATATTATGTGTATATCGGAAACCAGAATAGTTATCGATAATATGAAGCAAACTTGTTCTGCTCATGGTATAGGAGAACTTAAATACAAAATCTGAAGTCTCTAGCTCTTGTAGTCTCTGAGATCCACGCGTTCATACAGACGGACAGACGGACAGACAGACGGACAGACGGACATGGCCATATCGTCTCGGCTGTTGATGCTGATCAAGAATATATATACTTTATAGGGTCGGAGATGCTTCCTTCTGCCTGTTACATACTTTTGCACAAAACCATTATACCCTTATTTACCCATTTTATGGGTTAAGGGTATAAAAATAAATAGTGGATGGCACAAAATTCGGATACGGCATAACATTAGACATATGGACAGACGACTTCTACAAAATTTCAAACATATCGTTGACGATACACTACGTCGCAGAAGGAACCCTTAAAAATCGCTTGCTTGCAGTTAAATCAATGGAAGGAAATTCCTGTACCGGTAAGAACTATGAAATTTTGTTGATTATTTGGAAATAAATTTTTTTAAACCAAAACTTTGTAGGAGACAGAATCAAAGGCAAAATTGAAAACATTCTACGTGACTTCGGGTGTGATTTGCTAATGGATGAACCCATAATAGTCACCGACCGAGGCGCTAACATGAAGGCTGCATTTAGTAGACTAAACACTCTAAACTGTGTCAATCATTTAATTCACCATGTAATTGGCAAAGCTGTGGATGCGGTGCCAGAATTGGAGAAGATGGTGATTCGTTGCAGCAAACTCGTGAAGTATTTTAAGAAGTCAGGACAAATTTTTTTTTTAAAAACCACCTTAAAGAGCTACTGCCCAACACGTTGGAATACGATATTCCACCTGTTTAAATCCATCGAGTTGAACTGGATGGAATTATCCAACATATTAAATGAAAAAAATGAAATTTTTAGAATTCAGGACATTAATTTAAATGATGTAAGCGCATTGGCAAACCTTCTGGCTCCTTTTGAAGAGTGTTCCAAGAAGCTTGAGGGTAGCAACTATCCAACATTACACCTTGTTATTCCACACATCAATAAGTTAAAACAAGTAAGAAGGCTCTAGTCGGGAGAGCCCGACTAGAAGATACCCTGAACCCAGTTGCAATAAATATATTTAATTTATATAAGACTTTGGTATAGTGGCTTAGCTTCCATCGATTAAGTTCAATATCTCCGGTGTTTCTCAACCGATTTGGACGAAATTTTCAGAAAAGTTCTATCATTATCCATTACTTCAACCCTCATTTTTAGATTTTCCAAATTCCACATTCCAAGTTTTTATTGTTATCGATATTATGTGTATATCGGAAACCAGAATAGTTATGGATAATTTGATAACTTGTTCTGCTCATGGTATAGGAGAACTTAAATACAAAATCTGAAGTCTCTAGCTCTTGTAGTCTCTGAGATCCACGCGATCATACAGACAGACAGACAGACAGACGGATAGACAGACGGACAGAAGGACATGGCTATATCGTCTCGGCTGTTGATGCTGATCAAGAATATATATACTTTATGGGGTCGGAGATGCTTCCTTCTGCCTGTTACATACTTTTGCACAAAACCATTATACCCTTATTTACCCATTTTATGGGTTAAGGGTATAAAAAATATCAGCGCCTAATGGTAACGATGTGGATATTGTAAAAAATTGCAAGCTTGCTCTTGAGTCAAGTTTAATTAATATAGTTCAAAGTAATTAAAAAATTTTTCATAACATTGCCCTTTTTATACCCTTAACCCATAAAATGGGTAAATAAGGGTATAATGGTTTTGTGCAAAAGTATGTAACAGGCAGAAGGAAGCATCTCCGACCCTATAAAGTGTATATATTCTTGATCAGCATCAACAGCCGAGACGATATAGCCATGTCCGTCTGTCCGTCTGTCTGTCCGTCTGTATGAACGCGTGGATCTCAGAGACTACAAGAGCTAGAGACTTCTGATTTTGTATTTAAGCTCTCCTATACCATGAGCAGAACAAGTTTGCTTCAAATTATCGATAACTATTCTGGTTTCCGATATACACATAATATCGATAACAATAAAATATCGAATTTGGAAAATCTAAAAATGAGGGTTGAAGTAATGGATAATGATAGAACTTTTCTGAAAATTTCGTCCAAATCGGTTGAGAAACACCGGAGATATTGAACTTAATCGATGGAAGCTAAGCCAGTATACCAAAATCTTACATAAATTAAATATTTTTATTGCAACTGGGTTCAGGGTATCTTCTAGTCGGGCTCTCCCGACCAGAGCCTTCTTACTTGTTTTGTTTCCGCCCACAAATAAGCTATCGCAATTTTCGGAATTAGAGAAGGAAGAAACATTAAAAGGTCTAGAAAAAATTATGATAGATTCGTTTTTAAAAAACAACACTGAACCAAATGATATTCCATGCAACCCCGAAATAGATGATATTTTTGCTGACTATGCACAGCCTACAGAAAACAATACATATTCTATAATAGGCAATGAAATTCGAACATTTCAAAATGTCCATATTCCTTATAGTGCAGACTTTAATGTACTGAATTGGTGGGCAAACAATAAACAACAATTCCCCCAACTTTTTAAGGTTGCCTGCAAAATTTTAGCCGTTCCAGCGAGTAGCGCAGCATCAGAAAGAGCCTTTTCGGTTGCTAAAAACCTTATTAATAATAAGCGCTGCAAAATTGCAACCAATGTTGATTTAGTAAATAAGATAATGGTTTTGCACTCGAATATAAACGTTTTGTACAAAGATTCATTTTTAGAAATAAATCTATAAAAATAAAAACTATATCGACTATATTTTTCTTGGATAAGACAATCTGATTTTCTGACTATCATTTACGGTGCAAAAAGTCAACCACGGACGAACAACAAAATAATGTTTTTGCACTCGAACATAGAAATTTTGTATGAAGCGTCATCAATAACAACTCACTGTACAGTGAGTTTACTGCACACCAAAAAAGGGTGCAGTAACAAAAACTGCACACTTGTTTTAGTGTACTCATTAACTGCTGTACAGCAAGGGAGTGAGTGAGACGACCAGCTGTCGATACAGACAATTTATACAACACTCACTCACACCCATTTAAACTGTGCACAAAAAAGGTGTACAGGTTTTTATAATGAATGATTCTTTTGCCCATTTGGATGCATTCATGCAGATGTCTAATACACAGACCATTACGAGACGCCCATTTACTGACACAATACAAATCATCGTTACAGATACGGATACATTCATTGATTAGACTTACAGGACGACTGACATACATTTGGAAATCATCAGCATATAAGTGAACATTACAGTTTGACAATACACTAGGCAGGTCATTTATATATATCGTGAAGAGGAGAGGTCCCAAAATAGATCCTTGTGGGACACCACGGGAGACTGATAAAAGATCAGAGATTTTGTTATGGGCAACAACGGCTTGTCTGCGATTACATAAATATGTGGACAATAATTTGGTTGCGGTTTGACTAAAATTATACATCCTTCTTAGCTTCGTCAGTAATATATCGTGGTTAACCGTGTCGAATGCTTTACTAAAGTCAAGGAGTGTCAAGAAAGTAACTTCACTATTGTCCATGTGGTGTCGAATGTCTTCGATAACTTTTACTAGCGCCGTTGTACAGCCTCTACCCATTCGGAACCCAGATTGCTTTTGATTGAGAAGTCTATTTGCATTTAGGAAGAAATTTATTTGCGAAGCCAGTATGTGTTCGAAAATTTTTGAAATGTAAGGCAGAATTGATATGGGCCTAAAATCTTGATTTACCTTAGGGATAGGCAATACTTTGGCAACTTTCCATTGGTCAGGAAAATGGGATGTTGTGATCGCTGTGTTAAAAATATGAGTAATGTGACCAATTATAAGTGGTAGAATTATTTTTATAAATTTCGGATCTATGTGATCCAAGCCGGTAGCATTGGATTTTATTTTTCCAATAGACTGCAAAACATCACATTGGTTGACAATACTAAAATCAAAACTATTACTACAGTTACTAAGAGACTGGGAGCACACATACGGATTACACACTGTTACCGGAACATTAAGGTTTACAAATTTGTTGTTTAGAACATTAACATCTACATTACTATCTAAAACAGAAGTCACCTTACCAATCCCCATTCTTTTTATATCTTTCCAAATGCTACTGGTGGTCAGCGCATTCTTAAATTTTGAGTTAAAATACAGGCTTTTGGCTCTGCTGATCATTTGGTTTACACTACGTCTATGTAACTTAAATGTTGTGTACAGTCTATCAGTCTTGTAACGTTTCCATCTTTCGTAGGCCTCGTCCCTAATTTGTATGGCAAACTTGATGTCATTATTAAACCATGACTTAATTTTAGGCCTAACTTTTTTAGACCTAAGTGGTACATATTTATTGTATAGGTAACCGATACTATGTTGCACATGACTAATTTGGGTGTCGACTGAGGGAAATGAGTAAATTAAATTTAAATTTAACGAAGAGCCTTGGCAATCTTCGTAAAGGCTAGTGTAGTCTATATTTTTGAAGTCACGATACGTCACGGTTTGGTCATTGTAATTGGGAGAGATGTTGTAGGCTAGAAAAATAAGAACATGCTTGGAAAACGAAGGAACAGAAAATTGGTCAAAGAATATGACACGTTCACAATTATTAACAAAAAAAAAGTCTAATAAGGTATTCGATGTAGCTGTATATTGTGTCGGTGTGGAGGAGTTAACAAGCATTAAGCCAAGTGACTCCATTTCATTCGAAAGATGTTTCTCCTTAATTATATTACTATTAAAGTACCCAGTCAGTATGATGTCAGTATAAGTCAGTGATAAATGAGCAATTATGTCAATTATGCTGGAGTATTCAGTATGTCTATTGGGTCGATACAAGCAGCCAATAAGCATTTTTGTATCACAATTCGTATGTAGAAGTTCAATGAAAAGATATTCAATTAAGCTATCGTTTAACTGCTTAAGGACGACTTTGCATTTCAGTTTTTGACTCACAAATATTGCAACTCCTCCAGCATGACCAACACGATCAGAACGATACACACTATAACCACTACATTCAATTGACAAATCACCAAGATCAGGGACAAACCATGTTTCAGACACGCAAATAACATCAACATTGGAATTTACAAACAAATAACGAAACTCCTCTATCTTGTTAACTAAGCTCTGAGCATTAATAAGACATATCTTCAGCCCATCCTTCTTGCATAAGACCCTAACCATCGCATGGCTGTTCGTTATGGAATTGTTATTTCCTAACGGAGTTGAGTTGAAAAGGAATTAACATCATCAACCGCACATCTGTTAATCTAATTTTAAATCTAAAGCACAATAAAACATTTAAACACAAGTAGAAGAGAAAACACTTAACAATACAGATAAAAGAGAAAAGAGAATTATATATGAAGCTTACATTACTAAGAGCGAAAAAGATCAGGTGCATTTACAGTTGAGCTTTCGGCTTGCAGTCGAGAGAGTTTTTGTTTGCTGTCAATGCAAATAATTTCATCCGACTCTCTTATCTTCACGTGCACGAGCCCACGACGACAGAAAACTGCTGTAAGCGTCTTGCTTCTCTTCATTTGCATCGCCTGTTTAAATATTTGGTAATTATCTTTTGTGAGCTGTTCGTTGAGGTAAATGGGAACATTAGCATTAGCACGTGTGTCAAAGCCCAGCAAATCTAAGAGTAGTTGCGTTTTATTTGTTCGCCGGTAAACAGCTGCCGCGCGCAGAACTGTAATTTTGTCATGTAGGCTGTCAAATTTTATTAAAATTACCGGGTCAACCACGGTATAAGTGGCCTGTTGTTGTTTGACCCTATAAATTTCCCTTAGCCTGGGCGCTGGAGTGATCCCCAATGAGAACGATAAGCTGTTGAAAATCGTTCGCAACTGCTCACCCTCAACATACGGCACTCCATGCAGTCTCAAGTCATTGGCCACACTAGTACTCGCCTGTGCAGCCGACTTTGCCTCAAGTTCCGATACTTGTGCCTTTAAAGCCTGAAAATCTACGGACTCCAGTTCTAACTTCTGTACCCGCTGCAGCAATCCCTTCAGATCCGCATTCATGCTATCCAGCCTCTCGTGGAGCACATGTAAAATGCGTTCCTCGGTCTCACCCATCGTGGCTGTGATCATGTTCGCCTGCTCCTCAAAGCGCTCATTTATGAGCTTGATGATAGCTGCAGAATCCATGAGCATGCTGGGCTTTAGCTCCGCCGTAGAGTTTTCACGTACTCGCTTTGCTGTCGGTGCCATTTGAGTGTTTTTTGTTGAATGTTTGTTTGAGAGTTTGTTGAGTGTAAAACAGCAGCTGTGTGCAGTTATTGTTGTTGAAAACAGCAGCCTAAAGAGTTTTGGCGATAGCTACACTGTTGTTTGTTGTTGCTTGTTTTCGTTAGCTTTGCCCGCGCTTGAACAATTATAAATACTAATATTGCGATTTTTGCGCACAAAAAAATTAGAATTATAAAATCTGTTTAGCTTTTTGTGTTTATTTAGTATTTTTATGAACCAATACTCGGCAAAACACTCTCATTTAATTGATTTTTTGCGGAGCTCAATTTGAACGCGACTTAGTGCAACGAAAGTTCTTCTTCTTTTTATCTAATTATTGAGGAAAATCATGGGAAGTCTGCCAGCAAATCGCCTCCGTGAAGGTCGGCCATTCAAGGTATCTGGCGTAGATTTCTGTGGGCCTTTTCATGTGAGATACAGGATTAGAGGTACACCACCCGTAAAAACGTACGTTGTCGTTTTTGTTTGTTTCGCCTCAAAAGCAGTCCACTTGGTACTGGTAACAGATCTTTCCACTGATGCTATTTTAAATATTTTCAAAAGGTTCATTGGGAGACGAGGGCTGCCGGAGACGATGTACAGCGACAACACGACAAATTTTGTCGGAGCGAGCAACGTGCTGAGGGAGCTGCAAGCAGCGTTCCACCAGAATGAGGAGAAGCTGCAGGATTACGCAGCACAGAGAGCAGTGCAATGGAGGTATATCCCTCCGAGGGAACCGCACATCGGCGGGCTGTGGGAGGCAGCAGTAAAAGCTGCCAAACACAGGCTGGTGCGAGGGGCAGGCGACGCCAAGCTGACGCCGGAAAATTTGAGCACGCATCTGGTGGATGTCGAAGCGCTGCTCAATTCTAGGCCACTCGTGGCAAACACCTGCGATCCCAACGACGGGGAACCAGCAGCAGCAGGGTTTGCTGGGGCTGCCCACATGATTCACGCCCGAGAAGCCCAACAACAAGCGCGATCTCGCATTCTTGAAGCGGTGACAATAGATTTTGGAGCTCAAAGTGCACTTCTGGCGCAAGTAGTCAAAGGACTACCTGCTCAGCCTGCAGCAGCGAGCCCAATGGAGCAGAGGCGAGGAGAATCTGGTCGAAGAGGCGGTCGTTCTGGTGCACGACGACAGCATTCCCCGCAACGATGGATCACCGGGCGCGTTATACGCGCAATCGCAGGCGAGGACGGCAAGGTGCGGGTGGCCGAAATAAGGACTCCGGCGGGCGTCATTAAACGACCGGTACACAGGCTGGCATCACTTTCCATAGATGGATGTTGAAGACCGGAGCTCGTAGACGGGGCCGAAATGTTGGAGCAGAATATGTATATTGCTATTAAGTTAGTTTGTTAATATAGCTTAAGTTAGTTTAAGAGAAAATATGAAGTCAATCTTAATATTAGTTGAAAGCCGATCGGCAATCTGCCGACGGCGAATTGGTGTTGCGTGTGGCCGGCTGTGGCTCACGTAATTGTATTAGGCTAAGCTAAATTTTAATTGTCATTTTATACTTGAAGCTACTGCATTAAAACTTTGTACTTAACCAACAAAAAACAACCGCGTCTCAAATTTTGTTTAATATTTTAGCAATCTAAAAACTATTAGATTTTTCACTACCTATTCCTGTTAACTATATACTAAGAGTATCCACTGCATTCAATAGGTTCGGTGGAGCCGCTATTCTCATAAATAAGTCCATACAGTAAATCATTCACTCACAAATACCTAAAAAACATGTTTAATTCCATCAACACCCCATCAATAATAACAAGAGACTTCAACGGTTGGCACTCTAACTGGGGTCCTCCAAAAAACAACAGACAACAACGGCCTTAACAGAATCTCTTAACCCCATGATAAAAAAAAAAAAAAAAAAAAAAAACAGTTCACAATCACTCCAAAATAGAATAATAGATCACTCAACTGCTGCATAGCTAAAACTCTCAATAAAACTCTCCCTTATAACGAAATCCTAAGGTACAAAAAACACACTTCAATCATTACCCTTGATTTTTCAAAGGCTTTTGATAGAGTTGGAGAGCACACAATTGCAAATCAACTAACTGAGTGGAAAGTAAGTCCAAACATTATACAATATATTAAAAATTTCATGTCCAATAAAAAAGCAAGTAAGAAGGCTCTAGTCGGGAGAGCCCGACTAGAAGATACCCTAAACCCAGTTGCAATAAATATGTAAATTAAATTTAGAATTGACTTTGGTATAAGGACTTTGCTTTAAACGATTAAATTCGATATCTCCGGTGTTTCTTAACCGATTTGGACGAATTTTTCAGAAAAGTTCTATCACTACCCATTATTTCAACCCTCATTTTTACATTTTCCAAATTCCACATTCCAAATTTTTATTGTTATCGATATTATGTGTATATCGGAAACCAGAATAGTTATGGATAATTTTAAGCAAACTTGTTCTGCTCATGGTATAGGAGAACTTAAATACAAAATCTGAAGTCTCTAGCTCTTGTAGTCTCTGAGATCCACGCGATCATACAGACAGACAGACGGATAGACAGACGGACAGACGGACATGGCTATATCGTCTCGGCTGTTGATGCTGATCAAGAATATATATACTTTATGGTGTCGGAGATGCTTCCTTCTGCCTGTTACATACTTTTGCACAAAACCATTATACCCTTATTTATCCATTTTATGGGTTAAGGGTATAAAAATAATCACAGTAAATTTTTTACACAACCGTACGGAACAAAAGTTTGCAGTTAACTAAATAAGCGGCTGTCGTAAGGCCATTCAAGAAGTCTGATTTTCAGCCTTTTTTTGCATAATGCCAAGTCTTGACCTTTTTATTGAAAACTTTCCCAAAAATGGTTTTAAGTTAAAAACACCCCATAGTAGGCAAGTATTATCAGGTAGATTACAAAGTGGAAGTGCTGATGCAAAAGGTTTTTTTAGTTCGTACGTATTGTGGCTAACACAGGTACTGGTACACAGGTCGTTCAAAGCGGCCAAGTTTCTTATTCATTACCAACCTTAAATTTTAGGAAAAAACCCAGGCCCGCGACATTTGCTTAACAAAAGAACCCTTTTACCTTATTGAGCAATAGATCTGCATGTGGGTAAAAACCCACTTCGCACGCACCTAACGCTGCACTTTTCGGACACTAAGGGTACGTTTGCCTGCATATCAAGAAAACGCTTGTGCCTCCAGCTATCTGGTTTGGCTTTTGCGATTATACTTTTTGGCATACCATCGGTGTTTTTAAGCCGGTTATAATGAAAATTTTAGAGATGATCAATATAATGTAGGAATCTTCAAAAATTACTTCACTTTTAAAATTGTTCACGATTTTTCTGTAATCAGTTACATGTGTATTTGGAAAACAGGAAGAGTTCTCGTTAACAATGTTATAAGAGAAACTAAATTTGAAACCTAAAGTTACAAACCATTTCATGGGCTCGGGGTATAAAAGTGAGTGCACTACTGCATACTGACTTAACTTCAATCGATTAAGCTCGATATCTCCGGTGTTTCTCAACCGATTTGGACGAAATTTTCAGAAAAGACCTATCGTTACCCATTCTTTCAACCCTCATTTTTACATTTTCCAAATTCGATATTTTTTGTTATCGATTCCATGTGTATATCGGAAACCAGAATAGTTATGGATAATTTGAAGCAAACTTGTTCTGCTCATGGTATAGGAGAACTTATATACAAAATTTGAGGTCTCTAGCTCTAGTAGTCTCTGAGATCCACGCGTTCATACAGACTGACAGACGGACAGACAGACGGACAGACGGACATGGCTAAATCGACTCGGCTATTGATGCTGATCAAGAAAATATATACTTTATAGGGTCGGAGATGCTTCCTTCTGCCTGTTACATACTTTTGCACAAAACCATTATACCCTTATGAACCCATTTTATGGGTTAAGGGTATAATAATAATAAAAGTAGGAAATCACCTATCAAGCATTCTCCCCCTACAAAGTGGAATACCGCAAGGATCACCTATATCCGTTATACTGTTTCTCGTAGCATAAAACAAACTGGCAAAAGTAATAGCCTTAAGCAAAGAAAAAAAAGAACATCAACTACAATCTAGATAATTTATTCCAAGACATTGAAAACTGGTTCTCATACTCCGGAGCAAAAATTTCCGTAGAAAAGTGCCAACACCTACACATCTGCAGAAAACACAATTGTACCTGCAAAATATCCTGCAACAACATGCTAGTCCCTTGCGTTTCTGTAATCAAAATTCTTGGTCTAACTATAAACAAAACCTACACCTGGCACTCCCACATTAACAAACCTAGGACACCACTGTCAAAAAGTCTTAATGTAAAATGCCTCGCCAGCCCACGATTTAATTGCAGTACACACACCCTGCTGTCTGTCACTAAGTCAACTTTAGTGGCAAAAATAGAATACGCCTTATTTATATACGGCTTAACATACAAAACAACATTAAATAAAATAAAAACACCTTTCAATTCAGCCATCAGAAGGTCTCTTGGAGCCTTCAGATCCACACCCAAAAATAATGTGCTCTTCGAATCCAACATTCCATCTATAGAAATTAAAAGGGACCTGCTGGCAGCTAAGCTGTCAAAATGTGTCTTGAACTCTGCAAACTCTCCTCTTCAAAATCTCATAAAATAAATTATAGAAATAGCAAACACAAACTCATCTCCACAAAAGACAGAACCATCTTAATCTCAAAATTTAACCACATGCCATACTTACCTCACAAAATAACACACTTACAGCCCCCCTGGCTCCTATCCACAGAAACAATCGAAACTTCCCTAAGACTACACAACAAGAAAAATACAACTCCATCTATTTACAGAAAACTCTTCACAAGTATAAAACACCATCACAATAACCAAACTTTCTTATACACTGACGGCTCGAAACAAAACAATATCACAAGCTACGCAATCACAACAGAATCCCACACACTAAGATATGGAGCTCTACAGCATTACTCATCAGTACTATCCGCAGAAATAATTGCTATTTTTGAAGCAGTCAAGTTCATCACAATATGAAGGGTATGCTCTATAGCAAGTTTAAAAAATAACGATCACTATGCGTCAATTATCCGATCGGCTGTTACCAACATAGCAAACAGGATTAAATTACTTTGGATCCCAGGTCATGAAGCCATTAACGGTAATGAACTGGCCAATCATATGGCGAAAGCCGCCACACATATGCCCTTGATTTATACACCAAATTATAACATTAAAGATATAAATAAACACTGCAAAAACCAAGCTTCCTACCACAAACAAACAACCATATATCCAAATTGTAACGAGTGGTACAAAAATATCAATAAAAATTTGTTAAATATAGATGACTATTTGAGTAAAATACCACTCAATAGATTTTCTCGTATGGATTCAACGAAATACATTCGTATTATCACTTATATATCACTTATCACTTATTTAAAAAAAAAGCTCGACTGTTTAACCTGATTCAGCTCAACAAAACCACGAACTAGAATTTATACCAATCTAAGCTTTCATACGTTTAGCAAAATCACGCTTAAAACATATCAATAATAACTAGACTTAGCTCAGCTGTAAGTTATCATTAAAATATGTTAATACATTTGTATATAGCGGAAAGCCCAAGTCGCCAGTTGCTATTTCTAACTTGTTATTGTAGTTTTTAAGCTCCTATATCAATATTAAATAAATAAATAAATAAAATAATGTACGGTATTGAAATTTTTTGTAAGTGTGACGCCGCCAGCCAGGATAAGATTAAAGTAGCCTTTAATAGCAGTGCTAGATTTGTGTTTTCACTAGGTCGTACAGACCACGTTACTAGTTTTGCTAATAAAATAATTGACTTGGACAATAACTGGACGAATTATAAAATGTTAATACAGATTCATTAAATTATTTTTACAAAGACTCCTGATTACCTTTTTGAGAAGTTGCGTTTTAATTTTTCGCAGAGGAACAATAATTTTGCTTGCTTTAGAACCACACTTTCTTGCTCTAATACACACTTCTTTATCTGGGCTGTTCGACTTTGTTACCGCCTGACTTGAACACTATTAGTAGCGCACCATTGTTTAACAATAAATTGAAGAGTTATTTAAAAAATCAAAATATCACTAACTAAACTTTAAGAGGCATGCATGTATTACCAAAATTTCAAATTTATTTATAAGAATAAATGTTTTAAATTATTTTATTTTTAATGTGATTTGATTAGTATTTTAAGTTTTAAATAAAATTTTATAGTTTCTTAAGTTAAGTTTACTGTGTTATGTAATATCCGAAAGTGACTAGTGTATTTATTTAAAAGTGTAAAACTTTTAACCCTAGGAATATTTAAATAAACATTAAATTAAATTAAAAAAATAATATAAAATCTTGACGAGCAGACCTAGCTTGAAATGTAACAAACGCAGCAGCTAAACTTGACAAGCTGTAAAACCCTGTTTGCACCCGAATAACAGAAGCGGTGTGCACACGCCCACATGATGCCTGAGAGAAATGTTATGTAAGAAATACACATTCTTTTTTTATGCGGTAGATTCGTTCCAGAAAAACTCGTGAAAAAAAATACCGTCTAAAAAGACGTTGATTGAATGCAAAAATTGGCGATTGGTTCCTTATTTAAAAAACCTATTAAAATTTGTGAAAAACAAAGAAACAGAATGTGTGTTAATTTTATAAAATCACATATATAAATGTGTATTTACACAAGCATAATTATTAACGCAAAAAAAAAAACAAGTGGAAACGTTGCAGTCGGACGCAACCGACTGCAGCATACTCGATACCAGTATTTTAACCGGTAAAAAGAGGCCTGATTGCAAAGGGGTACGGACTGGGCAGGGGTGTACACTGCCTGAAAGATTCTCCGATGCAGATGAGGATGCCACCAGCTATCTTCCTTCCAAATTTGGTGACTCTAGATCAAAGTTTGTAAAAGGTGGGAAAAGGGGGGCTGGGAGGCGGTATGGGTGGGCGTGGCATCCAAATTTTTGCTGCAGATCTATGTGGGATTTCAATTGCTATCTTCATACTAAATGTGGTGACTCTAGCTCAAAGTTTGTAAAAAGTGGGGAATGGGGGGCTGAATGGGTGGGCATGGCTCCAAAACTTTGATGCAGATTTTTGGAGGTCGCTGCCTGCTATCTTCCTACCAAATTTGGTGGCTCTAGCTCCACAACTCTGGAAGATACACGCATTCCCGTTTTTGTTAAAGCGTTGGGGCGGATGGGGGTGGCTAGGGCGGTATTTGTGGGCGTAGAATCCAAACTTTTGATGCAGTTTTTGGGGGGTCATCATCGTCTATCTTGGTACCAAATTTGGTGGCTCTAGCTCAAAAACTGTGGGAGATATAAGCTTTTTTGACTTTAAAATGCGGGGGGTTGGGGCGGAATGGGTGGGCGTGGCTCCAAAATTTTTGATGCAGTTTTTTGGGGGCTGCTAGTAGCTATCTTCTTACCAAATTTGGTAGTTCTAGTTGTAAGCATGTGCGAAATAGGTGGATTTATCGGTTTTGAGTTATCGAATTTATCAATTTGCCAGCCCCCCAGTCATCGTAGAAGCCCCATCGTGACACTTTGATTTACTATCCCATAGATAAAGAGAATTCAAGTCTCTAGCTTGAAGGGTGTGGAAAAAAGTTGCGAACATACCAGACGAACGGACACCATGACGGACATTGCACAAACCCAATATACTCTTTACCTTCGGTATCGAGTATAAATAGCACTCTTAGCTCAAAAGGTATGTAAATTAAATCTAAGACAAGTTCAGGAACTTAAAACAATTCTATAAAAAAGCTACATATGTTGTTAACAACAAGAGTAGGTTATCATCTCTTGCGCGTTCGGCATCAACATTTTTGACAGTGAACTCTGTTATGAGCCGTTGTTTGCCAATTGTTGCTACCTCTTTGTATAATTCTTTGTAACGAGCCATACAAGAATTCAGCTCACGTTGGAATTGTGCAGCTCTTTCGACATTGGGATCGTTTGTGCCGAAATGGTATCCTAATTTATTTGCAAGTTGAAGTCCTTCTTAAATTAAATTTGCAGTAAGTGTAATACTGCTTTCCATAGAGTCAGACTTCTCTGAGGTCTTATTTAATATTTCATTGAGCAATCAGCAGTTCATCAATGTCATCAAATACCAAGTCATCAAAACCATGCCAACCAGAGAGCTGCAACGGGTAGAACAGGTTCGGTCACACTCGAGTGCTTACTCGTGCAAGCTGTGATTATACGTTTTCGGGTGCGATACTCGGAGTGGATCGGTTTGGTATGAGTATGAGATGAACAATCATTTCGTGCACAACGAATCCGAGCATGCATGTGAGCGAAAATGATCGAAGTTGTGAGTCTTCATTGTTCGAGTGCGTTCGCTCACTGCATACCTACGAGTAACGGCACTCAACTGACTCGAGTCGAGACTCGAATACAGAATTAGCAAATGTAAAAATGTATGTACAGTGGCTCGCAGCTTATTTCGTGCAGTAAAAAAATAAAAATTCAAGTCGTTATTGCATCTAAACTTAGAAAAATAACACAAAAATTAAAAAAAAAATATGTAAGAATTCAGTTTTAATATACATCATTTAAATACTTTCAAAATCTTTGATAGTTTAAAAACAGTGGCGATTCGAACTTTTATTTTTTAACTGCACGAAATAAGCTGCGAGCCACTGTATGTACGAAGAATTATAGAATAGCCGTAAACTCTGAACTGTATTTTTATATTTGGCATGCGCCTATGCTGAGAGCTGTTGACAGCAATCAGTTACATATACACAGTCTTTGGTTACATTTGTGATTTTGTGTATTGCCGCTCGTGCCAAATGATTTTAAGATATGCCAACAGCCAGACATCTAATTTGATGCGGCACAGCTCAATATAAGTCAATATGCTTGAAAAAGGTATCTGCGACGCACAGAAGCGAAGCCGTCGACAAGTGCACGTCGCACAGTGGCGCCCGTAGAACAAGTCAGGTGTCAAAAATCAAAAATTGCATGAGCCTCTAAAAAATATTGAATGAACCTACTTTATTGGGAACGATTTCAAATCTGCAACCCTTAATGTAACCAGATTTTTTGTTCAGAAGATATAGCCTTGCAAAGTTGTCGGATTTTTTGTGTTACATAAAAATCACAATTTCAAGCTAATTTGGTCGTCTTTCAGATACAATATCTCACAAACTATGGTACGGATCGTCATTATTTTTGTTTCTATTGATAGATCTATTTATTAAAAAATAGAATAAAAAAATTTTAATGTTTGCTTTGCGGTTGGCCAGGTAAATAAAAATTTACCAACTATCAATTTTTTCACTATTTTTCAACTTTGATGGAAAATTCATGATGCAGTTACAGAATATACAAATAAACTAAATGATACGCACCATATATAGAAATTGCACTGGTGTACAAGTGGTAACATCCCATACAGGTAGGCATCTTATTCGGACACGTGCGTAGTACCCTTATTGCACAAATTGACCTAAGCTCAAATTTATAAAAAAATATTAGGTAAATTTTGCAGGCATGAAAGCTAACTCTTTTCTTGAACCCTTGATCCAAACGGTATCTATCAGGTAGTAGATTAGACTATATATTTTAAAAAATCATAATCTCTGAAATTATGAGTTTGGGATCTCACCCTTGCATGCAAGAATAAGGTGTATGGAGTTCTTGCTGAAATTAGCGTATACGCTTCCACAAGAGGATGAAAACTTTGACGAAAACACATCAAACAAAGATAAGGAAAATATCAGAAAGAAGCGAATACAGGATGCGTTTTTCAAACAAGTTGGACTTAAAGTAGACTGCCCCAAGTACGGATACGGAAACTCAAACGATGGAAACACTTCAAGGAGATTTTTTGAAAATGATGAAGCTGTAACTCGAATTACTGGAATCAACAATCAAATCGTTAAGAGCTTGGGAACGATCTTAAATATTTTGAACTGCAAGGAAAAAGTTGATTCTGCCAAATATGGAGAATATGCTTCAAAAACTGCATCACTTTTAGCAGAATTATGTCCGCAGAAAAAGTTGACCCCGACAGTCCATAAAATATTTGCGCATGGCAAAGATATAAATGAGTATCAGTCTTTGCCAGTTGGAGAGCTTTCTGAAGAAGCACAGGAATCATTAAATAAATTTTATAAAACATACAGATTGCTAAACACTTTCAAAGCATCAAGGGTGAGACAAAATGAGGACCTCTTCAACATGTTAGCAGCATCTTCAGATCCACTTATTTCATCACTGAGGCATGTTATGTCACGAAAAGAATTTGAAAATACTTACCATTTTTTACGGATTGTGATGAATATTTTACAAAAAATTAAAAATAAAATTATTTTTAATTATTATAATATCAATTTTTAATTATAAAAACCATTAAAATGAAACAATAAAAATAAAACAAATTTAAAAAATATTTTTGTTTTCCTTCCCGTAAAATTAGTTTTTTCACATATTTCAACTTTGCATACCCATAAATAGGCACCCAGATATCATTTCAAATGCTCATTTTACAGGTTGATTTATTATCTATCAGATGCTATTAAAGTTGATCGATTATCTCATTTGGTTCAAAAGTTATGATTTTTGCAACAAAAAAAACTCAAATGGCGCCACTGTGCGTCGTGGGTAGCAGAAGACTGCAGACCATTTTGTGCAGTGCGCGGTTCCGGCTTCATGAAGATGGTCTAATTTTTTTGTAAATTGGAGATTGGAGCAACGTCGGGCGAACATGTCGATGTCGAAGATCTACTTCTGGTCCCAACCACAATTTTGCGGAAAGTGAAAAAAACTGCGATAGAAGAAAATAACAATCTAAAAGACGATATTTCTGCGGTTGTGCTTTGCGGAGAAGCAGCAGTCACCATAGACATGTGGACCGACAGCTACGTCAGGCGCAACTTTTTGGGAGTGACTTTGCATTATCAAAAAGAATTTAAGTTTGTTGATATGGTAATTAGAATGAAATCCATGGATTTTGTAAGGTCGACCAGTGACAACATTCTAAAACAAGTAAGAAGGCTCTAGTCGGGAGAGCCCGACTAGAAGATACCCTGAACCCAGTTGCAATAAATATATTTAATTTATATAAGACTTTGGTATACTGGCTTAGCTTCCATCGATTAAGTTCAATATCTCCGGTGTTTCTCAACCGATTTGGACGAAATTTTCAGAAAAGTTCTATCATTATCCATTACTTCAACCCTCATTTTTAGATTTTCCAAATTCGATATTTTATTGTTATCGATATTATTTGTATATCGGAAACCAGAATAGTTATCGATAATTTGAAGCAAACTTGTTCTGCTCATGGTATAGGAGAACTTAAATACAAAATCAGAAGTCTCTAGCTCTTGTAGTCTCTGAGATCCACGCGTTCATACAGACGGACAGACGGACATGGCTATATCGTCTCGGCTGTTGATGCTGATCAAGAATATATATACTTTATAGGGTCGGAGATGCTTCCTTCTGCCTGTTACATACTTTTGCACAAAACCATTATACCCTTATTTACCCATTTTATGGGTTAAGGGTATAAAAACTAAAAAGCATTTTCAGCGGGTTTGGTGTGGATGACATAGGGCAAGTAAAATTTATAACAGATAGAGGCACAAATATTGTCAAGGCGTTGGAGATTAATGTGCGCTTAAACTGCAGTAGCCACTTATTCTCCAACCTTCTTGATAAAGCTTTAACTGCCACCTCTGAGCTTGAGTCTTTGTTAGAGTCGTGCAAAAAAATTGTGAAGCATTTTAAAAAGGCCAACTTGCAGCACCTTTTGCCGACATCCTTAAAATCACAATGCCCAACTCGCTGGAACTCGCATTACAGAATGTTAAACTCAATAAATGATAATTGGGCCGAAATTAACAATATATTATCAAAATATGAGGAAAGTCGTAGACTTATAAATATAAATTTTGTGGTCGTCAAAGCTCTTGTGGACATTTGTAAGAAATTGCAGTTGAGCAATTCGCCATCTTTGTGCTACGTTCTGCCACCAATTTATTAAATTAAAAATCTTTGTTGCCCCACTGCTGATGAAATTGCAACAATTTCGGTATTAAAGAAAAATATTTTGGCGAATATTGACGCAGTGTGGGGCGCCAATTTAAGCATGTGGCATAAAGCTGCATTCTTTTTGTACCCACCAGCCATAAATATGCAACTTGAAGACTTAAATGATATTAAAACATTTTGCTTAGCTCAAATAACGAACGTTGAAATATATAGCGGTAACGACTCATTCTTACTGTCACCATCCACACCAATTTCATCTCAAACATCAATATTGTCACTTGAAATAAGTCAGCTAGAATATAATATATAATAATAATTTTGAATCAGTTTGCCAAGATACTCCCTCCAAAACAATAAATGATGCATTTTTCTTTCCAAAGTGCCTGAAGACGAGGTCGATAGGTACAGTAAGGAAATTGTCAACATGACAGAACATTTTAATTTGATGGAGTGGTGGAAGAAAAACAAAAATAAGTATCCACATTTATATAAGCTTGCTCTGCAAATTCATACCATGCCAGCTAGCAGTGCAGCGGCAGAGCGATCTTTTTCGTTAGCTGGCAACATTATTACAGAAAAACGAAACAGGTTGGGGCCTGGATCAGTCGAGAGCTTGATTTTATTGAATTCTTTTCTTAAACAAAATTTAAGCTCTAATTAAATTGAAAATTAATTAATAGATTAAGTTTTCATATAATTTTAGTAATTTGAATTGTTCTAAGAAAAAAAAGTTTATTTTCTATTATTTACGTGTTTTGAGTTGTTATTTTAAGAAAAAAGTTTCTTTTGTTATCAATGTATTGCAAAATGTTAATTAAATGAACCAAATTATTATTTTAATTGTATGCCTCCATATTGTGCCTTTTATTTAGCTTTCATACAGATCATTAAACCAGACCTGTTAAGTTGCCATTAGAATTAGTAATCAATTAAATTATTTTTGGAAAATAGTCGTAGTGATTATATAGCTCGCTGGTGAAAAATGTATGATTATTTAATGATTACGATTACAAATAATCAAAAATAATGGAAAATTACCATGAATTATTAAAAATAATGGAAAATAATTAAAAATAATGGAAAATAATCGTTCTAATATTTTCCATTATTTTTATTTTATATGCTTGAACTTTCATATGTTGAGTTTGAATTTTTTTTGTTTAATTGAACTTTGTGAATTTTCTGAAGTTTTGTATACTATCAATTGTGAATATAATACAATATTTGGTAAATATTGAAGGTGAAACAGTTTAAAAAAACTTAAAAGCTAAATGATTGCCTATTTGGTGAAGTGAACACCTTGTATTGCATTTACAGTGTAAATTTTACACCAGTCGGCTGACTAGTGTACACTAGTCATGTAACTTTTGTCACTTATGTATGATTGAATGAGGTATCAGCAGATGATACTTTGGAAGATCCAGACTTCTTGAGAGTAAATCTGTCAGTTTGTTTGAATTTGTAACAAATTTCTATATTTTTATACCCTTAACCCATAAAATGGGTAAATAAGGGTATAATGGTTTTGTGCAAAAGTATGTAACAGGCAGAAGGAAGCATCTCCGACCCCATAAAGTATATATATTCTTGATCAGCATCAACAGCCGAGACGATATAGCCATGTCCGTCTGTCCGTCTGTCTATCCGTCTGTCTGTCTGTCTGTCTGTATGAACGCGTGGATCTCAGAGACTACAAGAGCTAGAGACTTCAGATTTTGTATTTAAGTTCTCCTATACCATGAGCAGAACAAGTTTGCTTCAAATTATCGATAACTATTCTGGTTTCCGATATACACATAATATCGATAACAATAAAATATCGAATTTGGAAAATGTAAAAATGAGGGTTGAAATAATGGGTAATGATAGAACTTTTCTGAAAATTTCGTTCAAATCGGTTAAGAAACACCGGAGATATCTAATTTTATCGATTGAAGTTAAGTCAGTATACCAAAGTCAATTATAAATTTAATTTACATATTTATTGCAACTGGGTTCAGGGCTCTCCCGACTAGAGCCTTCTTACTTGTTTCTTTTGCAGATGATGAAAACGCAAGTCCATCTTCTCAAGATGAACTACGCACCACACAACGGTCTTTTATTTGCCATCAGCTCTTCAGCTATTTGAGTGATAATGCAAGCTCGGAAGAGATATGGCTTAAATATGGCTTTTTAAAAGAAGCGTCCATTGCTTTCAACACGCCGTTAACATCTTCGGCTCCTGTTGAGCGTCTGTTTTCATTTGCTGGCATTATAAACAGCCCTAGGCGCCAATCATTGTCCGATTTTTCATTCGAAAAATTAGTTTTAATGAAGGCAAACCCTGAATATGTTTGATGTTTGTGCTTAATTTAATGTAAAAACATGCAATATTTAATACGTTCTTGTTTATAAGTATGTTGTAAGCCGATCTCGTCAAGAAACATTGTTGTTATTAAATGTGATGTTGAAAATAATTTGTTTCTCTCAAAATAGTCTCAAATAGTCGAAATAATGGAAAATAATAGAAAATAATGGAAAATAATGGAAAATAATGGAAAATAATGGAAAATATTAAAACGAATATTTTTCATTATTTTCAATTATTTTCCATTATTTTTAATAATTCATGGTAATTTTAAATTATTTTTGATTATTTGTAATCGTAATCATTAAATAATTGTGTGAAACCGAAAATAATCGCAATTTAATCATTAGTTCAACTTTTAAACAAAAATAATCTAATTAATAATAACTACAATTAATAATCATTACTTAACAGGTCTGCATTGAACATACACATGTATGATACTCGAGACTCTGAGTCCACACTCGAGACTCTGGGTCCGCACTCGAGCCTTTTGTTGCTTTTAATCCAATCATTCTAAGTCATGTCGAACGCAGAGTGCTCGAACTCGAATTGAGCGTGGGTAAAGCGATCATACCAGTTGTTTGATGGCGGGTATGCTGTGATGGTTCGATCGAGACCCTCAGAACTGCGAACGCACATACTCGATCGAACCTGATCGACCTCGCACTCTGATCTGATCTGATTCAACTTTTGACAAGAGTGAGCGCTCATACTCGAACATAACCGTTGCAGCTCTGTGATCCCCACCAAGTGCGGGTGCCAAAGTAATTATATTTGAATATTCGTTTGCATTTGAATCTACATGATTTTTACTTCTGACACATTCAGGCCAAATTTTGTTCCAACATGCGTGTTGATGCGTGGTTGATGGTCGTAAATCTTATAATGCTAAAGCAGCATGTTTTAGGCAATCTTTAATAGAAAACTTTTTCCAGGCATCAATAACTGTAAGAGTTTTATCTTTATCCAAAGTGTCCAAAATGTATTGGAATGCTCGTTTGATGTAATACGTTTTTTTTTTTTGGTCCAGTGGTCGAATTATAGATGTGGTATTCGGTGGCAGAAACACAACTTGTACATTTTCGTGTTCCAAATGATGATGCCCGGGTGCATTGTCTACCAGCAGAAGATCTTTCAACTCTAACCCTTTTTCATTCATATTTTTTTAAGCTTCTAGCACAAAATATTAAAATATTCCATTCTGTGAAAACAGTAGTTGTCACCCATGCTTTTTTATTGGCCATCCAGTTGACCATCAATGTATCAAAATCGACACCTTTCATTGTTCGAGGCTTAAGTGCGCGATTGACAAGCAATGGCTTTAACACCCGATCTCTAAAAGAACTACCGCAAAATAAAAATGTGACTCGATCTTTTTCAGCTTTAAAACCACCAGTCTTTTGTGTTTTGGCCTCATATGTTCTTCTCGGCATTTTTTTTTTTTTTTAAAGACCAGTTTCGCCTGCATTAAAAACTTTATCTGGACTGTATGCACCATCGACAATGATTTTCTTAAGTTTTAGTGGAAATTCATTGGCAGCTTTCTGATCTCCAGAAGCAATCTCGCCCTTGATTTTTATGTTATGTAGCGCATGCGTTTGACTAAATTCTGTGCGTGCAGAAAATAAGCAGCTCTTCTTAGGAGTTGATTGTGTAGAGTTAGACGATTGTTCGTCTTTTATCATTTTATGAAACCTTATTGCTTGCAGTTTAATATTGTTTCCGTCTACGGGAATTTTTTTGGTGCATTGTCCTCTAGCCATATTATGAGTGCTTTTTCCATTTTTTCTGTGGTATCATCTCAATTGTATGATGAAGACTAAACGGATAGTTTCGTTCCAGAAATCACCGATTGCCTAATTGAAATTAAATTTTTTTTATAGTTCTTACTGTGGCTTCGTTTAAACCGAACATTTTGCCAACAAATGTTGAGCCGTCTCCATTTTTTGATTTCCAAAAAAATTGCTTTACGTTTTAGTTTTGCATTTGTAGATTTCGACAATTTCTTTTAGCGATACACAATATATTTAACAAAATAACTAAATGAATATAGGTATGCAAATTATTTTTATGGCTTACCTTTTGTCTTAAGCGCAAAAATTTTATTTAATGTAACGTTGGACAAACAAATTTGCCTATTAAAAATGTCTTTCCGCAGCCTTAGGCCTGAGTAGCCAGCGCTACTAAATCCCTGTCAATACTGAGTTTACTCAGTACTGATTAATTATTAAATAAACAAGTGGAAACGTTGCAGTCGGACGCAACCGACTGCGGCATACTCGATACCAGTATTAAAACAGGTAAAAAGAGGCCTGATTGCAAAGGGGTACGGATGGGACAAGGGTGTACGCTGCCTTAAAGATTCTCCGATGCTATCTTCCTTCCAAATTTGGTGACTCTAGCTGAAAGTTTGTAAGAGCTGTTGAAAGGGGGGCTGGGGGCGGTATGATTGGGTGTGGCATCCAAATTTTTACTGCAGATCTTTGCGAAATGTCAATTGCTATCTTCATACCATATTTGGTGACTCAGCTCGAAAATTGTTAAATGTGGGGAAAGGGGGGCTGGGGGCGGTATGGGTGGGCGTGGCATCCAAATTTTTGATGCAGATCTTTGTGGAATGTCAATTGCTACCTTAATACCAAATTTGGTGACTCTAGCTCGAAGTTTGTAAAAGGTGGGGAAAGAGGAGCTAGGGGCGGTATGGGTGAATGTGGCATCCAAATTTTTACTGCAGATCTTTGTGAAATGTCAATTGCTATCTTCATACCATATTTGGTGACTCAGCTCGAAAATTGTTAAATGTGGGGAAAGGGGGGCTGGGGCGGTTTGGGTGGGCATGGCATCCAAAGTTTTGATGCAGATCTGTGTGGAATGTCAATTGCTATCTTCATACCAAATTTGGTGACTCCAGCTCGAAGTTTGTAAAGAGTGGGGAAAGGGGGGCTGGGGGCTGTATGGCTGGGCGTGGCATCCAAATTTTTGATGCAGATCTTTGTGGAATGTCAATTGCTGTCTTCTTATCTTGGCACCAAGTTTGGTGGCTCTAGCTCAAAAACTGTAGGAGATATAGCCATTTCTGATTTCAAAATGTGGGGGGCTGGGGGCGTAATGGGTGGGCGTGGCTCCAAAACTTTGATACAGTTTTTTGGGGGTCATCATCACCTATCTTGGCACCAAATTTGGTGGCTCTAGCTAAAAAACTGTGGGAGATATAGGCTTTTCCGTTTTTGACGAAGCGTTGGAGCGGATGGGGGTGGCTAGGGCAGTATTGGTGGGCGTGGCATCCAAACTTTTGATGCAGTTTTTGGGGGGTACTCATCACCTATCTTGGCACCAAATTTGGTGGCTATAGCTCAAAAACTGTGGGAGATATAGGCGTTTTTGACTTTAAAATGCCGTGGGGCTGGGGGCGGAATGGGGGGGCGTGGCTCCAAAATTTTTTGGGGGTTGCTAGTAGCTATCTTCTTACCAAATTTGGTAGTTCTAGCTGTAAGGATGTGCGAAATATGTGGATTTATCGGTTTTGAGTTATCGAATTTATCGATTTGCCAGCCCCCCAGTTATCGTAGAACCCCCATCTTGACACTTTAATTTACTATCCCATAGATAAAGAGAATTGGAAAGTTTCAAGTCTCTAGCTTGAAGGGTGTGGAAAAAACTTGCACACATACGGACGGACAGACGGACAGACGGACAGACACCATGACGGACATTGCACAAAACCAATATACTCTTTACCTTCGGTATCGAGTATAAAAATAAATAAAATAAAAATGTCTTTATCAAGCACGTGATAGTTCAGAAATTATGAACACATTTTAAATTTGCTTGTATGTACAAAAAAGGAATTCCCCTAAATTCGTGATATGAACAAAATTTGTAAAAATTAAAATTGGCAAATAAAATTAAAGGCAACAAAATTTTGAGTCTTGCTAGATGGAATAAAATCGTGTAAAAATAATAAAAAAAAAACTTTTTAAAAATAATAGCGTGTTAAAACAAAATTAGGTGTCCTCTTATCTCTATAATCTTCAAAAGCGGCGATATATCAGTACATTAAGCAAAACTGCAATCCCTATATGAAGACATAATTCTCCGTATAGTACTAGATAAGTAGACTAAAACTATCTGTTTCCTGGGACGAAAACTCCTGAAACTTAACAAGCCACAGCAATACAATTCAAGTCTGGTACACAGATGACGACTACAAGCTTGATAACGGGGACACAGTAGCTTAAATTTGTGGGCCAAACCTGAAGGAGTTCGTTCCAGTAAGCAAGATGCGACCATTTTCACAAAAAGGTTAACGCATAGAAATCTGCACCAATACAAAATAGCGGCAGGCAATAAGGTCTCCATCATGTCGGATAGCCAAGCAGCTCTTAAGGTACTTGTTGCATTCACCACGTCATGCCATTGCACTCCTTTAATTTTGGCACCAAAAATATTGAAGGACACCCAGAAACGAAATTGCTTGCTAACCAGCAACGAAAGGAGCTATCAGTCATTTTAACGGGCCAGACCCAGATGGTAAGTGACTAGCCAAAACATTCCTTATTCTGCCATAGAAAATCTCTTATAGGATTATGGAGCTAATCAAAAACGATTCGCATCCCAAAAAGCAACTTACGAGTCACTGCAAACTAAGTTATCACCTTAATAATATGAACTTTTATAATGTATGTCCTATGTAGGATGCACCGTCAACTATGAATCCTCTCAGGAATAGAAATTGGCTTAATTTTAATTAAAGCCTTAACCTCCATAGCACAAACTTAAGTTGCCACAAAAAATCTAGGGATTGAGCTGGAGTACAAGTAGAATGCAGGCGAAGATATGTGAGTCCCAACGTCAGTGGAGTACGAGAAAGTTTTCCTTTCTCGGGGTGGAATCAAGACTCGGTAGTTACAACGGTTTTGCTTAAGCCGTGCACTGTTAAGGCAATCTGAAGTGCATATGATGCCTTTAAAGTCCCCCCCTTTAAAGTCCCTTATAAACGACGCATATCCGCGGATGAATATGTTTTTAAGTTGCTATTGTTTTTGCTTAAAACAGAATAAGTTGTAACATAAATATTTGATTAAAATGTTTATATATTTGTTTTAAGGGTTAGTTTCTGCCAAAATACTTGCATACGTATGTACATATCAATGCAATCAACAATTTAAAATCTTTGATCTCTCGCTCTCTTACTTTAAGACGCTGTGAGAGAGCGAGTTGGTCTACCTTATTAAAGAGTGAGCATAGCGCGTATTTAGTGCATGTATAATTAAAAGGGCAATGCTGAATAATTGGCATGTGAGAAACAAACAAGCAAGAACAAAACAAAAACAAAATATTAGCGCGCGCCGAGTGTCTGCGAACGAGAAGGCGATCCCAACGGGCCAGAGGACACCCGGACCAAGGAGTCAAGGAGGAAAAATTCAAAGGGGCGAAACGTGCTCTTAAACAGAGCATCAAAGCCAGTAAGAAGGAGTGCTTCCGCAGAATTTGCGACGAGGTGGAGGCCCGTGAGGTACGGCCTACAAAGTGGTGACTAGGAGGTTGAGCGGCCACACCACGCTGCGCGTGACATGCCCAAGACTCCTGGGCACTATCGTAAAGGCACTATCACTATCACGATTCGGTAAGACGTGTGCAAGAGCAAGGGCATCACGTTGGTCTACCTGAACCTGTACGACCGGAGGAAGTCATCTCGGCAGCAGGCCAGCTTGGCGACAGGAAGGCAACGGGCCCCGACGGCATCCCCAACAGTGTCCTGAAGATGATCTCGCTGGTAAGACCGGTTTACAACGAGTTCCTGCTGGAGGGAGTGTTTCCAAAGCAAAGGAAATGGCAGCGCCATGTATTGCTGTCCAAGGGGACGAAACCCGTAGAAGAGCTCTCAGGATACCGCCCAGTATGCCTGCTGAGCACGGTGGATAAAGTATTCGAGAGGATGATATACAGTCACTTGCTGAAAGTAGCCGAGGAGAAAAAAACACTGTCGGAGCAACAGTTTGGCTTCCGAAAGGCTAGGTCAACGGGAGGCAAGGCGAGAATCCCTGATCAGGTTGCAGAGGAGGTGGGATGCGGCCAGCGGAAGCAGATGGACGCACCGCCTGATCCCAGATGTCAGCGATTGGCTTAGCCGCCGAGTTGGACAGGTTGCCTTCCACCTAACACATTTCCTCACGGGCCACGGAAGATACAGGAAGTAACTCCACCGCTTCAAACACGAAGACAGCCCGGTGTGCCAGTGCGGCCAAGGGGAGGATGAGGACCCGGAGCACATTTCGTACTGCTGCAGACGATACACTGGAAGAACAAGAACAGTGCCATCACCGGAAAACTTGCTGAAGTTCATGATGGAGTCGGAGGACAACTGGGAGAGTATGCGTCAGCTCATAATAAATATCCATATTAATCTGCGACGATGCGAGAAAGAGCGACGTAAAGGGGTGTTACCCTAAGCAGGCTACCGCCCCCCGCGAAGTAATACTTTGCGGTGGATCCCGAAGGGGATGCGGTGTGTGGAGGGGGGGGGGGTGAGTTTAGTACAAAGGCGTCGACGTTTGTCTATGAATCGTGCATATTGGTGGACCGCCAATATTTTTGGAATATTCTCACCTCCTGGCGGAAAAAAAATAAAAAAAAATAAAAATAAATAAAATAAAACACACCCAGGCGCACGCACCCAGGCACACCCCGGCACATACACACAGAGGGATACACATACATACACACATACAAAAATCGGGATAAATGACGGCCATCTGCGATGGGCCTAAAAGTTGCTCAGGCAGCTGTGCTTAGATTTTGTGCGGCCTAGGATAGCATCCCCACCCCCCTCTTGTATTATATAAATGTTTTTGATGTGTTAATATGATAATAAAGATTTTAATGTAGAGAAATTTGTGTGTGCTTTACTTGTTCTCCTTTTCCCCTATCCTATGCGCCTCACCAAATGGCCCGCGTGGGGCAAACCTGAGGGGTATGCTAGCAAATCTTCCGAGTTTTACTTTAGATCCTGCGACGCCTGGCTCTTGGGTATGTCCCACGTATAGCGACGAGGCGTTGCAGCTGTGGGAGATCGGGTGGGGGGATGAGCACACATTCCGAGTGTTATTCTGTGCGTGACAAATCCTCTCACTCGTATCTCTCACACGCGTCCGAGAGATTCTCAAGGACGCGGCTGGTGACAAGTGCGGATGAGGTTAGAGAGTTAGTGCGCAGGCTTCTGGGTCTTACTCTCGGCCTGACCAGCTGGCGGATTGACTTTCACTCTCCCGTACTTAAACAGAACTTCGCCCGACGCCCTGGTCGGCGACGAAGAGCCATTCGGGGGAATGATTGGTTAGTTCTCTGAGTATTAATCTGGGCTATCCAACCTATTACTTCGAGTGTCTCCCAAATCGTTGCCAGCGCGTAAAGCAGGCTCGTGAACCCACTACTATTCCCCTACGCTTTCCTCTATTGGCCCGACCCCTAAGTATACTCTGGCACAGCTCCCCCAGTGTCCCAGCAATTTACAAATTTTCTGTAAAACCCCCGGACGCGACTGAGACGCCGACTTCAGCCATTTATAAAAAATGTACTGTCGCTATCAATACTAACTACAGTAAGCGTTAATGATCTGTGCAAATTGGCTGACAGTGCAGACAAAAGCAACCGTGGCTTTAACGCATTGCATTGCAATGATCGTGATCCGTGGCTTATTCACATTTTGTTATCCAAATTGAATTCTGGGACGCGTCAAGCATGGGCTGGAACTAATGTCTTTAGTGAAGAAAGCACTATTAAAATCGAAGAAATAAATACATTTCTGTTCGCTCGCTGTGATACGCTCGAATCTTGTCAGGCTCCGCGTCCATCGCACAATAATCGACGTGTAGTATCGTACCACAGCAACATTCAACAAGTAAGAAGGCTCTAGTAGGGAGAGCCCGACTAGAACATACCCTGAACCCAGTTGCAATAAATATGTAAATTAAATTTAGAATTGAATTAAAATTCGATATCTCCGGTATTTCTTAACCGATTTGGACGAAATTTTCAGAAAAGTTCTATCGTTACCCATTACTTCAACCCTCATTTTTAGATTTTCTATTTTTTTTTTCGTAATCGATTCCATGTGTATATCGGAAACCAGAATAGCTATCGATAATTTGAAGCAAACTTGTTCTGCTCATGGTATAGGAGAACTTAAATACAAAATCTGAAGTCTCTAGCTCTTGTAGTCTCTGAGATCCACGCGTTCATACAGACAGACAGACAGACAGACGGACAGACGGACAGACAGACGGACATGGCTATATCGTCTCGGCTGTTGATGCTGATCAAGAATATATATACTTTATGGGGTCGGAGATGCTTCCTTCTGCCTATTACATACTTTTGCACAAAACCATTATACGCTTATTTACCCATTTTATGGGTTAAGGGTATAAAAATCAATGGAATCAAGCTGTTCTCTCTGCCAACGGCCATATCCTACATCAACATGCACACAGTTGAAGGCCATGAATATGAACGTTCAGCTCCCATTTGCGATCGACAACAAATTATGATTCAGCTGCCCTATTCGCTCACATAAGGTCAAGAATATCAGCTCGAAACACATAAGATGCTGAGTTGTATTCGAAGGTTCGGTTAACGATCGCTGACCCGTTGGTCCACCTACTCAACGAGATCTGTTCGGAGTCTGTCAGCGCTTTCGTTAATAACGCAATGTTTTCTGCGTCGATATTTAGAAGATGTTTCGAGGCATTTAACTGGCAGAGGAACACACAAACTTTCAACGTGTAGTTTGGCGTAGGGAGGAAACTTCGCCGCTCGAGCATTATCGATTGCTAACTGTTACGCATGGCTTGGCATCTTCACCATTTTTGGCAGTACAAGTACTGGAGCAATTGGTTTCTGATTATCAAAGCACTTTTCCGTCAGCCGCTTGTGCGCTTTCTCGAGATGCATATGTCGATGACATTCCCACTGGTTGTGACACTGAGATGAATTTTTCGCCCTTAAAGATCAACTTATTCTGCTGCTGGAAAAGGGAAAGCTGCGCCTTCGAAAGTGGACTTTAAATTGTTTGCCACTACATTGCGAAAAGCTTTTTGGTTAGCAGTGGAATCCTAGCAAAGACATTATCGCTATGAAACGAGATGAACATGAAATTACTCGTTTACCGACTAAACGATTATTGTTATCCGAACTATCTTCGATCCAATTGGCCAAATTTAATGTACCGTTGGCGTCAGTTCATCGATGAATCACACGAACTTCAAAGCTTAAACGTACCATACATTGATACATTGGAAACCCTTCTCAACCTATCGATCTGCATGAATTTGCCGACGCGTCTACGCCAGCCTATGCCGCCGTTGTGTATAGTCGAGTGCATATTAAGGACAAACACATTGTCACATTGCTTGCCGCAAGAACCCGCGTTGCGCCCATAAAGCCCATCTTCATTCTTCGACTCAAAATGAATGCGGCTCATCTTCTCACCAAATTACTCATTATTATTAAACAAGCACTAACTATTCTTTTTCCCAGTGTCTCTTGCAGGAAAGCTTCGGATATCGTGTTGAACTGGTTATCAGCAGCCTCTCGTACTAGGAATACGTATTTCTGCAATCGAAAAGCTGAAATTTTGGAAATTTGCCCCCGTACCAGTTGACAGAACATATCCACACATGAGAATCCCGCAGGCTGCGCTTCACGAGGAATGCTTTTTACAAAACTTAAGGAACATTAACTCTGGTGGACTGGACCGTCATGGTTATCTCAGGCACGTGAAACTTGGCCTCCTCCGAAAGCCAAGTGTGCAGAGACGGCAGAGTCGCTTGCTAGTGCGGAGTCTAAACTGAATTCAGCCCCTGGTCTCCACGTTTCCAATTAAAGAAACTCATTAACAAGTAGGATTAACAATACATCCTCGTGGACTCGACTGATGGATAGGACTACGCTGGACCCGTATCAATCAAAATTTCATCATTTCATCAAGGGCGGAGCACATCGAACTGGTTAGCGTACTCTATACATCGGCATTTATCGCAGCGTTTTAAGCACTTTTGGTCAAGACGAGGACCAATCTCGGACTTGTAGTCAGATGATGGTACAAACTTTCATGGAACCAAACGAGAGTCAAGCCATAGCTCAACGCTAAACCAAAGAGGCAGCTAACTTTATTTCTGGATATGGGACATACTTTTTTTTTTTTTTTTTTTAAATTGCTTGTCTTATTTATTGAATCTTTTCTAGTGAATTAGAAAACTGACAATAAGTATACAAATCTTATTAATAAATCTTAGCTGACAGTTCATTTTATTTTTTTTGACTGTATTCTGAGTTATGCGTCCCTAAAAATCATCGCTGGGTTGGTAAGTCGTTACGACGAAGACGGGATCGGCTGCGCAGCCTTGTGAGACCTCTCGCGAGATGATTTGTGTGCGATGAGAGCTTACTAAGATATTTTACTTTTTGTTCCGCTATTTCCTCCTTGACTGTTGAGATGTTTAAGTCTTTATGAATGTTTTCGTTTCGAACATACCACGGTGCCCCGGTAATGGGACATACTGGCATTTTGTTCCCCATCTGCACGGAATTTTGTCGGTCTTTGGAAATCTTGCGTAAGATCTATTAAACTGCATTTGCGCCAAGTGATCGGACGCAGAGTCTTAACATATAGATAACATTCCATTAACCCGAATCGAAGCGGTTCTGAATTCCTGACCTCTTCATTTTTCACAGAGCAATTTTTTTTTTCAGATTTGTGTGCCTTTGACAATTGATATACGACCCAAGTAGCGTTTGTTGTTGTTGTCAGTGTTGTTCTTGGGCCCGCACTGCTACTTTTTGTTGGTGTCATTGATTTTAAAAAACAACAACAACATAACAAAATTTGGTGCGTCCAGAAAAATTTCCCACACCAGAATATGTTATGGGGGTGGATTCGCCTACTTGCTGCTTATATAACTTAGACAAAACGTAACACACTATCATTATTGGTATATTATTGATATACAATTTCGACTAAACAAAGGCCGTTGCATAAGCGCGTGTGTTGCTCTTATGATAATCAGATAGTTTGAAATCTCGCTCCGATCATGCTCCTTTGTTGTTGCTCATTCACGTTCACTCTCTATTTTATTTTCAAACATAAATGTTAATATCCCTATCTCCTCCGCACTCACTAAGCTAAGCTAACTATAACTAAGAGGCTGCTGTTTAAGGAATTGCAATGCCTAATTTGCACCACCCATACCTAGCTCTTAAGTGCAAGCGTTGTATGTATGAGCTCGGTATCTGCTGCTTAGAGGAAGAACTGTAGTGCTCTTTCCAACATTATGTTTTTACATACAATGGTAAGAGAATTGGTTTTGCATTTTAGTTCATATTTAATGTGAACAAAGAAAGTTAATTTTCGTTTCAGTGAATTTTTTAATATTGTTTATATTAAGGATAATAATAACATCGAAAGTTACTTTTTGAATCAGAGTAAGTGAGCACTAAGAAGGGAATTTATATTTGGACAGCTCCTTCAAGTACCTCCCATACGATTTGGAGCACTTTTTACCCATTTTAAAAAACAAATTAAAATTACAACAAGTACCCCTTCCACTACTGTCGCACAAGCTCAGAGTTTGATCGCGAGCGAGAATACAAAAACAAAACAAATGCGCAGTGACGCCCTCGCGTCGCACAAGCAAAGTCATAAAAAAGGTTCGACACTTGCAAAAAAGAAACGGATTTCCGCTTTTCAATGCGCTTGAAAATAATTTTCATAATTTTATGTACATGTATCACTTCGCACAGTGCACATTTTTTCTTTTTTTCAAATTTGTGTGCCTTTGACAATTGATTTACGACCCAAGAAGCGTTTGTTGTTGTTGTCAGTGTTGTTGTTGGGCCCGCACTGCTACTTTTTGTTGGTGTCATTGATTAAAAAAAAAAAACAACAACATAACAAAACTTGGTGCGTCCAGAAAAATTTCCCACACCAGAATATGTTATGGGGGTGGATTCGCCTACTTGCTGCTTATATAACTTAGACAAAACGTAACACACTATCATTATTGGTATATTATTGATATACAATTTCGAATAAGCAAAGGGCGTTCACATAAGCGCGTGTGTTGCTCTTATGATAATCAGATAATTGGAAATCTCGCTCCGATCATGCTCCTTTGTTGTTGCTCATTTACGTTCACTCTCTATTTTATTTTCAAACATAAATGTTAATATCCCTATCTCCTCCGCACTCACTAAGCTAAGCTAACTATAACTAAGAGGCTGCTGTTTAAGGAATTGCATTGCCTAATTTGCACCACCCATACCTAGCTCTTAAGTGCAAGCGTTGTATGTATGAGCTCGGTATCTGCTGCTTAGAGGAAGAACTGTAGTGCTCTTTCCAACATTATGTTTTTGCATACAATGGTAAGAGAATTGGTTTTGCATTTTAGTTCATATTTAATGTGAACAAAGAAAGTTAATTTTCGTTTCAGTGAATTTTTTAATATTGTTTATATTAAGGATAATAATAACATCGAAAGTTACTTTTTGAATCAGTGAGTTTTTCAATATTCTGATTTTCCTATTATGTATATATACATTGCTTTAAAATACGTATATATATATAAGTTCACTAAAATACGTATTTTATGATAAGTTATAAAAAAATTTAATTTCTATTATTTAAATATTCAAATAACGATCAACGTGTTTTAATTTCTTTTGTTGTTTTTTAAACACGAGAAAATTATGTCGATTTTCCACTTAATAATTGAAGCAACATTATACATATATAGTTGTCTTCTATTTTGCGTATTGTTCATGCCTTAAAGTAGGCAGAACCAAACATGAACTGCCGCTCTCACTTCCGCGGCTCGCTATGCAATGCTAGCAATTCCTGCAACATTTGTTATATTTCTATATATTTTTACATGTTAAGAACTATGTTCCACATGCTTTCACTTGGCATTCGAGAATATATACTTATATTGAAAACAAGTGTTTTACTTCACGCATCGGGAAAACTTATTGTTCAAGGGAACACTCAACAACCCAAGTTTCTACACAAAAGGATTAAGAAGATTGGAAAAGCCAGCCCACTACTACATTTTGGTCCTTCGAGTCGGATCAGGCAAAATCATCAACTCAGCAAGCATCGTTGGATTTTTCTTAACCCAAAAAGCACAGATAAGTAATTTTTTTTTTTTTTATCTATGTAGAGCTATCGTATAATGTAAAATTACAAGCTAGCTTAGAGTTATGGAGTACTGGCAACTGAGGCCTTCAGCTCTGGGTCTGGTATTTACAGGAGTATATTTACAGGGGTGTATTTACAGGGGATGCTTAATGAGATATGTGTTTAGTTTATGAACTATTGTTGGGTCGTGGTTTTTGAGTAGTATTAGATGGAGTGGTACAGGTTTGTGGTTTTTAGGTAATTTAGGATGAGGGAAATGTTTGAGGGCGTAGGTTTGGAGAGGAGTTGTTGTGAGTTGTTGCTGCCGAGAATACTTTGTCTGTGGGTGTTGTGTGCGGTGCATGAGTCAAGTATGTGTTCTATTGATAGTTGGTTGTTGCAGGCGGTACATATATTGGGGCTTTTATCTAAGTAGATTGAGTGTGTGATTTTTGTGTGTCCAAGTCTAAGTCGGGTTATTTTAATTTGGTCCATTCGGGAGGAGTTTTGTGGGTTGCATTTGAATAGGTTATACGAGTTAAGTTTATTTGGGTTTATGTTTTGGTACCAGTTAGATGTTTTGTTTAAATTGGATTGGTCTTTGGTTAGGTGGGTATTTTTTATGTATTCTTTTATGTCTTGTAGGCTTATGTTTTCATAAACTGGGCTCGGATGATTAGCTGCATTTTTCGCCTTGGCGTCGGCTAATTCATTTCCTATTATACCTGTGTGTCCAGGTACCCATAGGAGTTTGAATTTAGGACACGATTTTGTGAGTATCTGTCGTGCTAGGGAATTATAGTGCTCGGTGTTGTTGATGTTTTTTATTGCGTGTATAGCGGAGAGGGAATCTGAGCAGATGCAATATTTCCCTCTTTTATTTTTTAAAAGCAGCAGAGCTTCGACGATTGCAATAACTTCAGAGGAGAATACAGAGGAGTAGTGTGGTAGGAGACATGTCATTAGGGATTCTTGTTCCGTTGTGATAGCAAAGGTCGTGGTTCCGTTAGATTGTGATCCGTCTGTATACATAAAAGTCAAGTTGTGGTGTTCATTCTGTTTTTCTACGAGTTTTGAGCGGTATATTTCGGGTGGGGTGTTTTTTTTACTGGAGTGCCGAAGGGATGTGTCTATTGAGGTTTTTTTAAGGTTTCAAGGGTGTATCGCTTGTGTCACTATGGCTGTGGGCTGATAAGGTAAGTTGTGTTGTAAACAGAGTTCGATGGTTCGGTCTATTGTTGATTTGTATTGGGGATGTTTTGGTGGTTTGTATGTTTTAATTATTTTGGAAATAGGTGAGTTTCTCGCTGTAATCAGGGATTTAAAGAGGTTTGCTGTGAGTAGTTCGCAGCTGTCTTCGATAGAGGCCGCTCGGGCTTCGTAAAGGATGTTGTTTGTTGGTGTTGTTATGAATGCTCCAAGGGCTAGTCTACATGCTGTGTGTATTGCTGATTTTATTGAGCGAATGGTGGCTTTTGGGCAGTAGTCTGCTTTTGAGGTTATGATGGATTTTGTGACGTTGATGAGGGAAGTTGTGTTGCAATTGAATTTGGGACTTGAAAGGAATTTTATTATGTTTGTTTTCCGCTTGAGTGCTAGTGTTAGTAGTTCTGTGTGTGATTGCCATCTATATTTGTTGTTGAAGTGTAATCCTAGTATTTTTAGCGACGTTACGTCTTGGAGCTAGAAGTTTCCTGTCGTCACGGTGCATCTGCAGTTGTGTTTTCTGCATATATGCATGTGTTTGCATTTGGTGGTTGAAAGTTGTGCACCTGAGTAGTTGCCCCAGTTTGAGATTGTTTCAAATATGGGCTAGAGGTTAATGTTAATGTTTTTCCTATTTTTACGTTGACTTTGAGATTGAAGTCGTCGGCGTATGCGCATAGACTGATATTTGGGTGTTGGATTATCATTGTGGTTAGTTTGTTGTAGGCTATAACAAAGAGAACCACCGATAGTGGAGATCCCTTAGGAATGCCATTGTAGATGGGACGGAAAGAGGAGTATGCTGAGTGTATGCGAACTATTATTTTTCAGTTTGACATGAAGTTTCTGACGTAGTTAATTATTTTTGGGCCTGTTTTCCATTCTGCTAGTTGGTCTAATATTGAGTGAATTCCTATTCTATCAAAAGCTTTTGCAAAGTCTAGTGAGATGATTGAGGTGTGTTTTCTTCTGGAGACAGCTCTGGCTATAAGATGGTCTACAAGTAATAGACTGTCTATAGCCGATATCCCCTTCTTGAATCCTGTTTGACTGATGTGGATAAGTTTATCGTTTGTGATAAACCACCACAGTCATTTGGCGACTATTTTGTCGAGGACTTTGGACAAACACGGGTTAAGGGATATGAAGCGGTATGCGTTAAGTGTGGTTTTGTTTGAGTCTGGCCTTAGAATTAGGATTATTATGCTGGTTTTGTAAGCTTGTGGGATGTGGCTCTTAAGAATTGCGTTTTGTAGGTTTATAATTCGGAGTTTGGTTCTTATGTCAAGATTTTTTATCATTGTGTAGTTTACTCTGTCTAGTCCTGGGGTGTTGAGTTGAGTGCTGCTGAAAATTCAATGTAGGTTATTTCATTTTCTATTTCTATTGCTTTTTTTCTAGGGGTGTAGGTGTGGTTATGACTGTTGGTAAGTGATGCGCGTTTTGCATTTATGCAGATTGGTGAAAAGTTGGTGTCAGATGAAGCATCTGCGAAGTTTTTGCAAAACAGGTCTGCAATTTCTGGTTTGTTGGTGGTGAATTGGTTGGTGGATGGGTTTAGGATGCTGTGAGTATATTTAATTGGTTTGAGTCCACAAAGGCGCCTTATGTTGGGTGCGTCTAAAAAGGGCGTTTGCTTTTTTGAAATCTATAATATTTTCGGTTCATATGTTGTTTTTAAGATTGTGCCACTTTTTCATTTTGTCGTTCCGTTACCTTTGAAGGTTTTGTTCCACCAAGGAGCCTTGTTTGCCTGTGTTGTGGAGTGAGATTGGGGGATTGATATGTGGGCACTGGATATGATTATTTTGTGAATGGTGGCTGCTTCTTGGTTAATATTTGTGCTAGTTTGTCGCTGTAGTAGGAGTGCGTTGTATGGTTTGTTTACTGTGCTGGTGAGGTTGATGTTTTCAGTATCCATTTCTTCTGGTTCGCTTGGTTCGGATCGGTGTGAGAATGATGTTGATGGTGTTTCTGTTGATGGTGTTGTGTGAGTTGTTGGTTTGAGTGTGCCTTGTCTGTGGGATGATGGTGTAGTTATGATAGATTGGTGTTGTAAATGTGTAGCTCTAGGTGAGGTTGTAGGTTGGGTGTTCAGCTGTGTGTTTGTAGGCAGGTGTACATATGTTTGGTGCTTGTGTTTTGGTTGATTGTTGTGTTGAATTGGTTAGGGTTTTGGCGTAAGATGTTCTCGCTTGTTGTCCGTGTCGGTTGTGATAAATTTTGAGTGCGGTTTTGTGGTCTACTTTTCTGTGATTTTAATAGCTGTTATTTCTTGTTGTTTTAAGAACGCGGGGCTTTTGCGGTCGACGGGGCTGTGTTGGTGGTCGATGTCCGGGTTGTTGCTACAGTTTAAGCAGCTTTTTTTGTTAAAGCATTTTTCATATTCGATTGTATGTTTTTCACTCGAGCAGCTTATGAATGTTTCTATGCCTTTGCTGGCTGGAGTTGTGTGACCAAAACGGAGGCATTTTCTGCATCGCAGGGGTAGTGGGATGTATGGGCGGACGCGTACTGTTTCGTAGCCGATTCTTAGTTTTTCAGGGAGTTGGTGTGTTCCAGAAGTTATTATTATGAGTCCAGTTTCTGTGAGCGTGGTGTTGTTTTCTTCGGTGTAGGTGTTTATTGGTTGTTTTTTAAGTATTTTTTTGACTTCTGTTACATTTTGTGTTTTGAGTTCTAGTAGGATTTCGTTGCTGTATATGACTCCCTTGGTGGAGTTAAGTGTTTTGTGTTCAGTGACAGTGATTTTTATGTTTGTCATTTGTTTTAGCTTCAGTAGTTTTATGGCTCCTATTGTGTTTTTTGTTTTGATTAAGAGTGATCCGTCTTTTGTTTTCTTGCATGTCTCGACTTCCCCATCGCAAGTGTAGTCTATGGTTTTTTTTCGATTATGAACGGTGAAACGTTGTTGAAGTTGTTGTTGTCGTTTCTTCTTATCGTAATGTATTTCGGTTCGCCGGCGTTTGTGTTGTTGGATTTTACTCCGTATGTTCTTATGTCAGGTGGTTCGTGCATGTTTGTTATTGTTGGGCCTTCGCCCGCGGTAACTGTTGATGGTGTTTTTGTTGTTGTGGTTTTCCGTTTGCGTTTGGTGTTTGAAGTTTGTTGAACTCGGTGGTGTTTGGTTTTGTTTTCTGATTGTCGCGGTTGATGACTCTGTTGTAACACGTCTTTTCTCTTCGGAGGTTGAAGTGGTACTGTCAGATAAGTTATATTTTCTCCATATTTATGCACTTTGCCAAGGGGCAATTTCTCCGAAAAAATATTTTACTTATCGTGCTGGTACTAACCTATCAGAACACTCCGTTCAATTTATTAATGCCCACATAAAGGGCAAGTCCATAAATTATTCAAACATAATTTTTTTTCCACCGCGGCCGAAAAAAAAAAAAATTCAGCCGCCATATTTGCATTTGCATATGCATATAAAAGTGCATCACATATCCTTGTACATAAGACGCCATATCGGTGAAAAGTTTTTATAATCTGAAAATTGAAAAGTTTCACAAGTTCCAAATAAAAAAAAATCACAAGTTTATTGTAGTTTTTTGGTGAAGCTCAATTATTTATTTTCTAAATACGTGTTTCTCTTACATATATCCATATATTATTATATGCATGCCGGTAATTTTTTCCACTACCACACAAATTTCCAATTTCGTAATTATATACAATATTTTAATATTTTTATTGTGAATCCTAAACTGTCTTAAGTGGCAAAATAATATTTTTAACAACAAAAGCTGCAACCTACATACATACATGTACATATCCACAATCATATGCCGGCAATTGAGCGCAACTCAAGCGTACATATGTACATACTACACAGCGGCCGACATATGCAAGTCATATGTTATTTAGACATGCACAGATCAAAACAAATCAAATAATTTTCCAAGTTCAAAACATATCTAATCCACAAGTTATAAAAATTTTGTACATACATATATACGCACATATTAATTCAGATACAATTTATCTAGTACATACACACATACAACAAAAGCAAATAACCAACAACAACAAAATGTAACCAAATAAAATTCTGGCCGCCACAACACAAAGCGATTAATAAAGAATATATTCATTCCAAAAAGGCGGCCGATAATAAATACAATCACATAACTAATTAACACATTTAAACACTATTTGTCACACTTATAGCGTGTTTACACTGCTCAGTTATTCTCAGTTATTACCATTTTGAGTAACTGAGCTTCAGTTTGCGTGTATTTCTCCATAAGGAAATTTACTGCAGTAAACTGTCAGTAATAATTAACTGAGAATAACTGGGCATCGACTATCGTACTTTTCGATGACTATCGCTGAAATAACGCTGTTAATATGTTAACATAGTGTTAAAATAGCCAAAACAGCTGAGTAATTGAGCAAAGGTAAGCGCAAAATTTATATTTATTTTAAAAATTATTTAAAACAATTAGATTTTTAGATGGATTCACGAAAAAAATATGTAAATTGGGAGCCCCAACACACTACACTGCTGTTTGAGCTGTGGGAGGAGAACTATATAGGGTTGAGGGGGTTGCAGCGGAACTCGCATATATATTCGAGGATGGCGGAGTCTTTAAAGGAGGCCGGATTGGAAACTGTCGAATGTTCGTCAGTCCGGTACAATATAGAAAATTTGACGAAAAAATATAAGTAAGATATGCATTTTAATAATCACATATATATAGTTCAATAATGCTATTTTTTTGTAGACAAGAGTTGAAAGCACAGGGCGTGTCTGGCGGTGCCCCATCTAAGTGGGAGCATTTTGAAAAAGTGCACAAGATTCTTCACCAGGCCAAAACCATTCACATTGAGGGAACGGTGCACGAATCTACTGGTAGGAGACTTTAAGTTTAAAATCAGACTCATTTATTAAGTTCAACTTGTTTAGATCCCATTGATGCGCCTGAGGAGGAGGTGCCTTGGCTTATTCTGTGTAAAATTGGCAATAAAGCTTTTAAATATTCAATTTGATTCATTTTCTGCACTTTTAATCAACAACTCAAATCAAACAGCTGATTTATTTACTGAACTCTCAGTAACTGAACAATGGAAACAGGATTGGTAAATGACCGATAAATTTTACTGTAACTGAACAGTGGAAAGACCCTATTATTTGTAATAATTACACAAGCATTGCAAGTTTTTTGTTACTGCATATGTATGTACATTTAAAACTATCGTCACGATCAATTATCGATATCCACGCACTCACACAAATACTATCGTTTAGCATCGCAGCTGCGTTCAGAATCCGACGTTCACGTATTATGTCTGTTCGATAGCTGCACTTTCTTACACTAAGGCCCAATATTTCAATGTCCGGTTAGTCAACTTATTCTAAGTTTAGTCGAATTTGAGTTGTTCAATGTTCGGTTAGGAGTATATGAGAAACAAACTAACCGGAAGGCTGGGTGTCGGTTAAAATTTATAGCGCGTTGAAGTCACGATATATCGATAAGAATCATCGATAAAGCAAACAGCTGTCCCTTGAATTGTATATTTATTTTGTTATTAAAGAAATATGGCATCGCACAGCATATTTGTCCTTCAAGGCTTTCCACGAACGACTGACACCAGTTTGCGCAGTAAACTGAGCAGCAAGTTTCTGCCAGGCTTCGTCCTTCTGCTTCCACGTAACGGCGTCGCTCTTCTTGCACTCTAAAATATGCTGATTCGACTCCACTAGTTCCACCAACAAATGCTCCTCCGAAAGCGAAAAGTTTTTCCCACGGAACCGTTTGCAATCAGGCGTGATCATTTTAATTTTATACTTTATATATTTAAAATATGCAAAATTTGCCAGTCACCGACCAAAACAATAACAAAAAACAGCTGAGCCGCTCGCTATAAATGGCAACGCTGTGTATATATGTGGCAACGCTGTTAAGGCGATAGTTACTTATCGATGAAAGGTTATTTTGGCTTTGAGAAAACCAAATTGTTTTAACTCGACCAGCAAAATAATGCGGCAGTTAGCTAAACGAAAATTTAACCGGACATTGAAATATTGGGCCTAAACCGTTCTGCCCTGTGTTTTTTAGTTTGCCCTGACTTACACTTTTCTGCACTTTTCTACACCACCAAAAATCAAGAGCAGAAAAGTGTAGAACAACAAAACAGCTGTTTTGCGTCAGTTACGGTTTTGAGCTCTTCAAATCAGTTTAACATTGTAAGTTTTAACAATAATTAAAAATGTCAAATGAGTTTATTTTATAACTTTTTATACAATATGCAGAGCCTGAAGTATATTCAGAGTAGGATGCAGCAGCTGCCGCACCCAATGAAAATAAAGAAAATGCTATTTGGGTGAACTCAAGCCAAAAATTCCTCTTGTAGCTGGGAAATGCGTTTGAAATTCTTTATCCGTGTAGGTTGGAAAAGTTTGTCTCAAATTGTCCATCACACCATTTCTTTTTCCTATCGGGAAATCTACCAATTGCACCATTAAAAAATCCACTTCATCGCCACTTGGATAAGTGGAGCTTGCAATAATTTCACCACCACTGTCGTCATCAATTAACTCACTTATAGTGAAATTTTCAATGTTATTCAAACTCATGTTAGTCATGTCAGTCAGCTGTTGCTTCATTTGCTCTAACTTACACCTTTTTTGTTCGATAGTAGCTCTACACTTTTTTACACTTAAAATTTTGAGGGTTGTATTTTTCGTGTTCTGTTCTGCACTGCACTACCCTACACTTTCTACTATCAAACAGACCCATTTTTATATGCTCTTGATTTATGCTTTTTTATCGATCGGAAGATTATTTAATACTCCATATTAAATAATAATTATTATAACAATAAACATACTTCGCGATGATTAAAAAATTTTTTTTGTGTGCATTGCTGACCTTGTATTAAATAATTATTATTAATTATTTATCCTTTGGTCGTTGCACTCCGCTCTTCCGAACTGTACTGTATCTAGTGATAGTTACTAAATAGTTATTTTATTCCGGCTGCATAAGAGCCTAGCATGCAAAATGACATGGCCAAGGATAAAAATAATCTCCTTGCCGTTCCGTCCGGGCTCCATAAACGAATTAGTTCCGTTCCAAATACATGCGTAGCGTCCACATCTGCAAAGTGCCCAGATACAGTCCCACCGCTAATTACTAGATCCGTCGCACAGTGGCGCTATTTGAGTTTTTTCGTTGCAAAAATCATAACCAAATGAGATAATCGATCAACTTAAAAAGCATCTGATAGACAATTAATCAACCTATAAAATGAGCATTTTAAATGAATTCTACGATTTTTGAGTGCCTATTTATGGGTATGCAAAGTTGAAACTTGTGAAAAAACCAATTTTACGGGAAGGAAAAAAATATTATATAAATTTTTTGGTTTTTATTGTTTCATTTTAATGGTTTTTATAATTTAAAATTAATATTATAATGATTAAAAATAATTTTTTTTTTTAATTTTTTGTAAAATATTCATCACAATCCGCAGAAGATGGTATATCTAAAAGATTAATCATCTCTGAACTATAAGTATTTTCCAATTCTTTTCGTGACTTAACATGCCTCAGTGATGAAATAAGTGGATCTGAAGATGCTGCTAGCATGTTGAAAAGGTCCTCATTTTGTCTCACCCTTGATGCTTTGAAAGTGTTTAGCAATCTGTATTTTTTATAAAATTTATTTAATGATTCCTGTGCTTCTTCAGAAAGCTCTCCAATTGGCAAAGACTGATACTCAATTATATCTTTGCCATGCGCCAATATTTTATGGACTGTCGGGGTCAACTTTTTCTGCGGATATAATTCTGCTAAAAGTGATGCTGTTATTGAAGCATACTTGGCAGAATCAACTTTTTCCTTGCAGTTCAAAACATTTAAGATCGTTCCCAATCTCTTAATGATTTGGTTGTTTATCCCTGTGTTTTCGTCAAAGTTTTCATCCTCTTGTGGAAGCGTATACGCTAATTTCAGCAAGAACTCCATACACCTTATTCTTGCATGCAAGGGTGAGATCCCAAAGTCATCATTTTCTTCATATGCAGAATCACTTAAATTGTCGAAGTTTTATTGCGTCCTTTTGCAAATTGGGCATGACAAAGTTGACCTTGTGTTTGTCAGTTCGTTGACCACTTTTCCGTCAACCATGGTCAGGTGGAACTCGTAATTACATTCAGTTTATTCTGTTCTCCGATTTCGAGCTTTGTTGGCTTAATCTTGCTTATTTGGTCTTCAATATCCTTTACTGTGTTTCGTATGAGTTCTGGCGATTCCCTTGCATACTGAAACATTATTGGTCGGCAATAATGTACAGATGACGGCCGTTCATTTTTCCAGTGTAAAGAATCATCAGATTTTAGCCGCAAAGGAACAACGGATGCTATAAACATGTTTCCGTCCGATATTGTAGCGTCATCGGATGATATTCTTTGCTTATACACGCTTTGTCCAGATGATCCATCGCAGCCCCATTTACTGATCAATGTCAGATTCTCAGGAAGAGCTTCAACCACATTTTCAGCAAGACTCTCCAACAGCCGTTTTGTTGTATGGTCCATTAGATCCTGCATGTTAGTTTTTACAGAGACTTCAGTAAACTCCGTATGCAGTGGTCGTGAATCTAATTTTGCTTTCGAAACGTGTTTGTATCCCGGTAAAATGTCAGCTCCATTTTGCCTCAAAGATGCCCGTAATATCTCATATTTCTCTTTAGAAAGTTCCAAGTCCATAAACAAAGCCAAAGCTTCTTCGGATCCATACTTCTTAAGGTTTGAGTTTGGAGGCGTGGGAATGCTTTTCTTGATTCTTTGTAGCCGCGGTGGGCTTGCAATAGCAACTGCTTTTGTAATGTGTGACCTTACTTTTTCAACATCCTTTGTATATCTAATAGACAGCGCTTCCGATAAATGTTCCGTGGATAAATCATTTGTTGACTCAGCAAGTTTCCTCTTTCTTGTTAAATTTGAACACTCTTCCATACCTTTAGTCGGCCTTCCTCTTGCTCGTCCGGTGGATGTGCTGGGTTCATCTCCTGTCAATGTATCCAGGATGGTATCACTATTAAGCCAGTCCTGGTGTTTGGTGTTGAATCTCTCAATCATTCTGTTTGCTTGCATCCATCTTGAGTTTAGTCTGTTTGTTTTAAATTTTCACTTCTCTGTACATTGCCGTATAAACTATCAAGTTCTTCGAAGGCAGCTTCCGTGAAATTCGTTACTGTTTTTGACTTCCTAAACAGGTCAAATAATTTATGGTTGTTCAACGACATATTTGAAGTGTAAAACAGTACTTGTCTCGCCAACTAGTCTAATCTATTACCTGATAGATACCGCTTGGATTAAGGGTTCAAGAAAAGAGTTAGCTTTCATGCCTAGCAAATTTACCTATTGTTTTTATAAGTCCAGGTCAATAAGGTCAATTTATGCAATTTGGGTACTTGGCACGTGTCCGAATAAGATTTGTGCCTACCTGAATGGGATGTGTGACTAGTTGTACGCTAACGCAATTTCTGTATTCGGTGCGTACCTGGTAATTTATTTGTATATCCTGTAACTGCACCTGAATTTAGGGACCAGGATTTGACAAATGATCTCAGGTAAGCATTACAGAATGAAAAACAAAAATCAAGTATCTTAACAATAACGAACGAAACAACAACAATAATAATGAGTTTTCACGGTTATATGTCATAAATTGCTCAAAAATGCATGCAACACATTTTTCGAACTATGTCTTTTTTCACTATTTTATATCTAAACAAGTAAGAAGGCTCTAGTCGGGAGAGCCCGACTAGAAGATACCCTGAACCCAGTTGCAATAAATATATTTAATTTATATAAGACTTTGGTATACTGGCTTAGCTTCCATCGATTAAGTTCAATATCTCCGGTGTTTCTCAACCGATTTGGACGAAATTTTCAGAAAAGTTCTATCATTATCCATTACTTCAACCCTCATTTTTAGATTTTCCAAATTCGATATTTTATTGTTATCGATATTATTTGTATATCGGAAACCAGAATAGTTATCGATAATTTTAAGCAAACTTGTTCTGCTCATGGTATAGGAGAACTTAAATACAAAATCAGAAGTCTCTAGCTCTTGTAGTCTCTGAGATCCATGCGTTCATACAGACAGAGAGACGGACATGGCTATATCGTCTCGGCTGTTGATGCTGATCAAGAATATATATACTTTATAGGGTCGGAGATGCTTCCTTCATACTTTTGCACAAAACCATTATACCCTTATTTACCCATTTTATGGGTTAAGGGTATAAAAAAAAGGGGCAAAAACGGGCAGCTGAAACTTTTTGCGTTAGAGAAAGGAATAATCAAAGAAATAATTTTGAAAATATGGCAGATGTAAAATGTGATAATTTTTTTTTTTATTTTCCATCAAAGTTGAGAAATAGTGAAAAAATTGATAGTTGGTAAATATTGATTTGCCTGGCCAAACGCAAAACAAACAGTAAACATTTTTTTTTATTCTTTTCTTAATAAATAGATCTATCAATAGAACTTAAAATAATGACGATCCGTACCTTAGTTTTTGAGATATTGTATCTCAAAGCCGACCAATTTACCTTAAAATTGTGATTTTTATGTAACACAAAAAATCAGACAACTTTGAAAAGCTATATCTTCTCCGGTTACATTAAGGATTGCAGATTTGAAATCGTTGGAAAATTTCCTATAAAGTGGGTTCATTCAATATTTTTTAGTGGCACATGCAATTTTTGATTATTGACACCTGACTTGTTCTACGGGCGCCACTGTGCGTCGGTCAGAATATAAAAATGCAAAGTATGTTTACTTTAAACACATTTATTTCAGTTTTTTTTTTTTTTTTTTTTTTTTTTTTTTTTTTTTGTTTACCGAGCAACCAGTTCATTTTGGCTACCTTTATGTTTAACTGCGTCCTTTTGGCCTTGACATGAGCCTGCCAGTTCAAGCGCCTATCAAGGGTAAGGCCCAGGTACCTCACCTTGTCCACAACTGGGACCGATCGTCTCAGTCAGTTTGAGTCTAAATTCGCCTCCAATTCCGACGTGTCACTGCACACGCTCAAAGTCAGACAAGAACAGATTCGGACCTTGTGGGACAAGTTCGAACAGGAATTCGAGCGCTGTTCAAGAGCGCTCTCCGAATCTGCGGGACACAGAAATGTTAACGACACCGAAATCCTCCATTCGAAATATGACCATTGTTATGGGGCGTATGAGCGTTGTGCATCCATGCTTAGCGAACAAATTGAGAAGAGAGAGGCTGCCGCTTACCGCCTGTTGACACCGAAGTCTTTTCCGGAGACTATTTGAAATGGCCTACGTTCCGGGACATTTTCACAGCGGTGTATATCAACAATCCAAGTCTTACCCCAGTCGAAAAACTATTCCACTTAAACTCAAAGACGAGTGGCGATGCTAAGGCTATTGTGTCCAAATCCCCTCTCACAAATGATGGTTTTGCGTCAGCATGGCAAGCACTCGTCAACAGGTTTGAAAACAAAAGACTGTTAGTCAACAGTCGGCCGTCAGGTGCTACAGGGGGATGATCACGCAGTGTCTAATGCTGGTACTTGTACTAGTATCTAGGCTGCGTGCCGTATCTGTAGTGCACTGGCGGAAGTGCGACTATACTTTCCTCGCAAGGGCGGCTGGAAACAGGCTCTTGGTTAGGTCATGTCTCTGCCAATGAGTGCTGGCAAATCGTAGTCGGGCGAGAGAAGAAAACTCTCCAAATCACTTCAAGCCAAGGTGGAACAGCATACGCCGATGGTTGCGTGGCCGGGGAGAAGCTCGGTCTCTAGTATGCGGACTCAGGGGGAACAGCCAACCCACCCTGTTTTATGTAGGCTTCCCGCGGTACATGGGCTCTGCCGCGGGTGACGATCCCCTTCCCTATTACTCGTGGGAACAATATGAACGCTACTAATAACAAAACAACAAACATAGAGGCCGACACTCGCCCAAAGTCGGATGGTACTAATAATCCCTCATCTTCTGCGCTGCCCGGTAAGCCAGCGGGCATTGCTATTCCAGGTGTACGTGGCAAGGTTCCGGACAGGCAGCCGAGTCGTGGGGCGAGACCTGGATACAAGGTTCCGGCTAGAGCTCCGCAGAGCATACATGCGGCGGGCTCAGCCTCCACCCCAAACCGGGCCTCAATCTCGATAAAGCCGAGCATGCCCGGACCTAAGAAGCCGTCGTACAACGACAAGAGACGTGCTGCGGGTATCTTGACCCGGAACCTGTCTGGCACAGAAACATCGCCAGAAGGTTTGCAGCTGGTGGAGTGGGCAAAATCAATTTTGCCCGATTTTCATCCAGCTCCAGCGAAAGAGCCAGATGCCGCTAAGCCAAAGCGGCAGCTACCGGAAGCCAGTAGAGCACCACAAGCCAAGCGGTCGCGCCAGCAGCTCGGGACGAAATCCTACGCCGACGTGACGAGGGGTAAGATTCTTCTCGGTGTCCTGGATAAGGGCAGCGAGGGGGGTCAAATCCCGAGGAGCCAGTGGCCGTGGGTGGAGAACGAGCTGCAAGGAGCCTTTTTGCAGATCATGCTGGCAAATGGAGGACCACCGCCCGTATGCCAAGATGCCGGCTGGCATCAAGGTTGCGTGAAGGTGGTGGCATGTGCTGATATGCACTCAGCCAGGATTTACAAAGAGGCCATTTCCGCCCTGGGTGAAGTCTACCCTGGGGCCAAGTTGGAGGCTGTGGACTGGAAGGATGTGCCCAGCAGGCCTAGGGCTCGAGTATGGGTATCGGCTAAACCCGATGATCCGGCCGAGATCCTAAAGGTCTTCCAATTTTGCAACCCGCAGCTGCCGTCAAACGACTGGCGGGTGGCAAAATTGGAAAAGGCGGATGGTCCACGGCGCCAGATCCTCTTGGTGTTGAACGACAAGACTGTCGAACACCTCGCCACGGCGACACCTTACAGTACGGCTTTAAAACCGTGGCTGTTAGGGTGTATCGCTCGGACAAGGCCAACGAGTCCGTCGTGCAAGAGCCAGACCTGGAGATCGACCACGACGAAGATCTAGATGAGGAGGAGCTATTAGGTTATGCCTCTGAGACATCAGAGCTAGCCAGAGATCTCTCCCGGCTAGGCCACAGCGGGGGAGACATAGAGGTAGAGGACGATGAAGATGCCGACATTACTGTGGTGGAGAAGAGTTTGAAGAATGTCCTTGAGACTTCTTCAGATAAATCTACACCACAGTAAGGCAGCATCGGCTGCTCTTCTGCTGTACCTGGAGAGGGGTACAGTAGACATAGTCCTTATACAGGAACCCTGGGTGCGTGGTGGCAGGGTTTCTGGACTGAGGACACAAGAACACAAGCTACTAGTAGCTGGAACCGAAGGTAGATATAGAACCTGCATACTTGCAAAAAGACATTTAAACATATTTTTGCTCCCAAAGTATAGCGACGCAGACAACACTGCAGCGTGTCTGGAGCTGGAGACGGAACCAATCCGACTAGCCTCTAGCTACTTCGCCCACGACCATAAGGGCGACCCTCCGCATCCGTTGCTTCGCCAGCTGATCGACGACTTCGAGCTGGGAGGCCTTCGGCTAATAGTGGGCTGCGACGCAAATGCCCATCATCATCAGTGGGGAAGCACTGATACAAACGCAAGGGGTGAGTTGATTTTTGACTACCTTCTCAATACCAACATGCTTATTTGTAATAATGGTACGGACCCGACCTTTATTATCAAAAACCGCAGGGAAGTCCTAAATATTACTCTTGTCTCTGCTTCTTTATGGGATCAAATCCTCTCTTGGAGGGTGCTGGATGAGCACTCCTTCTCGGATCACAGGTATATTGAAACCATACTACAGATCCAAAGTCCCAAACCAACTCAGTTCAGGAACTTAAGAAGAACTGATTGGAAGAAATATGCTGTTTCTCTGCAAAGATTGCTCCCTGAAACTCCACCTGAAGGGCCAAATACCGTCGAGTATACAACCTTTCTCATAAGAAAATTCAATAAAGCGTGTGAAAACGCCCTGAATGCATCTTGTCCCATTAGCAGACCAAAAAGGAAGAAAAAACCCTCTTGGTGGACAGCTAAAATCGGAGAGTTGAGGGCAGCTGCCAGAAAACTCTTCAATAAAGCAAAGGCTCAAAATGACGAACAGTCATGGGCTGACTACAAGGCAGGGCTCTCCATGTTCAAAAAGGAGCTTCGCAAAGCAAAACGAACTTCTTGGAGAACTTTCTGCTCAGAGATAGATAGTACTTCCGAAGCAGCCAGACTAAGGAAGCTACTAAGTAAAACTCCTCAGACTCTGGGTTTCATCAAGAATGCAAACGATGAATGGACATCATCCAGTGAAGAATCACTAACCTTACTCCTGGACACACATTTTCCGGGGGGAAGTAGATCGCAAAGACCTTGTGATCTGCACGCTAGCGGGGAGACACAGAAGCTCTTGCAATTGCTCAGTGAAAGCAATATCCATCGGGCAATTAAGAGCTTTAAACCCTATAAATCACCAGGAATAGACAATATCATTCCTGCCCAATTGCAGTCCGCGGGGAAATTAGCCATAAATTGGCTTAAGAACATATTCTCCAGGGTTTTTAAAAGTGGTATAATCCCGGGGCCATGGCTGGAATCGAAAGTAGTTTTCATCCCAAAAGCCGGAAAACCCTCGCACACAACAGCTAAAGATTTTCGACCTATCAGTCTCTCGTCTTTTCTACTGAAAACGATGGAGAGGCTGCTCTGTCTTCATTTGAGAAGCACTATTCCCATATCGCTTCTCTCACCAGTTCAGCATGCCTATTCTAAGGGCAAGTCTACCGAGACCGCACTGCATGCACTTACTGCATACATTGAAAAGTCTATACACAGGGAAAACTATACGCTAGTAGCGTTCCTAGACATAGAGGGAGCTTTCAACAACGTCACTCCTAGGACTATCACCGACTCGCTGACGGATTTGGGGGTTGACTCCCTGACTGTGCACCTGATTGATCAGATGCTCCAATGCAGGGTCGTAAGGGCCGCACTGGGGGCAGTGACTGTCACCAAATCCGTTGATCGTGGAACCCCACAAGGCGGAGTCCTCTCTCCTCTTCTATGGAACGTAGCAGTAAACCAACTGCTGCTGTCCATGGATGGGGGAGGGTGCAAAGTGGTAGCCTATGCAGACGACGTTGCCCTAGCCTTTTCAGGCAAGTTCCCGCAGACGTTATGTGACCGTATGACGGAAGCCCTTGCTAGGCTTTCCGGTTGGGCAAAAAGATCTGGATTAGAAGTTAATCCTGCTAAAACGGAGCTGGTCCTCTTTACGAGGAAATACAAAATTCCGTCTCTACAGCCACCATCTCTAGATGGGGTTGAACTGTCCTTTAGTGACTCAGCAAGATACCTAGGTCTAATTCTAGACAAGAAATTAAACTGGAATCTTAATACTGAAGAGCGTATAAGGAAGGCACATGTTGCTCTATACGTCTGTAGGAAGACGATCGGACTTAAATGGGGCATGACTCCGCAAGTTGTCCATTGGCTCTACACTGCGGTAGTCAGACCAATTTTATTCTATGGTGTTTCTGTCTGGTGGCCTGCACTTGACAAGAAAACAATCACCAAAAAATTAGGAAGGGTGCAGCGAACTGCTGCGCTCTGCATAACAAGAGCTTTACGTACGACCCCGGGTAACGCTCTTGATGCCATACTGCACTTCCTACCTGTCGAAATGATGGGGCGGAAAATAGCAACTATGTCAGCGCTCCGAATGAGGGAAGCCAAACAGTGGATAGGCCAGGATTTTGGACATTCAAGTATCTTGGAAGACAATCCACTCATACCAGACAATACGGACTATCAGATCCCACAGGTGTATTTAGATCAATAATAATCTAACTTTCGTTGGTGACGGTTGTGTTTTTGCGTACTCCCAGTAAATTTTCTGTTTTCTTGTGATTGTGAACGGTGTTTTCATTGGTAACATTTGTAAACATTTAGTAAAGTGATCGCAAGTGTACTTTGTATGTATTTACGTGTATAGTTATAAAATTGCCGGCTTAATATTTGATTTTTAATTTTTAATTTTTCAAAAAAGGCAAAGTGATAACTGAATCCCCGAAGCGTAAAAAGACTTCGGGACCTCATCCAATAACTGTCCCACCTGTCCTGCCCACTAAACCGCTTCTTGTGCCTAGCAATAATCCCCCCATGGGTACTATTGCTAGCTCATTAATTTTATTTAACTCCCCGGCAAGGATCTCAACAATAACCTTGCCACTAATAACATAATTTGTGATCCTATAAATGAGTCCTCCGGTCCAACAGCTAGTGTGCCTATTGATTCTACTGGCGTTACAATTAGGGCACACAAGCCTCTGGTTGTTGTGCCACTTAATAAATTTGTTTTTGTTTCTAGGCTGGCATCCGATACGTCATCGGATGATGTTGCAGCATATGTAAAAGTAAAATCGATTCCCCACTTATTGTTGTTGAAAAGTTTAAATTTAAACATGCCAGAAGTATATCTTCTTTCAAGTTGGGTGTACCGCCTGAACTTTTTTCGACAATTTGCTCTGAAAAGTTTTGGCCGCCGCAGCTTGTCGTTAAGGAGTATACGAATAGGCGAATTAATAATAATAATGGTTTAAGGATCAATAGTACACCGCCTGTTAGCCATCCTGTTGCCTCCACTTCGGCGGCAAAAAACTAACTGAAGTAATTAGCTTGGCCTATCAAAATGTTAGAGGCCTTAACACTAAACTGGCTAAATTATATATTAACAGCTTATCTTTGATTCTCAAATAGTTGCACTCACTGAACCTGGTTAAAACCTGATATTTCTGATTATTCCATTTTCCTTCTAATATAACTTGTACGATGCGATCGCACTTCCCGCAAGGGGGGTGGTGTTCTCATTGCTGTTGACTCTTGTTTTTCTTCTGAACAGATTCCTTCTCATGATCTTCCGGACATAGAGTTTTTATGTGTTAAAATATTACTAAACGGCCGTTCACTTTATGTTACTTGCTCTTATATTCCTCCTGATTCTGATACTAACATTTACTCATCTCATATTAGTGCCCTGCAACTTGTTTCGTCATTGTTGACAGATATGGATAATCTGATAGTGGTTGGTGATTTAATCTGCCACATGTTGTATGGTCTGTGAATGACACATCTTCGGTGGTAATACCAGTCACTTCTGATGATTTTATCGATGGCCTACTGGAGTTAGGCTATCGCAAGTTAACAGGGTGCATAACTGTAGTGGTAGAATGTTGGACTTAATATTTGTTTCTTACTCAGATTGCAGTAATGCTAGTAGAATACCCCCTCTAGTGCTTCCGGAAGATACCTACCATCCAACATTAGAACTATCCATCGAAATTCTTAACCCTAGTTCAGTATCTAATAATACTTTAAAAACACGTTGCTTTCGTAAAACTAACTTTACTAAATTAAATTATCTTCTTCAGCATACTAATTGGTCTCGGCTTTATTCTTGTACTGATATAGAAACTGCTATTGCCATATTTTATGGGACCTTGAATTCGCTTTGGATATTTGTGTTCCCCTCACTTGTTCTTCAAGTGATAATAAACCACCTTGGTTTACGAGGGAACTATCGCAATTGAAAAACGCGAAGACAGATCATATAAAAAATTTAAAAATCGGGAACTACCTTAGATTTATCTTCGTATTTAGTAGCAAAATCTAGTTTTCTTTCTGTTAACACATCTTGTTATAATAATTATCTTAATCGTTGTAGACTAAACTTTTCACATGACCCTAAACAGTTTTATAAATTTGTTAACTCTAAACGTAAGTCTTCTTGCTTACCGTCTTCAGTATACCTTGATAATACAAAAGCAAGTTCTGATCAGGCAGTAGCCGATCTATTTGCTGAGTATTTTCAATCATATACTCATCGAGTATGTATAGTAGTAGTAATTCCTATCCTTTCAAGTTCAAACGTCAAATTGCATATATGTCCCAGTAGTTACTGAGTCTACGCTCCTGAGTGAATTAACTCTATTAAACCTGGCTACTTGCCTGGTCCTGATGGAGTGCCAGGTTGTATTCTCCGATACTGCGCGGATTCTCTTTGTAAGCCCTTAAATAAATTATTAACTTGTCTGTTGACTCAACTGTGTTTCCTGATATATGGAAGGAATCCTTTATAATTCCACTCCATAAAAATTCTTCAAAATCAAACGTTAAAAATTATAGGGGTATATCCAAGTTGTCTGCCATACCAAAAGTCTTTGAAAAAATATATGTTCTCAACTGCAACACGGATGTAGTTCAATTATATCGCCTTACCAACATGGTTTTGTTAGGCGTAGATCTACTACCACTAACCTTCTTGAATTCACTTCGCTTGTTATCAAAGGGTTTCAGGAAAAAATGCAAACTGACGTTGTTTACACCGATTTTAGTAAGGCATTTGATTCTGTTAGTCATTCTCTGGCTGTTAAATTAAATATATTGGATTTCCATCAAAACTCGTATTGTGGCTTTCGGAGTACTTGTGTGGTCGAACACAAAAAGTAGTTTTTAAATCGTCGGTATCTAAACCTATTTTTGTTACCTCTGGTGTTCCCCAGGGTAGTCACCTTGGACCTTTGCTATTTAATCTGTTTATTAACGATCTTCCAGCTGTTATTACTAACTCCTATGTATATATGTTTGCTGATGATGTGAAGCTATGTTTCACATATAATGACGCTTCCCTGTGTAATTTACTACAGTCGGATTTGGGTGCATTGTCGGCCTGGTGTCGTTTTAACTTACTCAATTTAAATTGTTCTAAATGTAAAGTCATGTCTTTTTGTAGAAGTACCCCACATACTGCTCACTACTGCTTGATGCTTCACCACTTGACCGCGTGTTTGAAATTAAAGATTTAGGCATTATTCTTGATCCTAAATTAAAGTTTGACGCTCATATTTCGTATATGGTCAATAAGGCCATTAATGTCCTTGGCTTCATCAAGCGGTGGTCGAAAGAGTTTATGATCACTACACACTAAAACGCTTTATACATCCCTAGTACGTCCAATCCTGGAGTATGGATCTTGTGTGTGGTCCCCACAATACTCGATTCACCAGGATAGAATTGAATCTGTGCAGAAGAAATTTCTTCTTTTTGCCCTTAGAAGTTTTAACTGGGTTCCTGGAGTTGACTTACCCCGTATTCAAGTAGACTCCTTTTAATAAATCTTCCCTCCCTGTTAAACCGTAGAACTATGCATGGAGTATTATTTATTACTAACCTACTTAATGGTGAAATCGACTCATCAGTTCTTTTGAGTCGAATTAAATTTAATGTCCCAATTAGATCTTCACGTAACTTTTTACCCCTTAGCCTTGATCGTTGCTTCAGCAACTATTTAATTCATGAACCATTTCGTGTTATATGTTCTGACTATAACAAACTTTATTCTCTTGTCTCCTTGGAGGCCTCAACTCCAGTACTAAAAAGATCGATCCTTTTGCTTTATCTAATCGTAACCACTAATTACTAATCTAACGCTGGTCTGATTGGGTTTTTCTGGGTTTTTCCCATCCTTGCAACAAATGTTGGACTACTCAATTTTTTTATTGAATTTCCCAGAGCTTTAACGTTAACTTTTAATTATATTTTCAGATTTATATATTATTCTATATTTTACTTAATTTAATTATTTTAACTATTTTTAATTTAAATTAAATTTGATTCATTTTAATGTCAGCTGCTCTTAGCTGACTATAAATAAATAAATAAATAAATAAATAAATAAAATAAATATACTCCCTTTACCACCCTAATCCCAACTAGAGAGAACTGGGAAGAAGGCTTGCGCGCAAGACCTGCGGAAGCCATAGAAATTTTTACAGACGGCTCAAAGCTGGACGGTAGAGTAGGAGGCGGCATTTTCTGCGCCAATTTCAACCTACGCAAAGCTTTTCGACTCCCTGACCACTGTAGCGTCTTCCAGGCAGAAGTGCTAGCAATTCAGGAGTCACTAAGTTACATTCCACATAGGTGTAATGTCAGCAAAATCTATATCCTCACGGACAGCCAAGCAGCTATTAGATCGCTGGAGTCGTACACGTCGAACTCTAAGGCTGTTCATAACTGTCGCAAATCTCTAAGCGAGATGGCAGAGCAGTTTAGCATATGCCTAGTATGGGTCCCAGGACATAGGGACATAGAAGGCAACTGTATCGCTGATGAACTTGCCAGATTAGGAACTACCATGGAACTCTTTCCAGACAAAGAGTGCATTGGTATACCTATGGCATCCTGTAGACTCAACCTAAGAGACTTCTTCGAGATGGAAGCCAACAGAGTATGGCAGCTCTCCACTCACAACTCACGTATTGCTCATCAAACCTGGCCAACCAGATGCCGGAAAAGATCAAATGAGCTCTGCCTCCTAAGCCGGAACAAGTGCTCTATTGTTACCAGAGTGATGACTGGGCATTGGCTTGTGGGGGCACATGCGGCCAGATTATTGGTCCCATACAACGACTTCTGCAGAAGTTGTAGAGACGAGGAGGAAGAAGAAACAGTTCTTCACCTTCTTTGTACCTGTCCGGCCTTGTGCAAAACTAGGCAAAGAATCCTTGGTGACTTTTTCTTCGAAGATCTATCTCAACTTGCGAGTAAAAGACCCAAAGATGTAGCAAGGTACATCCAAGTCACAGGATGGACTCATGATGCGGAGTCATACCAAGAGTGATAGAGGGGTCTCAGAGCCTTTCGCGGCATCACAATGGGCCGAGTGTGGCCTAAGTGCGCCGAGGGGGTATCCCTCCTTGGTAACCGCTCTAACCTAACCTAACCTAGTCAACAGTCAACTTCGAATTCTGTTCAATGTACAACCCATTTCTCACGAGTCTGCAGCCGCTTTAAAAGATTTACAGAGCACCATCCAAGTGTGCCTATCGGCTCTAGAACTCTCCAATATCTCCATTGAGAATTGGGATTGTCTCCTAGTTTTCATGTGTTTCTCAAGACTTCCTTAACTCACTTTATCACTGTGGGAACAGTCTCTCCATAGCACTGCAGATATTCCGACTTGGGGTGAGCTAAATAATTTCTTGTTAGAGCGGTACCGAACTTTAGAGGCAATTGAAGATGTAAGGCCCCAGGTAGCTCCTCAGCTGGCGGTTAAGGCTACCAGAAAAGAACCCCCTTCCAAAAGAGTGAACTCCTTTGAAGCCAAAGCCACTGCCAAGATTCAGACTTGCAAACTTTGCAACAAAGAAAACCATCCAATCCGTACGTATCCTAAATTTTTACAAATGTCTGTTCAAAAGCGATCCGACACTATAAAGCAGCACAAGCTGTGTTTAAATTGTTTCGCCAGGGGTCACCACCTCAAAGATTGCACTAGTGCGCATAATTGACATACTTGCAAGGGGCGTCATAGCACTCTCCTTCATCGTCCGACGAATTGCCAAACAGGTGGTTCTGGAACAATTTTGGACACTCCAGTCAATTTACAGTCCACTTCTCACCCACAAACGACGGTCCAAAATACTTCTAAGCACGCATACATAGCGTTCTCCTCGGCACGGCTACAATCCAAGTATGTTCTTTGGGAACAAAATATACAGCTCGTGCATTGGTAGACTCTGGTTCAGAAGCAACCTTCATTTCTGAACGGCTGTTCAAATTGATACGACCCCAGTATCAGTCCGTTGACGCTCAAGTTTCGGGGCTCAATGGAGCTGTTTCAGCTCAACCTCAACGTTTATGCCAATTCCTTATTGGTTCTCCAATTAAGCCAAGAATTCAGATTGAAACTTCGGCCTACGAACTTCAAAAGTTGGCAGAAAATCTGCCCTCCTACACAATTCCACAAAGTTCTTTGGAAGGTCTTCCATATATACAACTGGCAGACCCCACTTTTTAGAAGAGTTCCCAGATAGATGTCCTATTGGGGGCTGATGTCCTTCCGTCAATACTGCTTAAGGGGTCCTATACAAATATTTGTGTTACCCTGTTAGGCCAGGAATCGATTTTTGGATAAACCATCACGGGTCCAATTTCCAACACTGGTTAGGTTAGAGAAACTTCTCACGAAATTTTGGGAGGTGAGAATATCCCAGTCAAACTGATAAAGGAGTCCGATACACTTTGTGAGAAGTTGTTTCAGCAGACAGTCACCAGAAACGAAAGTGGTAGATATGTTGTCACCCTCTCTTTTAAGAATCCTGAATCAATCAACTTATGTCATTCAAGATCTACCGCACTGGTTCAGCTCCTTCGCAATGAGAATCGTTTCAATAAAAATGTATTCCTCAAAGAGCAGTACGATAAGGTCCTTCAGGAGTATTCGGACCTTGGTCATATGAGACCAGTCCCCCTACAAATGGCTCAGGCAACTTTTATCTCCCGCACCATGCTCCATATAAGCCAGATATTACCTCTACGAAGCTTCGCGTTGTCTTTAACACTTCCAGTCCATCTACAAACGGCAAAAGTCTCAACGACGTCCTACACTGTAAACTGTACCCCATTCCTAGCGATCAGAGTACTGCAGCAACTAGCTTAAGATGTGCAGTGTCGCTACCCCCTAGCAAGTGACATTATATCCAATTATATGTATGTTGATGATGTGCTAGCAGGCGCTCACTCTTAGAGTTGTGCAGTGCAATGCATATCCAAACTTTCTAATGCACTTGAAACCGCAGGGTTTCCACTAAAACAGTGGACTTCCAAAAAAAGGACTTGCTCAAAGTCATCCCAGAGAAGCACCGCCTTAGATCCGATTTTCTCGAGATAGAAGAAGCCAGTGCTGCAAAAACTGTAGGTATTCGATGGAAAGCCGACTCTGATGAGTTCTTCTTTTCACCTTCCCAGTTTCCGACAAAATCACTTATTTCGAAACGAGAAGTTCTCTCGCAGATTGCGAAGCTTTTCGATCCCGCTGGCGCCAGTCATTGTCCGAGCAAAGATATTCATGCAAGAAACATGGCTCAGGGAGCTAGGATGGGATGATCCGCTACCAGATGACCTTATTTCGAAGTGGCACGAATTCCTCGACCATTTTGCAAGCCTCGGGGAGGTGCGCATTCCACGATGGGTAGAAACCCGGCTAAAGCTCCGAGTACAAATTCTTGGGTTCTGTGATGCGTCTCAGCGTACATATGGCGCTGCGCCTTATGTTCGCACGGAAACTAGGGACAAAATCTCTATCCACCTCCTTACCGCAAAAACTAGAGTCGTTCTGCTATCCGTGTTGCTATCCGAATTGTCAGCAGCAATAATTCCAACATCTCCGCTCAAAGAGTGCGAGTGTTACTACTGGACTGACTCGACAATAGTTTTAGCATGGCTAAATAAGCTTCCATGTGCGTGGTCAACCTTTGTGGCGAACAGGGTAACCAGAATTACTCAGGCCACAGATTCCAAGCAGTGGCGCCACGTACGATCCGAGTCCAATCCAGCTGACCTCGCGAGCAGAGGAGTGTCAGCAGTTGAATTACTTGGCAGTTCACTGTGGTGGCACGGGCCAGAATAGTTGCAAGTTGCGCAACAGCAGTGGCCAACCTCCATGGAATTCCCTCTCGACACGGATTTGGAACAGCGTCCGATCCAGGTCAATGTGGCGACCGCTAGTTCCGCATTCAGCTTTCACGAACGATTTTCCAAGTTCGAAAAAGCTATACGCGTGTTTGCCTATGTACTACGTTTTATAACGCGCTGTAAGGGAAGCGCAGATCCATGCCCAGCAGATTTGCATCACAAGGAGCTCTCCAAAGCTTAAGAGAAACTGGTCAATCTCGCGCAAACAACTGAGTATCCGGAAGAATATAAGGGATTTCTCCAAGGGAAATCAGTCCCGCGTTCCAGCAGTATTCTCAATCTTAATCCGTTCCTACACAAACACGGAGTTATTCGGGCCTGTGGGCGCATCCGATCCTGCGAGACTCTTAGTTATGATGAGCGTCACCCCATCATACTGCCCTATTCCTGTTCGTATTCTCGCTTTCTTGTGAGGTTCACTCATCAAATTTCGTTGCACGGGGGCAATCAGCTAATTATGCGCCTTATCCGAGCAAAATACTGGATCCCAAAGCTCAAAGTATTGGTCACATCCACGCTACCGGCTCAACGTACTGCCTTTTCGCGCCCTTTCACACACCGGTGTTGACTTTGCCGGCCCCTTCGATATTAAGAATTATACAGGCCAAGCATGTCTTATAACCAAGGGGTACGTGTGCGTCTTGTGTGTTTTAGCACCAAAGCAATCCACTTAGAAGGTACTTTGGACCTCACGACCGAAAAGTTCTTAGCAGCATTTGCTAGATTCATAGCAAGGCGTGGGTGTACTCTGATAATGGAAAAACATTTATTGGAGCTGCCAAGGTCCTGTCGCGTGAGTTTCGTGAGGCTACAAGGAACCTCGTCCTCTCCAAATACAGCTACCGGAACTTAGCCTGGCACTTCAACACTCCTAGTGCCCCACAGCTGGGTGGCTTATGGGAAGCCGGAGTGAAGAGTTTTAAAACTCTCTTTTACAAATCCACGGCCACGTTCAAGCATACTTCGAGGAGTTGTCAACTCGGCTTTCCAAAGTAGAGGCGTGCTTGAACTCGCGTCCAATTTCGGCAATGTCCGAAGACCCGACCGACCTGCTGGCATTGAGCCCGGGTCACTTCCTTGTCGGTGGTCCACTCCTATCCAACCCTGAGCCAGAAATTGGCGCAGACGCAGCATCTTTTTTAAATCGCTGGCAGCGTTTGAAGTCCCTTCATCAACATTTCTGTCTAAGGTGGAAGGAGGAATACCTCAAGGAACTCCACAAAATAAATAAATGGCAGTCGCCATCCCGCGATCTTCAACCAAATGATTTGGTCATAATCAAGGAGGATAATCTCCCATCGAATGAATGGCGTCTAGGGCGTATCCAAAATACATATCCTGGCGTCGATCTCAAAGTCCGAGTAGTCGACGTCTTGATTGCCCGAGGCGTCATTAAACGTCCAATCGTGAAGCTGATATTGCTTCCCACAAAGACTGGAAACCAGTCCAAAAATATCATTTAATCCTACCATGTCTTATTTCCGTCTCGTTCCTTTTTTTCATTACGCAGCAGGATGGCACCCCGGAGAATACAAACTAAGAAATTCCCAAAGGGAACGGCATCGTTCCGATGCCGCGTGTGAAACGGTATTCACGCGTTGCGGAAATGCCAGCGTTTCATTCACTTGACGGCGGAAAAAAGATTACGGGCAGTACTCATCAACAAGTATTGCCCCAAATGCCTCGCTCACTAGCACTCAGGAGCGACGTGCCGACGTGATGACCGATGCCACGTGTGCCAGGGCGACCACCACACCCCTCTACACATGCATACAGCCACATCCCGTGCTCGACCAGGCTCCCCTCAGCCTTCCTGTTCACCATCCCCATCAACTTTGGAACGCCCGTTGTCGCTTTCATCAATCCTGGAGCGGCAACGGACAACAGTGCTGCCAACAGTGATCCTGCGACTTGACACGGGGTCCAAAACATTCGACATGCGAGCAGTAGCCGACCCGTGCTGGAAACGGCCCTCGGGCTTTCCGTCACCCGGGTCGGTAACGACAGAGCGTGCACGGCCGTGATCAAGACGCGCGCCTCCGATTTCCAGAAGGAGGTCATACTTCAGGCGATGCCCACCAAAATCCGCACCCCCATCAAGGCTATAGCGTAGCAGCAATACGGCGAATCGGGAGAGCCCGACTAGAAGACACCCTGAACCCAGTTGCAATAAATATGTAAATTAAATTTATAATTGACTTTGGTATAAGGACTTTACTTCAATCGATTAAATTCGATATCTCCGGTGTTTCTTAACCGATTTGGACGAAATTTTCAGAAAAGTTCTATTATTACCCATTTCTTCAACCCTCATTTTTAGATTTTCCGAATTCGATATTTTATTGTTTTTGATATTATGTGTATATCGGAAACCAGAATAGTTATCGATAATTTGAAGCAAACTTGTTCTGCTCATGGTATAGGAGAACTTGAATACAGAATCTGAAGTCTCTAGCTCTTGTAGTCTCTGAGATCCACGCGTTCATACAGACAGACAGACGGACAGACGGACGGACAGACGGACATGGCTATATCGTCTCGGCTGTTGATGCTGATCAAGAATATATATACTTTATGGGGTCGGAGATGCTTCCTTCTGCCTGTTACATACTTTTGCACAAAACCATTATACCCTTTTTTACCCATTTTATGGGTTAAGGGTATAAAAAGTGAGCCTCTGGGTATCTGTTGCAAGGCAGAAAAAGTTAAGCTTTCCCAAAATGAAAGTTTGCCTGATCCACTTAAAAGCTTAATAATGGGTGGACATCCCAAGCATGATCATTTCATTGATCGTATAAGAAAGTATAACAGCTGCTTCCAAATGACTTCTTTTGGTAGTACAAAAATTATAAATGAAAATTGGTCAACCTTTAAAGTCCAAGGAGAAGTGTATCACCTAATTGGTAGTGTCCGACCTTTGCCAAATGAAGAAATGCAGTTTCTTCAAATTTATTTTGTTGGTGATGATGAAAAGGCAGCTCAACTACGTTGCAAAAATATTTCAAATGTTGATTTAAGCGTAGTAAAGGATCTTCAATGTATGTTTCATCATCATAATCGTTATGTTAAAGATCTAAAAATGGCTCTCAATAAAATACCAACAAGTACGAAAGACTATAAATTGGTTATACATGCTGATCGAACACACGCTGGTGCACACAAAGGGCTTTACAATGCACCTCTATAAAGCGAAGTAGCTATAGTTATTGTTGGTCAGCAATTTGCAAAGTGCGTCGATCATACGATGATTAACAGTTCGCATTGCTATTTCATTATGGCGAAGATGGTTATTCAGTAGATATACCACAGTTGAATACATAATTAAAAAAGGAAATACAAAAAAAAAAAAAAAAATGATATCCGTGTTAAGCTTTTTCAGCTATAAAATAATGATTCGTCAATTTGAGTTAAATCATTTAATTGATGGTCGTTCTCTTTATAGTCAATTTTTAGTTTATATGTATGCTTAAATTGAAACAGAAAGGTTGAATTATATTCGCTACAATCAAGCGAAACTAAGAGCAGATGGCTACATACATCTTCAAGATGCAATAAGATGTTGACGCAGCTCAACTTGGCCGGATGATTATTTTACCGTCTTCTTTTATAAGCTCTGCACGATATATGCATGAAAATACTCAAGATGCTATGACATATGTTCGCCATTATGGGCGACCAGATCTTTTCATAACATTCACATGCAATCCACAATGGTATGACATCAAAAGTGTTTTATTACCGGGTCAAAAACCGCATGATCGTCACGATATTAAAGCTCGGGTTTTTCATTTACAAGTTAAAGCTTCAATGTCACTATTGACAAAAGGTTCTTTGTTTGGAAGCGTGCAATTTTTCATTTACTCTGTGGAATGGCAAAAGCGGGATTTACCACACATGCATATTTTACTTTGGTTAGAAAATAAAATAAGACCAGATAAAATCAATAAAATTATCTGTGCCGAAATACCAAACGCAGATGAGGATCATTTCTTATTTAACATTGTTAAGTCAAATATGATTCATGGTCCTTACAGTGCATTTAATAATAAATCGCCATGCATGAAAAATGGAAATTGTACCAAAAGGTTTCCTCGACAATTACTCAAAGAAACTGTGACTGGAAAAGATAGTTACCCTCTAGATCGTAGAAGAGAAAAAAAAGGTGGTAATGCAATTAATATAAATGGTAATTGCATAGATAATCGTTGAGTTGTGCCTTACAGCTGTGTACTTTTGAGAACATTTGAAGCTCACATAAATGTTGAGTATTGTACATTTAGCTGTTCATTTAGAAAATGGTCAACGGATATATTTTAACCCCAATAGTCCGCAACAATTACTTGACAGATTAAGCACTACACCCAAAACCACTTTGCTAGCCTTCTTTGAACTATATTGTGAAGTTCTAACGTATTTTACATGGAACAATAAAGAATTTCAAAGAAGAAAATTTTCCTGGAGTTTAAAAAGATTCAGCTTTGGGAAGAGTTTACACTACTCATCCCAATAATACAGAATGTTTTTATTTAAGACTTTTATTACATTTTGTAAGGGGCCAAACTTCATTTTTATACCCTTAACCCATAAAATGGGTAAATAAGGGTATAATGGTTTTGTGCAAAAGTATGTAACAGGCAGAAGGAAGCATCTCCGACCCTATAAAGTATATATATTCTTGATCAGCATCAACAGCCGAGACGATATAGCCATGTCCGTCTGTCTGTCCGTCTGTCCTTCTGTCCGTCTGTATGAACGCGTGGATCTCAGAGACTACAAGAGCTAGAGACTTCTGATTTTGTATTTAAGTTCTCCTATACCATGAGCTGAACAAGTTTGCTTCAAATTATCGATAACTATTCTGGTTTCCGATATACACATAATATCGATAACAATAAAATATCGAATTTGGAAAATCTAAATGATAAAAATCTAATGGATAATGATAGAACTTTTCTGAAAATTTCGTCCAAATCGGTTGAGAAACACCGGAGATATTGAACTTAATCGATGGAAGCTAAGCCAGTATACCAAAGTCTTATATAAATTAAATATATTTATTGCAACTGGGTTCAGGGTATCTCCCGACTAGAGCCTTCTTACTTGTTAAATTTAAAAACCGTTAATGGTATAGCACACGCATCATTTCGATTGGAGTGTGAAGCTCTAGGATTACGAGAAGATGGTAAGCACTGAGATTCAACTATAGCCGAAGCTGTCATATGTGAAAATCCTACAAAACTGATAAAACTTTTTACAATAATGTTAGTATTTTGTCAAATTTCAGATGCTCTTAAACTTTGGAATACTTATAAAGAGAGTTTCTCAGAAGATATTTTAAGAGCCTTTCATTTTTCACAAGACAGAAATATTCATCAAAGTATTGTGAATAATGTATTAAATAAATGTCTTATTTACATTGAAGATATTGTACTGTCTATTGGTGGTCAAAACTTGACTTATTATGGACTTCCACTACCAATTAGATCCGAGGAAATTGTTCCAAATATTGAATATGATATAGAAACAAATTATGAAAATTGCGATAGTTTTGTTGTTAATAATGAGCTATTCCTTACTGCTGAGCAAAAACAAGTACACGAAAAGATACTACATAGCGTTGAAACAGAAGAGGGAGAAATCTATTTTTTAGATGCACCTGGTGGAACAGGTAAAACGTATCTTTTAAATTTATTATTGGCAAAGGTACGGCAAAGTAAATAAATTGCATTGGCCGTTGCTTCTTCCGGTATCGCAGCCACTTTACTGGTCGCACAGCACATTCTACTCTAAAGATTCCATTTCATTTGATTCATTTAGAAGCACCACATTGCTCAATTTCGAAGGCTGCTGTGCTCAAAGATTGCAAGCTTATTGTTTGGGATGAGTGTACTATGGCCCGTAAAGGTGCTTTTGAAGCTGTAGATCGATCTTTGAAAGACATTCGAGATAATAACTACCTAATGGACGGCATAACTGTTCTCTTAGCTGGTGATTTTCGACAAACTCTTCCAGTGATCCACAGAGGAACAAGAGCAGATGAAATAAATGCGTGCTTAAAGTCTACAATTTTGTGGCCCAAAATACAGAAAATTGCACTAACGAAAAATATGCGAGTACACTTAAAAGGGGAAAGCATAGCTGGTGAATTTGCAGAAATGCTTCTTTAAATAGGAAATGGATTATTTCCAACCCATGATGGCAAAATAACTTTACCATCAACTTTGTGTCATGTTGTGAAAAGTATTGAAGAACTAACTCTAAATATATTTCCGGATATTACAAATATCTCTAAAAAATCACTCGAATGGTTTTCAGAACGTGCTATTTTGACTGCGAGAAATGACAATGCATTGGAAATAAACGAGTTTTTATTAAAATCATTTCAAAGTGAAGAAATAACATGTAACTCTATTGATTCTGTGACTGAAGTCGAAGATGCAGTTCATTACCCCGTCGAGTTTCTTAATTCATTAAATCCGGCTGGGCTGCCTCAACATAAATTCACTTTAAAGATTGGTTCACCTGTAATGTTGATTCGCAACTTGAAGCCGTCAAAACTGTGCAATGGTACAAGATTGCAAGTTAAAGTCCTTCATAAAAATGTTGTCGAAGCAATGTTCTTTACTCCATTAATACCTTCTGATTCTGAATTGCTATTTCAATTTAAAAGATTGCAGTTTCTTTTAAAAGTTTGCTTTGCCTTAACAATCAATAAATCACAGGAACAAACTCTGAAAATAGCCGGACTAGACTTAAGACACGATTGTTTTTCTCATGGCCAATTTTATGTAGCCTGCTCAAGAGTCAGTTCAACAAAAAGTTTATTTGTATTAGCACCTGACGGAAAAACAACCAATGTCGTTTTCAAAGAAGCTCTTAAAAGTTGTTAATAATTGCAAATTAAATTCAACAAGTGGATAAGGCCTACTGGGGAAACCACAATAAAAAAATAAAGCGCCTGAGTCTCTACCTCAATGGTGGCGTGGAAATGAGAATATTCAATACTTTGCTTTAATATTTTGTGAAATATTTTCTAATTTATTTATTTTATATTCATCGTCGATTGCTAAAATTTATATAAACTATCAGCGCAGCGAAGTAAGCGGTGCACTTACTATGTCGTATATATGGAAATTATATGATTTCATCAGATGTACAAGTGAATACACACGGGTTTTAACACACGATTATTTTCAAACGTTATAATTACTTGCATTGCAAAATCGAGCGCTCAGAACGAGGGGGGTTGGCGAGCGAAGCGAGCAGGGGGGACCCCCCAGTATTACATATTCTTTCTATTGCTCTACAGTTATTTCATATGCTCGCGATGCGTACGTGACTGATCGCTATGCTTTTATAATCTTTGGTATTCTTTCATTCTATTTGTCATAGTTCTTCCATCGGCAGTCGTCATTTAAATCTTGCACAGAGAAATTTTTAAGCTCTTCTTCATATTATCGATCGAATATTCATGAACCCGCAATCTAACATTGTTAATTTTCAAGCTTTTGTGGAAAAAATGGCAAAAACAAATATATACCATTAGAAACCGACATCATCCGATTTTATATTTTTATTTCCAAAACAATTGGCAACAAATTATAACTTTTTAAAGCTCTTGAAGTATGCTTCTTTTATCCGATGTTTTTGCGGTTGTTAGCAACTGGCGGAGGCATCGTTGGGGTAAGGAAACAACTAAAAAGCTGTTTAAAGCAATCAAATTTAAGAATAACATCATTTAAGAACAAGTGGAAACGTTGCAGTCTGACGCAACTGACTGCGGCATACTCGATACCAGTATTCAAACCGCTTAATAAGAGGCCTGATTGCAAAGCGGTACGGATGTGGCAGGGGTTTACGCTGCCTTAAAGATTCTCCGATGCAGATGGGGATGCCACCTACTATCTTCCTTCTAAATTTGGTGTCTCTAGCTCAAAGTTTGAAAGAGTTGTGGAAAGGAGGGCTGAGGCCGGTATGGGTGGGAGTGGCATCTAAATTTTTACTGCAGATCTTTGCGAAGTGTCAATTGCTATCTTCATACAAAATTTGGTGACTCTAGCTCGAGTTTGTAAAAGGTGGGGAAAGGGAGGCTGGGGGCGGTATGGGTGGGTGTGGCATCCAAATTTTTACTGCAGATCTTTGTGAAATGTCAATTGCTGACTTCATACCAAATTTGGTGACTCTAGCTCGAAGACCCCTTTTACACGATGAAGTTTTTGCGTCTGAAGCATTCGTTTGTTGGCAAAGGGTGTAGAGGGGTTACAGCTGCAAGAAATGCTTCATGACTTGTGAAGCAATTAGTTATTTTTCTCATTTTGCTTTGCCTTATTTTGATTGCATGTAAACACAGAGTTGCACAGTGTTTGATGTGAATAATAAAGTTATCGATACAAAATATCGCACAAGCAAATATTAACGCCAATAGTAAATACATTGTTTTGGTTAAGAAATTAGAAATGTTCACTGAATTATTTTTATTTACTTGTTACTTCTTAAATCAATTTTATGTTAACAAATAAAACAATCGATGGCAAAGATGTATGTTTATCGACCATAAATTTAAATCAGAGTTGCATTTACAAAGAAAATGCTGCATGAAAAAACTTCATCGTGTAAATGCGACCAGATTTGCGAAGATGTTTTAAAACAGAATGAATAAAAAAACTTCATGAAAAAACTTCATCGTGTAAAAGGGGTCGAAGTTTGTGAAAGGTAGGGAAAGGGGGCGAAATGGGTGGGCGTGGCTCCAAAACTTTGATGCAGATTTTTGGGGGGTCGTTTCCAGCTATCTTCTCACCAAATTTGGTGGCTGTAGCTTTACAACTTTGCAAGATACACGCATTCCCGTTTATGACGAAGTGTTGGGGCGGATGGGGGCGGTAAGGACAGTATTGGTGGACGTGGCATCCCATGATGCAGTTTAACAATCATCGTTCCGTTCACCACAAGATACAAGCTATTAAGTAGACTTGCGAACAGGAGTATTCAATGTCAAGGCTATGCAGACGACATTGTGATAATAGCTCGGGGCAAGTATGAAGAAACTCTTTGTGATAATGTTCAACTGGGACTTAGGATTACGCATGATTGGTGTAGGGAGGTTGGTCTCAACTTAAACCATACTAAAACAATTATCGTTCCGTTCACCACAAGATACAAGCTATTAAGTAGACTTGCGAACAGAAGGTATTCAATGTCAAGGCTATGCAGACGACATTGTGATAATAGCTCGGGGCAGGCATGAAGAAACTCTTTGTGATAATGTTCAACTGGGACTTAGCATTACGCATGATTGGTGTAGGGAGGTTGGTCTCAACTTAAACCCTACTAAAAAACCACAAGATACAAGCTAAGGATGAGGGAGATTAGGCTCGCAGGGAGTCCAATAGAAACAAGCAAGGAAGTTAAGTACCTTGGGGTCAATTTCGACAGTAAACTAAACATGTTCAGAATACGATCGCAAAGTGCTGCAGAGCGCTGCATACGCGTCGTAGCATAGCCGGGAAGTCATGGGGAACATCACCAAAGATAATAAGATGGCTGTACTTTATGGTAAGTAGCAAGGCCCATGCTCACGTACGGAGTGATTGCATGGAGGGATAAGGCACAGCAAATCACTGCGCAGAAGCAGCTTCAGAAGCTACAAAGAATGGCATGTGTAGGAATCACGGGAGCGATGAGGACCTGTCCTACATCAGCGCTTGAGGTTCTATTGGAGATAACGCCACTCCATCACACAATTAGGCTGCAACAGAAGGCAACCCTCTTAAGAATATTCTTTGAAGGAGTTGGGAGAGGACACATTCTCGGTCGAGTAGAGGCAGATATGCTATCGGGTGAACTTCCCCTCCTGGCACAGCCAAGGGACGAAATGAAAGCCGAACACATGTTCGGTCAAAAGTTTCAAGTTCACCTCTGTAATAAAAAGGAGTGGACATCTCTGGAAGATGTCCACAATATGAAGCCACACACCATAAAATGGTACACCGATGGATCCCAAACGCAACAAGGCTCCGGTCTTGGTGTGGTAGACCCGCGGCTAATGTACCACGAGCCCCTAGGTATGCACACCAGCATTTTCCAAGCTGAGGCATGTGCAATCGGGAGGTGTGTGGACTTTAATCTAAAGCGTAACCATCGGAATAGGGATATAGCCATCCTTTCCGATAGTCAAGCAGCAATAATGGCACTTAGTAAGACCGAAATCTGGTCAAAGGTAGTTCGTGAGGTACGAACCAAGCTAGACACTCTGGGATCACAAAATAGGCTTGCCCTAAGATGGGTCGGGGAACGAAGAGGCAGACAAGCAAGCAAGACTGGGGGCAGCGACACCCCTAATAGGACCCGAGCCGTACTGTGGTATAGGAAGAAGCACAACAAGGCAAGAGCTTAGGAATGAAGAGAGACTTCTTCGAAGAACGAGCTGGGTAAGGACACCAGGACTCAGACAAGAAAATATTATCTTGGGTAGCTATAACCTCAAACGGTTTAAGCAAGTTATATCAATAGGTAAAAATAGACTCAGGATACTCACCGGTCTCTTGACAGAACATTGTAGATTACGAGGGCAAAACTTGGCATAGTCAGCAGCGAGATTTGCAGATTCTGCGAAATGGAAGGAGAATCCTCCTTGCACATTATAGCAGAATGCGTAGCCTTAGTACGGAAAAGAATAGTTTTCTAGGAAAACATATTGTGCAACTTAGCGATTTAGAAACCATCGACCCAACAAAGGTACTTGCTTTTATGCAACACCTGAGCCTGATGGAAGAGCTATAGGCCAAGGAGGGGGCACAATAGATATATTTGGTCGCATTGTATTTACCCCCAATATAATAATAATAATAATAATGCACAACAAAAGGAGGTTATCACTATTTACAGATGCGCTAGAAAGTCTTCAGGTATTCTGTGCCAAAAAATGAGCTTAAAGAATTAACTTCGTTGTGTCGCTCCAGTCGACAAGAAATGTCAAAAATCTGAGATACTTCTATGTGATACTTATATGTATGCTCATACGTTCATATACGTAATATTTGTAGTTTAAAAAACTAAAAAACACGCTTTTAGAGCATATCAAACTAAAAAGTTAAAAATAATTTTTCAAATAAGCTTAAAACAATAATAAATGATAAATACTAGCATTATTGTAAAAAAAGCGTTGGGCGCTCGATAGAGGAGAAATATGGACAAAGCGCCCCACGCTTTTTTTACAATAATGCTAGTATTTATCATTTATTATTGTTTTAAACTTATTTGAAAAATTATTTTTAACTTTTTAGTTTGATATGCTCTAAAAGCGTGTTTTTTAGTTTTTTTAACTATATTCATTTTTCACTTTTTAGTTCGATGTATTATAAAAGCGTGTTTTTTTAGTTTTTTTAAACTATATTTATTTTTTAATTTTTATTTCTATTAATTATTGAAAAAAAAATTATTTGTAAGTTCTAGTGAACATGAACATGGTGCAGATTTAATTATTTGTAAGTTCTAGTGAACATGAACATGGTGCAGATTTAAAAAAAAAAAAAACAATTTTTTTTTTCGGCCGTGGACGGGATTTGAACCCACGATCGGTGAGTCCGGGAGCGAAGACCCGCGCCTTAAACCTCTCGGCCAACGAACGAACTTGAGGTAGTGGGATATACTGACAGTAATAAGCCACTTGCTTTTAGTCCAAAGGAGAGTTAAAAACATACAGGTGAAGCATATATAAGCGTGTTAAAAATCAGATTAATTTCTGGCACCTTGTGTATTAAATTTTAATAGACAAAACGGCAACATATATTTAATAGTAAATTAGGAGCAACATACATACTATAAAAATAATAGAAGTACATTCTGTGGTCTAGTTACTTATATCGTTCGTGTGTTTTTGCAAATGCAAGGTGTCGCAGTTTATTTTCAGTTTTCGATTTCGCAATAGCCGCTACGTAAAAATATTCGTATGCACATTAATACAGACATATACTTGCACCTACACACAACGCAGGCTAAAGTTTTTTTTTGGGCATTTACATCTGATTTTTCTTGCGTTCGTTAACCTTCTTCAATCTGTGCTTGCATCGGTTAAATACCTTGGTTTTTGTGCGCGTGCGCTCGCTCCGAATTCTCTTACTTGTTCTTTTTCAACACCGATTTGCTTGCGGGTAAAGCTTGGTTTGATCGTCTGTTAAATCTATTCGTTTTTGTGCGTGCGCTTGCGCCAAATTCTTTCATTTGCTCTTGTTATGAAACCCCCTTACCCCGCATATTCTACTGCTGTTGCCCACAAAGTAGCTACAGCAAACGTTTGACTTGCTTATTTTCGGTCGCTTGGACCCTTTTATTCTGCTTGTTCACATATCGCCAAGAGTGCGTGTGTGTATTCAGTAAGCAAAAATGACAATTTGTTTCTAACATAGTTGCAGTGCGTGTGTGAGGGTAGTTTAAAAGAAATGTTGAACTTTTGTGTGCATTTTTAAGAAGTAAGAAGGCTCTAGTCGGGAGAGCCCGAATAGAAGATACCCTGAACCCAGTTGCAATAAATATATTTAATTTATGTAAGACTTTGGTATACTGACTTAGCTTCCATCGATTAAGTTCAATATCTCCGGTGTTTCTCAACCGATTTGGACGAAATTTTCAGAAAATTTATCATTACCCATTACTTCAACCCTCATTTTTAGATTTTCCAAATTCGATATTTTTTGCTATCGATATCAGGTGTATATCGGAAACTATAATAGTTCTCGATAATTTGAAGCAAACTTGTTCTGCTCATGGTATAGGAGAACTTAAATACAAAATCTGAAGTCTCTAGCTCTTGTAGTCTCTGAGATCCACGCGTAAATACAGACAGACAGACAGACGGACAGACGGACATGGCTATATCGTCTCGGCTGTTGATGCTGAACAAGAATATATATACTTTATGGGGTCGGAGATGCTTCCTTCTGCCTGTTACATACTTTTGCACAAAACCATTATACCCTTATTTACCCATTTTATGGGTTAAGGGTATAAAAGTACTTTGTTGTTAGCTTAATCATGTCTGAGTCAGTTAAACATTCACTCGAAAAACCAGATAAAAAAAAATTATAAGTTTGCAGATCCCGAGTTTTATAAACCAGCTAACGTATATGTGTTATTGGGAGCTGAATTTTTTTATGGCTTATTGTGCGTTGCTCGGCTGGATTGTGGCAGGCAAATATACTGGACAAGCGCCTCGGCAACAATATAGTAAGAGTTCAGCAGCTCAAGTTTCGTTTTGGTTTCTCGACTCCGTTGTTAATCGTTCTTGGAAATTGGACCAATGTCCAATCTATTCGAAGGCTGGTCGCTAAACAGCTGAACAGCAGGCCTGTGAACTGCATTTTAAGAAAACTATACAACGGTTATCTTCCGGTCGGTTTCAAGTAAATCTTCCCTATAAGACCAATCCCAAAATTCTTGGCCTGTCTTCTCAAACTGCTGAAAGGCGTTTTTTTAAACTTGAGCGCAAACTGTCAAGAGATGACACTCTTAGAAATATGTATAATGACTTTATGAAAGAGTATTTGGATTTGGGACATATGTCCATTCTGAATTCTGCTCCTCGAGAACAGCATTACTACATTCCTCATCAATGCGTTCTGCGACCTGAGAGTACCTCAACCAAACTTCGTGTTGTTTTTGATGCTTCCAGAAAAATATCAACAGCAGTTTCCCTTAATGAAACACTAATGGTGGGGCCAACTACTCAGAGGAAGTTGTATTCAACGTTGGTCAACTTTCGGTTGAACAAATATGCCGTAACTGCCGACATTTCAAAAATGTATATGCCGATTAATGTTTCTAAGGAAGACCGAGACTTTCAACATGTCCTGTGGAGAGAAACCACTTTGCAAAATTTATGGGCATACAGATTGAATACTGTAACACATAGTACAGCGTCAGCACCCTTTTTGGCTGTACGTTTCTTGTTTGAATTAGCAAATATTTACACACAATAACATCCGATTGGTGCCACCACACGAATTAAATTCGCTACTTGAAGAAAAACCCGCGTCTCTAAATTTTCGTTTGAAGTATTTATAAATCTAAAAACTCTTAGATTTTTCGCTCTCAAAGGAGAATTGGTACTCACGCACGCCAGGGCCGATAGACTCAGTTAAAATGTACACCGAAGGCTCTTAGCTAGACGACCGGTTAGGGAGAGGCGTCTTTTGCGAAGAGCTATCTATGTGTAAATCGTTCAGCCTTCCTAATCACTGCAGTGTGTTTCAAGCCGTGATCGCTGCAATGCAGGAGGCACTCTCATGCATTTCCGAATGGAAATGCTCTGCAGCAAGGATCTGCATATTTTCTGATAGCCAAGCGGCTATCAAATCTCAAAAGGCGATATCTTTAAACTCGTTATCCGTCACAAACTGCTGCAGATCTCTACAGGGGATGGCAGAGCAGTTCGAGATATCCCTCATTTGGGTGCCCGGACATAAAGCCATCGAGGGCAACTGTAAAGCAGACGAGCTGGCAAGGCACGTTTCAAGAGATGGCTAGCTGCGATAAAGAAAGAGCCAGCACATTTTCTACTGAACTTCAAAAAATGATCCAACCCTGCAACAAATTCTTTCGTACTGCATCAAACGAGTATCAGCTTCAACATGAGACAATTGAGTGTCACCCGAATGAAATCGCAAAAATGATTTAGGAGCAGTTGCTCCCAAAAAAAAAAAAATAAAATAGTCGGGAGAGCCCGACTAGAAGATACCCTGAACCCAGTTGCAATAAACATATTTAATTTATATAAGACTTTGGTATACTGGCTTAGCTTCCATCGATTAAGTTCAATATCTCCGGTGCTTCTCAACCGATTTGGACGAAATTTTCAGAAAAGTTCTATCATTATCCATTACTTCAACCCTCATTTTTAGATTTTCCAAATTCGATATTTTATTGTTATCGATATTATGTGTATATCGGAAACCAGAAAAAACTTGTTCTGCTCATGGTATAGGAGAACTTAAATACAAAATCTGAAGTCTCTAGCTCTTGTAGTCTCTGAGATCCACGCGTTCATACAGACAGACAGACGGACAGACGGACGGACAGACGGACATGGCTATATCGTCTCGGCTGTTGATGCTGATCAAGAATATATATACTTTATGGGGTCGGAGATGCTTCCTTCTGCCTGTTACATACTTTTGCACAAAACCATTATACCCTTTTTTACCCATTTTATGGGTTAAGGGTATAAAAACAAAACGCCAGTCTGCGACCTAATAACCCCAAAGATGATTATTGAGGTTCCTTATTGCGCCGCCTGCATCATTGCCCAGCTCATCCATATCATCACCAATCTTGTCCACTTTCCAGACAGATGGCAAAACTCAATCATCATAAAAATATCAAAGCCGGGAATAGATCACACAGTTCCTTTGTCATACAGACCTATAAAGTTATTATCGTGTATGTCAAAACTATTCGAATAGTATTTGCGCTCCCGGATTTATCCAATTTTAGATATCCATAACACAGTAAATTGAAAAACACGTTACTGTAGAATTGATCAATCGAATAACATCAGAGATGCAGAGCGCGTTTGAGTTCGAAAATGCTGCACAGCGATATTTCTAGATGTTTCTCAGACATTTGACAGAGTTTGGTTGGAAGGTCTGATGCATTTATGATCAAAACAATGCTTGCAAACAACTTTCATAAGCTGCTCAAGTCGTTCCTCTACGACAGAAAGTTTGCAGTCAGATGTAACTCTTCAATGTCTGACGAACACAGTATTTAAGCTGGTGTTCCACAAGGCACTATGGGGAAAATGACCACTTTATCTGGCATTTATTACTGTGAGTTAACCAAAGGAGATTTTTCACTGCGTTTTTTTATACCATTAACCCATAAAATGGGTAAATAAGGGTATAATGGTTTTGTGCAAAAGTATGTAACAGGCAGAAGGAAGCATCTCCGACCCTATAAAGTATATATATTCTTGATCAGCATCAACAGCCGAGACGATATAGTCATGTCCGTCTGTCCGTCTGTCTGTCCGTCTGTCCGTCTGTCTGTCTGTATGAACGCGTTGATCTCAGAGACTACAAGAGCTAGAGACTTCTGATTTTGTATTTAAGTTCTCCTATACCATGAGCAGAACAAGTTTGCTTCAAATTATCGATAACTATTCTGGTTTCCGATATACACATAATATCGATAACAATAAAATATCGAATTTGGAAAATCTAAAAATGAGGGTTGAAGTAATGGATAATGATAGAACTTTTCTGAAAATTTTGTCCAAATCGGTTGAGAAACACCGGAGATATTGAACTTAATCGATTGAAGCTTAGCCAGTATATACCAAAGTCTTATATAAATTAAATATATTTATTGCAACTGGGTTCAGGGTATCTTCTAGTCGGGCTCCCTCGACTGGAGCCTTCTTACTTGTTTTATTATGTTGTTATATACCATTAAAAGATATTTTAAAAAGGTAGGCGTGTCAACGCCTCGTCCGCCCAAAAAATCGAAAAAAAAAATAATTTTTCACGTGCATTTTTAGATATAAACTTTCCAAATTCAGTCACCTATATGTGCTTACGTTGCGGGAAGGAGTTTCACCACACCCCCTTCCGACCCCAAAATTATGGAAAACCAGTTTTTTTTTAAATTTCTTTATTTTCAACATTTTCTTCTTTATTCAGCTCAAAGTTTTCAAGAAAAAGTAGGCTGTTGTCTTCATTTATGTATTCGTGTTCACAAGAAAGAAGCTGAATTACATCAAGGGAAGAAATTATTGGATCTGATGTATCCAAAGCTCGTTTATACACATCGCCCAGAGGTTCAAATCGGCTGTGGTTTCTAGAGTGATGCTGCATGAACTAGCAAGAAAACATTATCAACTTGAAGTTTGAATAGTTCCGCTGCTTGCAGTCTTTGAGCCTTTTCGCCTTTCGAATGGAAGAAATGGCCGTCCAACCGGTCTAATACTTTTATTTTAAAGGCAAAGTTGTAGTACCGTTTATCCATTGCGAATGTATTTTTTCAAAGTTATTTAAAGTGCTATTACATTTAAGCCAATTATAATGCAAATTGTTGCAAAATTGGTGGCTTTTTACTTCTAAAATATTTTCATCAACATTATTGCACCCATGCAGTTCAAAATATCTTTGAGTTGCCTTCTCTTGTTCGTGCCAACCTCTCTCGCTATTCCACACAGCAAACAAATCAACGTTGGAAAAAACGAGGTTACCTCATAAAAATGCAAATTGCGCCAAAAGAAGGAAAAAGAGGAAATTATGTCCAATACCTATTAACTCAGAATTGACAACGCTACAACAATCACTTGGACAAACACCTAAACAATTCTAAACTCTTTTACATAATCCTTTCCAAAGTTGAAATTTGTTAGCAAAAATCCAGCTTTAGAAGCGCTCATATAAAGACAAATTATTAGTATACACACGCACAGTTTGAAAGATTTGTTATATGAAACACATAGTGCAAACCTGCGAAATCAGTGTTCATGACTTGATTTTCTTCTAATTGTGTTGCCATCACAGAATATTAAAAGCAAAACTCAATGCAAAAATTTACAAAACTTAGCCGCACGTGCTTTCGATTGCAAACGCTGACTTAACAGCTGTTATTCTCGCATGGGACTGTTAAATTTAAGATTTTGAGTTTGGGGCATAGAAGTCTGATCTTTTCTTAAAACGTTAAGGTGGGTATCCAGTACAGCAAAAAAAAAATTTCCATACAAAATCGTCGCAGCAGGAATAGTTTTTTTTTTGGCTGCGTGTGTTCTAGGTATCCAGCAACGTAGCAAAAAATACTAAACTGCTTATCGATAGTATCAATTTATACAATATGTACACACTGGCGCAGGGCGCAGGAAATACCAAATCATATATCTTAAAGGTCCGGTTCCAGTACAATAAAAAATTCCTGGCAGGAATTTGTGATATATTTTGGAAGCGTGGGCACAAGATTTTATAGTGTGACCATAGTCCACTAATTTGTGGTAAAAATATGGCATTTTGCCCTATATAGCTTAAGAGATACCTGGTCACACTAAGGCATCAAATTTAAAAAGTAAACAAACCCACAAACACAAAATAAAAAATGAAAGATAAATAGTGCGAATATGCTTATTCCGTTGTTGGTAGCATATTTTGTTGCAGTGTCAATACTTTCCCATGCCTGTCTCACCGAAATAAAGTCAAAATGTTTTTTTTTTCTGTCAACCTCCAAAGGCATGGTCGCGACTCGACAGATTTAATAAGCAAAATCTTCCCCTCGTGACTAAAATTTTCCACCCGTTTTTCTTTCCATTATTATTTATAAGTTTTTATAAATGTTTTACAAAATGTGTTTGCTGGCCTGGGCACAAAAAGATATATGATTTGGTATTTCCTGCGCCCAGCGCCAGTGTGTACATATTAAATAAATAGATACTATCGATAAGCAGTTTAGTATTTTTTGCTACGTTGCTGGATACCTAGAACACACGTAGCCAAAAAAAAAACAATTCCTGCTGCGACGATTTTGTATGAAAAATTTTTTTTGCGCTGTACTGGATACCCACCTTAAACCAAGAAACGGGTGGTAATTTTAGTCACGAGGGGAAGATTTTGCTTATAAAATCTGTCGAGTCGCGAATATGCCTTTGGAGGCTGACAGACAAGAAACATTTTGATTTTGTTACGGTGAGACAGGCATGGGAAAGAATTGGCACTGCAACAACATATGCTACCAACAACGGAGTAAACACATTCGCACTATTCATATTCAAATTGTTACTTTTTTCTTGTTGGTTTGTTTACTTTTTAAATTTGATGCCTGAGTATGACCATGTCTCTCCTAAGCTTTATAAGGCAAAATGCCATATTTTTACCTCAAATTAGTGGACTATGGTCACACTATAAAATCTTGTGCCCACGCTTCCAAAATATATCACAAATTCCTGCCAGGATTTTTTTATTGTACTGGATACGGACCTTTTATAGCAAATTTGTGCTAATAAGAATACTTTTAAAAAACATGCAAATGCCAGATAAAGTGGTCATTTTCCCCATAGTGCAAGGCAGCGTACTTGGACCAACACTATACGTGCTGCGCACAGCAGACATTACAATGGTTATGCGACTGTCGAATTGAGGAAAACGAACAAAAATGTAAGCAATTAACTTTCACCCTTAACAGGCATGATTGACCACCGCTCACGTTGAACAACACGCACTTCCCAAAGCAAACGAAGTAACGCAAACCAAGACAGAAGACTTACATGGCGCCCAAACACTGAAGCTAAGAGAACATACCCAAAACTAAGGGCCAATAGCCTCAACTAGCTTATCAATGCTCGGTCTTGCCTTACCCTGGACTATAACGTCCCGCTCTACAACTCTGTTCTAAAACCGATCTGGAACTATGGTCCTCAATTATGCGCGAACGCTAGCAACAAAAGCATCGACAGACATCGAGAGAACCCAGTCGAAGATCTCGAGAACCATCATCGGGGCACCGTAGTATGTTCGAAACAAAAACATTCAGAGTTTTTAACATTCTACCGAACAAAAAGGTACCAGTAGATCAAAAAGCTTTCATCGCACCCTAATCATCGAGAGCGATCTTACAAGGCTACCAACCCAGCGATGAATTTTAGGGACGCGCATTCAGAATGGAGTTCAAAAACAGTTAGTTAAGATATACATAAGATATACGATTTTAAATCTTTTTGAAAGTTTTTAGTTCCACTTACAATGCACTGGCTAGACTGAATGTCGGAATTTCAAGCTACAGTTTGCTTTCTCTTTGCCTACTGTCATACAAATAAAATGCATTATAAGTTGCTCACAGATCAAAAACCATTATGTAGTAGACTTAATTGTGATTCAAAACCGTTCGGTACCCCACTTGAACACACACAAAATTTCATCAAAATCTGTCCAGCCGTTTAGGAAGAATATACATTTATGTGCATCAGTAATAAATTAGTATTAGTTTGAATTATATCTACGTTGAATATAAATTCATACAAATTTAAAGAATAATGTTAAATAAAATTAAAACAAATCTGATAATGCCTCGATTTTTTGCGTAGAATAAGCCGCTGCCGCGGGAAAATATTTTTCCTGCACTTATCGCATTCGCACATCTACTGGATTCCAAGCCACCAGGGCTGCGAGGGCAACGAAACAGCAGACATTCTGGCTAAGCAAGGTGCTACGGGACTCAACAGTTACACTGAGGAAGTCCCGATCTCCCTGTGAACGCTACAATCCTATATGGAGACACAGGCACGGGACGCAGCAGAGCGAAGGTGGACAAACACCTCCGACTTCAAAATGTCAAAAATAATGTGCAAAGCCTACTACGAAAAACTAACGAAATATGTGCTTAAGCTCAAAAGGCATGACTGGCGAAGGCTGGTAGGTCTACTCACAGTCCACTGCCTAATCGCAGTACACGCCAAATGCTTGGCATAACTGACAACGACGAATGCCGGGAATGCAAGGTTATTGGTATCAAGGAAACGAACCCAATAAACTTCTGGCATTTTCCCGAAGCACACGTACCCCGCAGGACACCACAAAGAGATAGTCCCTCGGGATATCCCTAAAATCCTCATAACACCGGCCTCACTAAGGACCCTTTAACGTTTTATGTGTGGCGAACCCCTAGGAGTGTCAGCCGGTCAAACCTAACCTAACCTATTGCATGCGGTTGAGTAAATATTGCCATTCTTCACCTCCGTACAAATGTGGCACCATGCACACTTCCCCGATGGCGTGTGGTGCATCAAGCGACTGGTCAATGATGCATCATTGCCGGTTTGGACTGGTTGCTCACTATGAGCGTTCTAAATCCCACGAACCAAAGACAACGATGTCTCACCTCTGGGTGCATTCCAACTATTCACCATTCGGCGTGAAATGAATACCCGAGGTCAATCAGGAAATGCCAGCGGCGAGTTTTTTGCCTAAATTACAGCTTAGTTTAAAAGTCTATGCACAAAATAAATGCATTCAACGCGGATTTGTCGAACATTTTGCAAAACACTGCAACAGGCCAACGGGTGACTTTGCGCATGCGTCGATAAGTGCCTTCCACTTCATCGATTATGTCGACGCCGCATTTTGTCGTATTATAAATATTTATAATTTCCAGCTTATTTTCTCGTCATTTTCGTTGAATTGTGCCTTTATATGCATTGTGCTAAGCAAAGTAACGTACAAAACCAATATTAATTTCTACGTGTGATAGAAATCAAATGGATTACGCTAGGATGTTTGGTTGTGCCTGCATTTACTGCACACCCATCAGCCAAGCAACTGACGTCAACAGCCGATGTGTCATCGAGGGCTGAGTTGGTCAGCAAATAAGGATAAGTAGCTCAATCGCTACGAACATTAAAAGCTCCCACAAACACGATGATGATGATGACCCGACAGCTGCTGCAGCGTCCCGCATGCATGTCTCGCAAGCGAAGAAGATCAGTAAACGGAAAGGACCCTACACAACCTCTGCCGCAGCATCAAGCCGCAAACATAACATTGCTGACGTAGAAATAAACACGACCAATAAATTTTCCCTTTTGGCCCAAAAAAATGACGACGGTATGGACGTCGAAGACGCTACTGAGACATATGAATCTCCAGAAGATGCATCAGCAAATCAGGCGAACCCCTTGGATTTTGAAGCATCAACATCTGCGCAGCCTATAGCCACCGCTGTTGGTAAGAAGCCACCCCCTATTGTAATCAATAACATTGATAATATCTATGACGTGTGACAATTTCTGATGAATGTTGTGCATGAAAAAAGATTGGTTATTAAATCCAACATGAGTAAAACCATGCGACTCCTTGCCAGTGATGTGTCCACATATAGAGCTATAGTGAAAAAGCTTAACGAACACAAAATTGAGTTCCACTCATAACAGCTCCATGAGGAGAAGCCTTATCGCATTGTCATTAAGGGACTGCATCACTCTACGCTTAATCGAGAAAATATTGAGGAACTTAAGAGCAAAGGTCACATAGTTCTCCACTTACATAACCCAAAGAAGAAGGACTCTAATGAGCCTATGAACCTACACTTTCTTAATATAGAACCAGCGCCTAATAACAAGGGGGTTCTTGCTATTAGTAAAATATACAAACAGGTGGTTAAAATTGAGACTGCTCGTAGAAGTCATAAAGTTGTGCAATGCCACAGATGTCAGGAGTATGGACACACAGCCAAATACTGCACAAAGCAGCCTAGGTGCGTAAAATGCAGCGATAACCATCGGTCTACTGAATGCACCAGCTCACCTGACGTGCCAGCTACATGCGTTCACTGCTCTTGCAGCCACCCGGAAAATTATAAGGGGTGCACGGTTTTCATCGAGTACATAAGGCGAGCGGGAGCCCCTAAGGCCATTAAAAACGCCAACTTAACCCCAAAATTGCCAAACCAGATCTGGAGAATCAGAACACATGGACCCGAGCCAGTAAACGTTCCAAGTTCATCCATTAAAGAACAAGTCAGAGGGCAATCATATGCTGCTGTGGCTAGACGCGGCTGAGCAAGACTAGCCAGCAGCAAGAACAGAGTCAAACCCGACAACAAGTTAATCAACGGAGATGAGATCTCTTCTGCCATCAAGGATATGAGTCGAGCTATTGAGAGGATGTCAGATATGCAACAACAAGTTTTGGGGATGCAACAGAAAATCCTCCCGCTTATGACCGCGTTGCTGTCAAAATAAATTTACCACTAAAGGTTCTTATTTGGAATGCCAACGGCAGTACATTGGGTTGATAATCGTATAGCTGCAGGGGGCTGCGCTGTCCTCGTCCGGAGCAATCTGATACATTTCCCTCAGTTGACTTTAGTTAATCGGGCTTACCAGTATTCAATGGTTAAAGTCTCGACAGATGCTGGAGATGTGGTTTTTGGAGCTATATATTGCAGGCCAAATGAGAGGATATCGTTTAATGATTTTAATAATATCCTTAACTCGGCTTGTAACAAGTACTTGGTGGGTGGAGATTGGAACGCTCATCATTGGCTGTGGGGTAGAAGAAGCAGCAATGCACGAGGCATTCAGCTTGCTGGGAGCCTGTCTCGTAGACAAGCAAAGATCCTTGCAACGGGATCACCTTCCTGCATTGACTTCGCCATCTACCAGTGGATTCCATACCAGCTCCTTTTCATATCTGATGATTGGGAACTCCCTAGTGACCATCTTGCCCTGATAGTTACTTTGGATAGCAGCGAAAGAATGGTCAGTGGACCACCAAGGCTCATCAATGCAACATTGAGGAGTTTCAGAGACGGCTTGGCGAAAGTATCCAGCTTAACACTTCCATCAACACTGGATTGGATGTTGAAAATTCCATTGATCTGCTAATCGACAATAACCGGTCGGCTGCAGCTGAAACCACCCCGCCCCCTATGGTAAGACGCCAGGATAATTCTGGAAACAGACTCCCAGCGGATATAGCGAACTTGCACAGAATCAAGAGGCGAAACAGACACAGATACCAGACAACGCATAGCTCTCAGGACAAGGCAGTATGGCTAAAATCTGAGAGGGAGCTTAAGGAGGCTCTACGCAGGCTTAAAAGTGAAACTCTTACGAGGAGATTAGAGAGTATGGATTATATGGCGTGCCACATGTAGACTAAAGCGTCAACCATGGAGAACTGTACCGCTTCGCTGTCCTGGAAACGGGCACTGCCAAACTGACTACGAGCACGCTGAGACGTTTGCAAGCCATCTTGAAGAAAACTTTACGCCGCTTGACCTAGCTGATCAGATTAACCTCAATGAGACCGCCCAAACACTGGAGACTCCGCTGCAGATGTCTCTGCCCATCAACCCCATTAGAGTGGAGGAGGTCAAGAAAGCGATTAAAATCCTTCCTAGATCTAAGGCTCCTGGCCATGACGGTATTTGCCACACCACCCTGAGGGCCCTGCCAATTCTAGCGCTCCTTTTCATTTTCAACGCCATACCAAGAGCCCAGCACTTTCCTGCCCAGTGGAAGTTAGCAAGGATCCACATGATTCATAAGTCGGGTAAGCCGGAGGATGACCCTGAGTCATATCGACCCATCAGCCTCTTGCCATCTCTGTCTAAGTTTTGGGAGAGGCTTATATCTGCACGGCTTGTGAGGCTTATGGATGTCCAACAAGCTCAACGCCTCGAAGAGCCAAGCTGGAGAAGCACCGGCAGTCTGGTTTGATAGGAGTCCTTGCAGCCTGGAAATCATTCTCGATACCATCACTTTGATGGGCTCCTTAAGTTATGTCGGATAAGCTGTCCGGTGCCGCTGTTCTGCAAACGGGCGGTGTATATCACTTTGGTTGCTCCGACTTGGAGATATGTCGTCGACAGTAAAATTTGTTCCAGGAAGATAGCATAATAGCTGTTGATGAGCCTATTTATCAAAAAGTGCTCGGACTGGAGCGAATTTGTTATGATAGCGGGAGTGTGAGGGAAAAATTCCCGATTATCGATCGTTGCATTTCGTAAGTTAAATAAAGTTTGTATATTTCATAGAATAAGAGATATGCCAATCATGACTTGCCACAAAGTTAAGGAAAGAATTGAGCAAACAAGTTCAGCGATTGAAGCATCTGTATTTTAGGATTATAAAGATGTTTTTAGCACTTCAGTTTAGGGAAACAAAACATGCTGGAAATACTTAAAAGCACGTTTTTTGGGGTTTATACAACTATCTTTTTCAAAATCCAGACGTGATACTCAAGTTTTGAATACAGGATCGTCTTCAGCGCACAACAATACATTGAAGACGACTCCAAAATCTCATTACAAAAATTTATTTTTTGTATATCCGTGAAATTAATTAAGTGAAACTACAGTAGCTGTTGTATGCGAAGTCAACAGTCCTTTTAGATTTGTGGTACGTAAACGAAGGCGGACTGCAAGGTTTTGAACGAAAATATTTGTGTGTATATATTATAATTAAATTTTAAACTTTTGATAAGGTTTATTATTGTTACAAAACCCTGTAGATGTTAGAGACTGATCATAATCAGCAACACGACATTTAAGTTAATAATATATTGATATTTATTTTTATCTTAAGCTATAATTATATTTCAACACAAACGAGAATAAAGCTGTATTCGAAATATTATTTAATGCCATTGCTGAAGAAATATATTTCAAATTTAATCAGGACTGTTCTACTTTTCGGTTCGATTTAACACCCATATGCTTTGCATTAGTTTAAATCAGAAGTTTTAAATTACGATTAAGATTAGTTATCAATTAACCTATTTAAAAACAAGTGGAAACGTTGCAGTCGGACGCAACCGACTGCGGTATACTCGATACAAGTATTAAAAATTTTGATGCCCATCCATGTGGGATGTCAATTGCTATCTTCATACCAAATTTGGTGACTCTAGCTCAAAGTTTGTATAAAGTGGGGAAAGGGGGGCTGGGGGCGGTATGGGTGGAATTGCATCCAAATTTTCGATGCAGATCTTTGTGGAATGTCAATTGCTACCTTCATACCAAATTTGGTGACTCTAGCTCAAAGTTTGTATAAAGTGGGGAAATGGGGGCTGGGAGCGGTATGTTTGGGCGTGGCATCCAAATTTTTGGTGCAGATCTATGTGGGATGTCAATTGCTATCTTCATACCAAATTTGGTGACTCTAGCTCGAAGTTTGTATAAAGTGGGGAAAGGGGGGCTGGGGGCGGTATGGTTGGGCGTGGCATCCAAATTTTTGCTGCAGATCCTTGTGGAATGTCAAATGCTACCTTCATACCAAATTTGGTGACTCTAGCTCAAAGTTTGTATAAAGTGGGGAAATGGGGGCGGAATGGATGGGCTAGGCTCCAAAACTTTGATGCAGATTGTTGGGGGTCGTTGCCAGCTATCTTCCTACCAAATTTGGTGGCTCTAGCTCCACTACTCTGGAATATACACGCATTCCCGTTTTTGACGAAGCGTTGGGGCAGATGGGGGTGGCTAGGGCGGTATTGGTGGGCGTGGCATCCAAACTTTTGATGCAGTTTTTTGGGGGTCATCATCAGCTAAATTGGCACCAAATTTGGTGGCTCTAGCTCAAAAACTGTGGGAGATATAGGCTTATTTGACTTTAAAATTCGGGGGGTCTGGGGGCGGAATGGGTGGGCGTGGCTCCAAAATTTTGATGCAGTTTTTTGGGGGTTGCTAGTAGCTATCTTCTTACCAAATTTGGTAGTTCTAGCTGTAAGGATGTGCGAAATATGTGGACTTATCGGTTTTGAGTTATCGAATTTATCGATTTGCCAGCCCCCCAGTTATCGTAGAACCCCCATCTTGACACTTTAATTTACTATCCCATAGATAAAGAGAATTGGAAAGTTTCAAGTCTCTAGCTTGAAGGGTATGGAAAAAACTTGCATACATACGGACGGACAGACGGACAGACGGACAGACACCATGACGGACATTGCACAAAACCAATATACTCTTTACCTTCGGTATCGAGTATAAAAAAATAAAGATTATATATCCTTTTGCGAAAAAAAAAAACAAATAAAATAAAAAATAATAATCGAAAATAATGAAAAATAATCACAACAAGTGGAAACGTTGCAGTTGGCCAAAACCGACTGCGGTATTTTCGATACCTGTTTTTTTAAAACGCGTAAAAAGAGGTCTGATTACAAAGGGGTACGGAACCGTTAGGAGTGCACGCTGGCGTTCAAAGATTGGCTAATGCAGATCTTTCGGGGATGTCATTCACTGGTTGTGCCACCAAACTTTGTGACTCACTCAAGAGCTCTGAAATATATACGTATACAAGTTTTTAAAAGGAGGGGGGCTGAAGGCGGTACGGGTTAGCATGACATCCAAAGTTCTGGGGCCGTTACCAACTGTCCTCCTGCCAAATTGCTTGACTTAAGCTGAAAAATTGTGAACGATACACGTATACCATTTTCTAAAGAGGCGGTGGCGGCTTATGGTCGCCTAGGGCGGTATGGGTGGGCGTGGCATTTAAAGTTTTGATGCTGTTTATTGGGAGCCGCCATCACCTATGGCACCAAATTTGTTTACTCTAGCTCAAAAAGTGAAGTAGATACACGCATGCCAGTTTTCTAAAGGCTGCTGCAGTAATGGTGGGCTTGGCATGGGCTGGGGCGGCATGTAATGCAGTTCATTCCAAATTTGTTTACTCTAGCTCAAAAGTTATGGTAGATACACGCATTTCAGTTTTTTAAAGGTGGAAGAATGGTGGAAACTCGAAAAAAGCAAGCCCAGCAAGAGATGAAACAAACGCACTAACATACAAATGCTAATGTATTTTTATATTCATTACTGTTCCAATCTGGTATGCTCAAGTTTTCATTCAACATTTCGAAGTTTAAACAAGTAAGAAGGCTCTAGTCGGGAGAGCCCGACTAGAAGATACCCTGAACCCAGTTTCAATAAATATATTTAATTTATATAAGACTTTGGTATACTGGCTTAGCTTCCATCGATTAAGTTCAATATCTCCGGTGTTTCTCAACCGATTTGGACGAAATTTTCAGAAAAGTTCTATCATTATCCATTACTTCAACCCTCATTTTTAGATTTTCCAAATTCGATATTTTATTGTTATCGATATTATGTGTATATCGGAAACCAGAAAAAACTTGTTCTGCTCATGGTATAGGAGAACTTAAATACAAAATCAGAAGTCTCAAGCTCTTGTAGTCTCTGAGATCCACGCGTTCATACAGACGGACAGACGGTCAGACGGTCAGACGGACAGACGGACAGACGGACAGACAGACGGACAGGCGGACATGGCTATATCGTCTCGGCTGTTGATGCTGATCAAGAATATATACACTTTATAGGGTCGGAGATGCTTCCTTCTGCCTGTTACATACTTTTGCACAAAACCATTATACCCTTATTTACCCATTTTATGGGTTAAGGGTATAAAAAGTTTCGTGCATTCTACAAAGGCTACCGCTAGAGTATGTAAGATTTAAAGACTATCTTGCTAAAAACAGTGTGGAATAAATGCATTCCCGTTTTTGAAAGCCATGGCCTAGTAGGAGTTTAAAGTGGCATCCAAAGCTTTGAAACACATCTCTGGAGCTATCTTCCTACAAAAATTTGATTTAATGTCGCAAATATGGATGTTAAAACGATCTGCACCTCTAGTGTGTTCGCCACCAAACCAACTAATAATTAAAATAATAATTACAAGAGGAAACTTTGCAGTCGGACGCAACCGACTGCGGTATACTCGTTACCAGTATTAAAACCGGCAAACAGACGCCAAAGGGGTACGGATGCGGCAAGGGTGTGCGCTGCCTTAAAGATTCTCCGATGCAGATAGGAATGCCACCAGCTATTTTCCTTCCAAGTTTGGTGACTCTAGCTCAAAGTTTGCAAAAGTGGGGAAAGAGGGGCTGGGGCGGAATGGGTGGGCGTGGCATCCAAATTTTTGCTGCAGATCTATGTGAGATGTCAATAGCCATCTTCATAGCAAATTTGGTGACCTTAGCTCAAAGTTTGTATAAAGTGGGGAAATGGGGGCTGGGAGCGGTATGTTTGGGCGTGGCATCCAAATTTTTGGTGCAGATCTATGTGGGATGTCAATTGCTATCTTCATACCAAATTTGGTGACTCTAGCTCGAAGTTTGTATAAAGTGGGGAAAGGGGGGCTGGGGGCGGTATGGTTGGGCGTGGCATCCAAATTTTTGCTGCAGATCCTTGTGGAATGTCAAATGCTACCTTCATACCAAATTTGGTGACTCTAGCTCAAAGTTTGTATAAAGTGGGGAAATGGGGGCGGAATGGATGGGCTAGGCTCCAAAACTTTGATGCAGATTGTTGGGGGTCGTTGCCAGCTATCTTCCTACCAAATTTGGTGGCTCTAGCTCCACTACTCTGGAATATACACGCATTCCCGTTTTTGACGAAGCGTTGGGGCAGATGGGGGTGGCTAGGGCGGTATTGGTGGGCGTGGCATCCAAACTTTTGATGCAGTTTTTTGGGGGTCATCATCAGCTAAATTGGCACCAAATTTGGTGGCTCTAGCTCAAAAACTGTGGGAGATATAGGCTTATTTGACTTTAAAATTCGGGGGGTCTGGGGGCGGAATGGGTGGGCGTGGCTCCAAAATTTTGATGCAGTTTTTGGGGGTTGCTAGTAGCTATCTTCTTACCAAATTTGGTAGTTCTAGCTGTAAGGATGTGCGAAATATGTGGACTTATCGGTTTTGAGTTATCGAATTTATCGATTTGCCAGCCCCCCAGTTATCGTAGAACCCCCATCTTGACACTTTAATTTACTATCCCATAGATAAAGAGAATTGGAAAGTTTCAAGTCTCTAGCTTGAAGGGTATGGAAAAAACTTGCATACATACGGACGGACAGACGGACAGACGGACAGACACCATGACGGACATTGCACAAAACCAATATACTCTTTACCTTCGGTATCGAGTATAAAAAAATAAAGATTATATATCCTTTTGCGAAAAAAAAAACAAATAAAATAAAAAATAATAATCGAAAATAATGAAAAATAATCACAACAAGTGGAAACGTTGCAGTTGGCCAAAACCGACTGCGGTATTTTCGATACCTGTTTTTTTAAAACGCGTAAAAAGAGGTCTGATTACAAAGGGGTACGGAACCGTTAGGAGTGCACGCTGGCGTTCAAAGATTGGCTAATGCAGATCTTTCGGGGATGTCATTCACTGGTTGTGCCACCAAACTTTGTGACTCACTCAAGAGCTCTGAAATATATACGTATACAAGTTTTTAAAAGGAGGGGGGCTGAAGGCGGTACGGGTTAGCATGACATCCAAAGTTCTGGGGCCGTTACCAACTGTCCTCCTGCCAAATTGCTTGACTTAAGCTGAAAAATTGTGAACGATACACGTATACCATTTTCTAAAGAGGCGGTGGCGGCTTATGGTCGCCTAGGGCGGTATGGGTGGGCGTGGCATTTAAAGTTTTGATGCTGTTTATTGGGAGCCGCCATCACCTATGGCACCAAATTTGTTTACTCTAGCTCAAAAAGTGAAGTAGATACACGCATGCCAGTTTTCTAAAGGCTGCTGCAGTAATGGTGGGCTTGGCATGGGCTGGGGCGGCATGTAATGCAGTTCATTCCAAATTTGTTTACTCTAGCTCAAAAGTTATGGTAGATACACGCATTTCAGTTTTTAAAGGTGGAAGAATGGTGGAAACTCGAAAAAAGCAAGCCCAGCAAGAGATGAAACAAACGCACTAACATACAAATGCTAATGTATTTTTATATTCATTACTGTTCCAATCTGGTATGCTCAAGTTTTCATTCAACATTTCGAAGTTTAAACAAGTAAGAAGGCTCTAGTCGGGAGAGCCCGACTAGAAGATACCCTGAACCCAGTTTCAATAAATATATTTAATTTATATAAGACTTTGGTATACTGGCTTAGCTTCCATCGATTAAGTTCAATATCTCCGGTGTTTCTCAACCGATTTGGACGAAATTTTCAGAAAAGTTCTATCATTATCCATTACTTCAACCCTCATTTTTAGATTTTCCAAATTCGATATTTTATTGTTATCGATATTATGTGTATATCGGAAACCAGAAAAAACTTGTTCTGCTCATGGTATAGGAGAACTTAAATACAAAATCAGAAGTCTCAAGCTCTTGTAGTCTCTGAGATCCACGCGTTCATACAGACGGACAGACGGTCAGACGGACAGACGGACAGACAGACGGACAGGCGGACATGGCTATATCGTCTCGGCTGTTGATGCTGATCAAGAATATATACACTTTATAGGGTCGGAGATGCTTCCTTCTGCCTGTTACATACTTTTGCACAAAACCATTATACCCTTATTTACCCATTTTATGGGTTAAGGGTATAAAAAGTTTCGTGCATTCTACAAAGGCTACCGCTAGAGTATGTAAGATTTAAAGACTATCTTGCTAAAAACAGTGTGGAATAAATGCATTCCCGTTTTTGAAAGCCATGGCCTAGTAGGAGTTTAAAGTGGCATCCAAAGCTTTGAAACACATCTCTGGAGCTATCTTCCTACAAAAATTTGATTTAATGTCGCAAATATGGATGTTAAAACGATCTGCACCTCTAGTGTGTTCGCCACCAAACCAACTAATAATTAAAATAATAATTACAAGAGGAAACTTTGCAGTCGGACGCAACCGACTGCGGTATACTCGTTACCAGTATTAAAACCGGCAAACAGACGCCAAAGGGGTACGGATGCGGCAAGGGTGTGCGCTGCCTTAAAGATTCTCCGATGCAGATAGGAATGCCACCAGCTATTTTCCTTCCAAGTTTGGTGACTCTAGCTCAAAGTTTGCAAAAGTGGGGAAAGAGGGGCTGGGGCGGAATGGGTGGGCGTGGCATCCAAATTTTTGCTGCAGATCTATGTGAGATGTCAATAGCCATCTTCATAGCAAATTTGGTGACCTTAGCTCTAAGTTTGTAATAAGTGAGGAAAGAGGGGCTGGGGGCAGTATGGAAGGGAGTTTCATCAAAATTTTTGCTGCAGATCTATGGGGAATGTCAATTTCTATCTTCATACAAAATTTGGTGATTCTAGCTTGAAGTCTGTAAAAATGCGAATAGGGGGGGCTGGGGCGGAATGGGTGGGCGTGGCTCCAAATGCAGTTTTATGGAAGTTGCAAGTAGCTATCTGCCCACCAAATTTGGTAGTTCGAGCTGTAAGGATGTGCGAAATATGTGGATTTATCGATATTGAGTTATCGAATTTATCGATTTGCCAGCCCCTCAGTCATCGTAGAAGCCCCATCTTGACACTTTAATTTACTATCCCATAGATCAAGAGAATTGAAATGTTTTAAATCTCTAGCTTGAAAAGTGTGGAAAAAACTTGCATACATACGGACGGATTGACGGACAGACACCATGACGGACATTGCACAAAACCAATATACTCTTGACCTTCGGTAACGAGTATAAAAAGGAGAAAATATCTTAAGCCATTGATTTTTAAAAGCGTACATTTGGTAAACATATAAATTTTTATAAAGAATGCAAAGGTGGTGCTTTTTCAGCATTTTTATATAACCACTGTTCTAAAAACCATATAAAACAAGTTAAAACGTTGCAGTTGGACGCAATCGAATACCATTTTAAAAAAGGGGAACAAGAGGCCTGATTGCAAATGGGTACAGAACGCTCAGGGTTGTGCGCAGCGTTCAAAGATTGGGTGGAATTTCCGGCTTAAAAGGCGGGCGACATGGATGGGTGTGCGTGTCGTGGGCATGGCAGCAGATCTTAAGGGGAAGATTTTAGTTGCTTGTCTTGTAAATCAATTTGGTGCCCCTAGCTTAAAAATTGTGCACGCATTCCGGTTTTTAAATGGTGTGGCGCGGCAAGGGTTGGCATACAAGCTTTTGATGCCGATATATGGCGGAGGTAACCAACTATTTTTCCACCAAACTCTAGCTGTTGATATGTGTGAAATATTTGTGTTTTATCGATTTGCACCTCGAGATGTATCGATTTGTTTTTGATTTCCCAACTCCCGAGTTGGCGTAGCTTCCCATTATTACCGTAGATATAAACAATGACATTTTAAAAGTCTCTAGCTCTCAGGGTGTGTTCATACATACAGACGGGTAGATAAACTGCATGACGGACTTTGCAAAAACCCAATACACTCTTCATTGGTTGTGCAGTTTTAAAATTGAATGAGTTATTGTTTCTTTACATTTTTAAAGGCGAGAGAGTGGCGTTAGTATTTTATGATCATATTAAAATTCAAGCAGTCAGAGGTCGTAGCTCTCCAATTTTATACTCCTATCTTAAGTGTTTTGAGTGTTTTACGAATTCATCTTGTGGTTTAAAAATTTATCTTCATTGATATTTTGACCAGTTGCCGGAGCAACAAAATGAATACTATAACTGAAACTGTTACCAAAATGAATTGAAGATCGGATCGTTACTGTACCGAATGAAAAACCAAAGCCGAATCATATTTGCATTATCCGTAACCTTAACCGCTATCACAGGTCTGCAACAAAAAATGTGTACTTACAGCTGATTCTATGTACTTTTGTGCGGTAAGCTCGGTGGCTTTTTTAGAATTTGTGTATCACTTAGGATTTTGAGTCTTCAACCCCATTGTTCTCAAAATCCCATCGTGTATTACCAACGCAAGCACGTAAAAATACATAAAGATTACGTCTTAAATCCTAAACAGGTGTCAGGAAAATTTTTTATGCAGACCTGTGTAAGTCTTTTAATACATAAGTTTTTCTTACTTTTCTTTATTTTTGCTGGATACATTTCGTTCTATACCAAGCATTAGATCTTCAAACCACTGAGCCATTGTTTGCTGTTTTCCAACGGGCTGTCCACGTATAATGCTTTCTTTAAGTGACCTAGAATGAAAACATTTTAAACATACGCTTCTATTTTTATTACAATCAATAACTGTACCGATAATAATCTTCATAAAGAAGTATAAGCACCAATAACGGACGGGACATCGACCATTGGTTACGACAGTCCTCAGCCAAAACATTGTTTAACAGGGAGGACATCATGTTCTGAAGCAGTTCGGAATTTAATTCCACTACCTACAAATAGAAAATGCAGTCAATAATTTCGGAAACAGTTCGTGATAATTTGATTAATTGTGTAACTTAAATTTTCTGATTTAATTATTTAAGATTTTTGTTTAACAAATTCAATCTAGTTTTTAATTTAACTTAATACTAGTTTTGGGTGTACTGGCTGTTTGGGTTTTTGACTCACTTTTCTGTTAAATATATAACTTTGCGCTTTGTATAAAACATAATATTATTGAAATATTGTGAGTTGACGGGACTCTAATGAGGGGATTTGGGATCCAAAAATGGTGGCCCTAATGATCTCTAGTTGTCGACGTGAGTCTAGAGGGTGGTGATGATAATTCATGTCCGCAGATTCTGCAGGGGTAATTTTACTGTTCATGTGGTCCAGGTTTTGAACCGCTTTTAATGTGGATAAACTGGTCAGTGCAGATCACGATTCGTCCTTGGTTTCAAATTGCGAAGTGAAAAGCTTGTAGGATTGCAAAGGCTTCGAAGGTAAAACCGGAGCTGTGGGAACAAAGCAGTCTCGTCGCAACTTTAGTGTTTTTGCTTGACACGACTGCGAAAGCTGTTGAGTCACAAGTTTTTGAGCTCTTCTTTTTCATAAGAAAGACGAGTCAGGAATTCAGAGGTAGGTGTTTGGGTTTTGGCGGCTTTAAATAAATTGCAGTTTATTTATAGTTGGTTGTGCATCCAGTAGGGTTCTGCAAGGGCAGGCCGAGTTGTGTGTCATAACTGGCACAGCACCTTTTAGTAGAGATTCATTTCAACTTTCGCTTTTGTTTGAATGTTGCAGTGAAATCCTTGGCCAGGAAAATATTCAATGTTGTGTGCAATAAAGGAAGGAGCTTTATCGTCGTTTCTTCAATGCGATATATTATGCTTGGCAGCCCGAACTCTACTAGTAAGCATCCGATGAGGGAGGTGGGAAAGTAAATTCTTGCATTTTTCCTTAATATGGAGCATGTACTTTCTTAAGATGAGCCTTGGTGCACCAGAAGAATATTGAGAGGCCGTAATAAATTTTAAGGAGCATTACAGCCCGAGTAATAATTATGAGGGTGTTAACGTGTATTCTAGTGTATATAAACTATGTTCTTTAAATAAAAGTTTGGAGTCGAGGTTTTCCCTAGAATTTTAAGTGTTTTACATTTTTTATGCATTAAACCAATGCGCCTGAATTCGACACGTCTAAGCACCGCATGAAGCCCCCAAGAGATCGAAAGTCTTTGCAAAGCCATTCGCCAGGATGGAAACATGATTTATTTTTTTGGTGTGATGGAATTGTGTTATGAAAATTCGGAAACGGATTAAGTTTCGATGGGCATGATAATAGGCTTATAAGGCTGTGTGACAAGGGAACTGTGTGATCTATTTCTGGCATTGGTATCTTTACGATGAATGACTTTTTCCATCTGTCTGGAAAGTGCCCAAGTTTGGTGATGGGAAGTAAGTGTGCTCAATAATCATCTTTGGGGTTATTAGGTCGTAGCCTGTAGATTTTTTTGGGTTCAATTACTCTTTGATGACGATTTCATTTGGGCGAAACTTTATTGGGTTATTATACTCGATACCGAAGGTAAAGAGTATATTTGTTTTGTGCAATGTCCGTCATGGTGTCTGTCCGTCTGTATGAACGCTACTTTTTCCCGCACCCTTCAAGCTAGAGACTTGAAAGTTTCCAATTCTCTTTATCTACGGGATAAATTAAAGTGTCAAGATTGGGGTTCTACGAAAACTGGGGGGCTGGCAAATCGATAAATTCGATAACTCAAAACCGATAAGTCCACATATTTCGCACATCCTTACAGCTAGAACTACCAAATTTGGTAAGAAGATAGCTACTAGCAACCCCCAAAAAACTGCATCAACAATTTTGGAGCCACGCCCACCCAAATTTGGTAAGAAGATAGAAATTGACATTCCACAAATATCTGCACCAAAAATTTGGATGCCACACCCACCCAATCCGCCCCCATCCTGTCTTTCCACAACTTTTACAAACTACGAGCTAGAGTCACAAAATTTGGTATGAAGATAGCCATTGACATTTCACAATGAACCGCATCAAAAATTTGGATGCCACACCCACCCATTCCAGCCCAGCCCCCTTTCCACACCTTTTACAAATTTTGAGCTAGAGTCACCAAATTTGGAAGGAAGATAGCTTGTGGCATCCCCATCTGAATCGGAGAATCTTTAAGGCAGCGTACACCCCTGCCGCATCCGTACCCTTTTGCAATCAATCCCACATAGATCTGCATAAAATTTCAGATGCCACGCTTACCCATACCACTCCCAGCCCCCCCCCCCCCCCTTCCCCACCTTTAACAAATTTTGAGCTAGAGTCACCAAATTTGCAAGGAAGATAGCTTGTGGCAGCTTACACACCTGCCCCATCCGTACCCCTTTGCAATCAGGCCTCTTTTTACCTGTTTTAATACTGGTATCGAGTATGCCGCTGTCGGTTGCGTCCGACTGCAACGTTTCCACTTGTTTTAATTGTCTTTGTGTTTGTTTTTTGTTTTTTGTGTGGATTTGATTTTTGTTCATTTTTCTATGGCACACACAAGATTTTATTACATGGTCTTTGCTGTGGCTATAGTTGTAAATTAGGTTGTGTTGCACTTTAATTTCTTTAAATTTTTTGCACTTATTTTCTACACTACTTGTACCTGCTTATTGTCTTTCACTTATATTGTTTATTTTTTTTGGGAGGTTTTTGGGGTTTTTCTTTTTGCCATTTTCAACTTGTTTCTAACTTGATTTACATTAAGAATTTGTTATGCTCTTTTAGAGCCGTTTTTCTTCACAAGCGATTAATGTTGTTGAAATTGGGCTATTTGTTGGTTTTTTTCTGCCGGGGGGGTTAAATTCCCGCGCAGGCGAGAGGTTGAAACGTGGGGCTCAAAGGATACCCAATGCGGAGTCGGAGCTCCGCCAGCGGCGCAGCTTGAACTGATCTCGACTATTTTGTGAGGCTTTTGGGTATCCACAGCAGAGTAAATCTTCCAGATACAAAATACACTGCCGTCTCCACCCCGAACACGTTATGCTTTAGCAGCAGCGGTATAGCTCGTGAGGGACTGGATGATGGCGATTTACGTCTCTTGGGAAGACAATGGTTAAGGTGAAGCTAAAAATTAGCTTTTTATACCCTTAACCCATAAAATGGGTATATAAGGGTACTATGGTTTTGTGCAAAAGTATGTAACAGGCAGAAGGAAGCATCTCCGACCCCATAAAGTATATATCTTCTTGATCAGCATCAATAGCCGAGACGATATAGCCATGTCCGTCTGTCCGTCCGTCTGTATGAACGCGTGGATCTCAGAGAATACAAGAGCTAGAGACTTCAGATTTTGGATATAAGTTCTCCTATACCATAAGCAGAACAAGATTGCTTCAAATTATCGATAACTATTCTGGTTTCCGATATACACATGGTATCGATAGCGACAAAATATCGAATTTGGAAAATGCAAAAATGAGGGTGAAAATAATGGGTAACGATAGAACTTTTCTGAAAATTTCGTCCAAATCGGTTAACAAACACCGGAGATATTGAAATTTATCGCTTGAAGCTAAGTAAGTACACCAACAAAGTCTTATATAAATTTAATTTATTTATTGCAACTGGGTTCAAGGTATCTTCTTCTTTTTTGTTTTTTTAAACAAATATTTTTACTACCACGTACCAATGTTATTAGTCGGCCAAGAATTGTCTTTTCCCGGTCGAATTCACTATTGCTAGCCGGTGATGGTGACGGATTTAATTGAGGCTTTACTTTTTGCCTAACCGCACATGTGCAAATTTAACTACAATTTTGGCCTCCTAATGGGGCGACTCGCGGCGGATGGACGTCTTTTCCGAGAAGAAGGTTATCTTCATGCACGCGTGACCTTTTATACGCCGGCAGAGCATTATGTAGCGACATAAGCGAAGTAAGTTGCACTGTCAGCGTGCGCCTCGTATATTTTGATAATTGCATGCACACACTACACAATACTGGCAGCTATAAACAAGTAAGAAGGCTCTAGTCGGGAGAGCCCGACTAGAAGATACCCTGAACCCTGTTGCAATAAATATATTTAATTTATATAAGACTTTGGTATACTGGCTTAGCTTCCATCGATTAAGTTCAATATCTCCGGTGTTTCTCAACCGATTTGGACGAAATTTTCAGAAAAGTTATATCATTATCCATTACTTCAACCCTCATTTTTAGATTTTCCAAATTCGATATTTTATTGTTACCGATATTATGTGTATATCGGAAACCAGAATAGTTATCGATAATTTGAAGCAAACTTGTTCTGCTCATGGTATAGGAGAACTTAAATACAAAATCAGAAGTCTCTAGCTCTTGTAGTCTCTGAGATCCACGCGTTCATACAGACGGACAGACGGTCAGACGGACAGACGGACAGACAGACGGACAGACGGACATGGCTATATCGTCTCGGCTGTTGATGCTGATCAAGAATATATATACTTTATAGGGTCGGAGATGCTTCCTTCTGCCTGTTACATACTTTTGCACAAAACCATTATACCCTTATTTACCCATTTTATGGGTTAAGGGTATAAAAAACAACCGTGTTGCCGCGAACGTTTAAATTCAACCTAACGACCTTTACACATCTTACAGCTAGAACTACCAAATTTGGTGAGAAGATACCTACTAGCAACCCCTAAAAAGATGAATCAAAAATATTGAAGCCAAACCCACCCATTTCGCCCCCTGCCCCACACAACGCACGTTGAAATCAGAAAAGATTATATATCACATCAACCTAACGACCGTTACACATCCTTACAAAGACCCCCAAAAATCTGCATAAAAGTTTTGGAGGCACACGCATCCATTCCGCCTCCCTTTCCCCACCAAAGATCTGCATCAAAAATTTCGATGCCACACCCACCCAATCCGCCCCCATCCTGTCTTTCCCCACCTTTTACAAACTTTGAGCTAGAGTCGCCAAATTTGGTATGAAGATAGCAATTGACATCCCACAAAGATCTGCAGCAAAAATTTGGATGACACATCCACCCAGTCCGCTCCTAGCACCCCGTTCCCCACATTTTACAAACTTTGAGCTAGAGTCAACAAATTTTATATGAAGATAGCAATTGACATTCCAAACAGATCTGCAGCAAATATTTGGATGCCACGCCCACCAATACCGCCCCCATCCTCTGTTTCCCACCTTTCAAAACTTTGAGCTAGAGTCACCAAATTTGGTATGAAAATAGCAATTGACATCCCACAAAGATCTGCAGTAAAAATTTGGATGTCACATCCACCCAGTCCGCTCCTAGCCCCCCTTTCCACACCTATTACAAACTTTGAGCTAGAGCCACCAAATTTGATATGAAGATAGCAATTGACATTCTAAATAGATCTGCTGCAAAAATTTGGATGCCACGTTCATCAATACCGCCCCCAGCACCCCTTTCACCACTTTTACAATTTTCGAGCTAGAGTCACCAAATTTGGTATGAAGATAGCAATTGACATTCCAAAAAGATCTGCAAAAAATATGTCGTTGCCACACACACCCAATCCGCCCCATCCTGTCTTTCCCCACCTTTTACAAACTTTGAGCTAGAGTCACCAAATTTGGTATGAAGATAGCAATTGACATCCCACAAAGATCTGCAGCAAAAATTTGGATGCCACATCCACCCAGTCCACTCCCAGCTCCTCTTTCCCCACTATTTACAATCTTTGAGCTAGAGTCACCAAATTTGGAAGGAAAATAGCTGGTGGCATCCCCATCTGCATCGGAGAATCTTTAAGGCAGTGTTCACCCCTGCCGCATCCGTTCCCCTTTGCAATCATGCCTCTTTTTACCAGTTTTAATACTGGTAACGAATATACCGCAGTCGGTTGCGTCCGACTGCAACGTTTCCACTTGTTTTTCTTGCATTTGGATAAAGCTTACTTTTTAGCTTGTGTTTAGCTTATTCAAGCTTATTTTTTCCTAGCTTATGCAGGCGCTCAAAACCAGGTAAAACTGCACTTAAGGCACAAAATTACACCAAAAGTTCCAGAAAATTGGTAGTATTGTGCAACACGTTTTCATTTTTGCATCATTTTTTAACACTGAAATCGTTGCAAAGTTGCAACGATATTTTATGAATAAGCAGGGGTTGTGCGAAAAGTGCAAACTTGATTCTGTCCAAATTGTTGTTGGGATGGCTTGCACTTATACACATTTGCAACACAAAGTGAACACCTTAATTGATTTTATTATTTTTTTACGAGATGTCGGTTGGTGCGTTGGTATTGCGAACAGAGGAGACTACCGAGGGATAGATAAGTTTGCATTGTTCGGTTAATTGAGAGGTTCATGTTTTGGTTTGCCACAATTATTATTTTGTTTATATTTTCTTAGCAAGTTTTTAGTTTTCAAAATCTAAGATTGTTTTGTTAACGATTGCATGTGTGTATACTTCTCTAGCCCTTTAAAACTCTGAGCTCGACGTTGCTATGCATAGGTACAGAAAGACAGACAGACATGGCTGTTGCTTTATATGTATACTCGGAGATACTTCCTTTAATTTAACTCATGGAGTCATAGTTGAACAAGAAAGATGGCATAGTCGAGGGCGCTCGACTAGAGATATCATGAACCCAAGACTTTATGCGTACAATAGCAAAAATTTAGTTGTGCAAACATCGTTTGCATTTCATAAGAAGCCAAATATTTGGTGGCTAATTTTAGTTTCCTTAAGTAAGCCTCCAATACTTAACTTAAAACATATCTCATGGTTTTATCGACACTTAGCTGTTCACTCTTCTTAAACAACCTGAGCTATTAAATTGATAAGACCCAATTGTATTTTGGCACAATAAAGAATGTAATTTTATTACTTTCAAATTGATAGCATTTATATTAACATCATGATTGTATGAGAAAAATTTTATTATTTGAACATCTTCCCGGAGGGTTTTACAAAAATGTTATTTCGTGAAACTCTTCTCCTGGCAATTAATAATAACTGAATAAAAATTTAACCCAAATCAACCAAGCCGTTCTCAATGGATTAACTACAATCTAATTTTTAAAACAAATTTTATAAAGATAAATTATTTAAAGGCTATTCAGTGAATATACCACAATTGAATCCATTATTAAACAAGTGAAAACGTTGCAGTCGAGCGCAACTCGTAACCAGTATTAAAACCGGCAAACAGACGCTTGATTGCAAAGGGGTACGGACGCGGCAGGGGTGTACGCTGCCTTAAAGATTCTCCGATGCCGATGGGGATGCCACCAGCTATCTTCCTTCCAAATTTGGTGACTCTAGCTCAAATATTGTAAATAGTGGGGAAAGGGGGCTAGGGACGGTATAGGTTGGCGTGGCATCCAAAGTTTTAAAGCAGATCTTTGTGGAATGTCAATTGCTATCTTCCTTCCAAATTTGGTGACTCTAGCTCAAAGTTTGTAAAATGTGGTGACAGGGGGGCTAGGGGCGGTGTGGGAAGGCGTGACATCCAAATTTTTGCTGCAGATCCAAGGGGGTTGTCAATTGCTATCTTCATACCAAATAGGTGGACGTGGCTCCAAAACTTTGATGCAGTTTTTTGGGGGTTGCTAGTAGCTGTCTGCTTACCAAATTGGGTAGTTCTAGCTGTAAGGATGTGCGAAATATGTGGATATATCGAATCGTAGTTATTGAATTTATCGATTTGCCAGCCCCCCAGTTATCGTAGAACCACCATCTTGAAACTTTAATGTACTGTCCCATAGATAAAGAGAATTTCAAGTTTCTAACTTAAAGGGGGTTGAAAAAAGTTGCAAACATAGAGACGGACGGACGGACACCATGACAGACATTTCACAAACCCAATATATATACTCCTTACCTTCGGTATCAAGTATAAAAATAAGCACACAAGTAGAATACACTCACGCTCATATGCGTATGCATGCAAATTACGGGCGCACAGCAAACAAACCAGCTACTGCGTACTACAGCATAGCTTGCTACGAGCGCATACATAATATGGCAGCAGAATGACATGCATTTCTTACTCGACTCACGAGTCTAGCAAAAAATTCTACAAATGCGCTCTCTGAGAGTGGTGGCGCCGTGCTATGAATATTAAAACACAGCCGTAAAAGTTTAGAAAGAGAAATCAGAAGCATGCAAAAACATTTTTGAGTCAAACCCAGCTCTTTTTATACCCTTAACCCATAAAATGGGTAAAACGGGTATAATGGTTTTGTGCAAAAGTATGTAACAGGCAGAAGGAAGCATCTCCGACCCCATAAAGTATATATCTTCTTGATCAGCATCAACAGCCGAGACGATATAGTCATGTCCGTCTATCCGTCCGTCTGTATGAACGCGTGGATCTCAGAGAATACAAGAGCTAGAGACTTCAGATTTTGGATATAAGTTCTCCTATACCATGAGCAGAACAAGTTTGCTTCAAATTAGCGAATACTGTTCTCGTTTCCGATATACACATGGTATCGATAGCAACAAAATATCGAATTGGGAAAATGTAAAAATTTGGGTTGAAATTATGGGTAACGATAGAATTTTTCTGAAAATTTCGTCCAAATCGGTTAAGAAACACCGGAGATATCGAAATTTATCGCTTGAAGTTAAGTCAGTATACCAAAGTCTTATATAAATTTTATATATTTATTGCAACTGGGTTCAGGGTATCTTCTAGTCAGGTTCTCCCGTCTAGAGCCTTCTTACTTGTTCACAATTATTTTTTTTGTTTATTTCGTTTATTTGCTTATTGTCAGCTATGATCAGCTGCCATAAAATCCTTTTTGATTACAAAAAAATTTAAATCAAAATTAAGTAAAATAATATAATTTATAAATATAAAAGTAAGTTTGGGTAAAAATGTATAAAGCTAACGTTAAAACTCTGGGAAATTCAACAATAAAATTAGACCAGCGTTAGATTTGTAATTAGTGGTTACGATTAGATAAAGCAAAAATGATCAATTTTTTTAGTACTGGAGTTGAGGCCTCCAAGGAGACAAGAGAAAAAAGCTTGTTATAGTCAGAGCATATAACAAGTTACGTGAAGATCTAATTGGGACATTAAATTTAATTCGACTCATAAGAACTGATGAGTTGATTTCACCAAGGTTAGTAATAAATAACACTCCATGCATTGTTCTACGGTTTAACAGGGAGGGAAGATTTATTAAAAGGAGTCTACTTGAATACGGGGGTAAGTCAACTCCAGGAGCCCAGCTAAAACTTTTAAGGGCAAATAGAAGAAATTTCTTCTGCACAGATTCAATTCTATCCTGGTGAATCGAGTATTGTGGGGACCACACACAAGATCCATGCTCCAAGATGGGATGTACTAGGGATGTATAAAGGGTTTTAGTGGTCTAGGGATCGTTAAACTCTTTCGACCACCGCTTGATGAAGCCAAAGACATTAATGGCCTTATTGACCATTGCCGAAATATGAGCGTCAAACTTTAATTTAGGATCAAGAACAATGCCTAAATCTTTAATTTCAAGCACGCGGTCAAGTGGTGAATCATCAAACAAGAAGTAAGTAGTATGAGGGGTACTTCTACAAAAAGACATGACTTTACATTTAGAACAATTTAAATTGAGTAAGTTAAAACGACACCAAGCCGACAGCGCACACAAATCCGACTGTAGTAACTTACAACAACAATGGACAAGCCACCTGACATTCACAAACTTACAACATCAATTTACAGAAAATATGCAAGCACAGATAACCCAAAATACATTTTGATCAGCATTAAAGAAGTAAACGAAACATTCGAAAAAATATCACATAAAAAAAAACAACAGACTACACATGCGGAGGAGAAGTCGAATCTTGCAAAAAAACTCGAGCCGGTTTCTTACTAGTTAAAACGAAAAACAACACACAGGCAATAAAATTGCTTAAACTTAATAAAATGGCAAATATGGAAGTGACAGCCTCCGAACACAAATCCCTCAACCAATCTAAAGGTGTAATATATAGCAACGAACTACGCTTCATTGACGAAACAGAAATACTAAACGAATTAAAACCACTAAATATAATTGAAGTTCGCAAAGTACTCAAAAAGCAAGAACAAACTCTGGTAGAAACCGGACTTATAACAATCACATTCGCACACCGTACCAGAATCTATAAATATTGGATATGAACGAGTAAGAGTTCGGCCATACATCCCAATGCCCCTGCGATGCAAAAAATGCCTGCTCTTTGGCCACCCAACACCGATCTTCAAGAGCCCGGAAGAAGTCAGCCCACTAGATCGCAAATGCCCAGATCCTAAAACAACAAGAACTTGTGGCGATCAAAACAACCGAAAAGGTTGATCATAAAACAGCACTAGCCATATATCACACCCGACACACTCATCAACTAAGAAACAGCTATGCCACAACAGTATCCAGCCCGACATCAAAACAAAACAGCAACACAGTAACACCAAATGGAGCTACAATTAAATTAAACGGAACAACAACGACACACTCTCGCCCCAACAACAACACAACACACCCTGACACGCCAACTAAATGACCAACCACACCAACCAACACACAGAACACCAATACACAACAAAAAAGCACACCCTCAATCAACCGCACTGAAGATATGGATATAGACGGCCCCAGCAACACAAAAGATCTAACATGCGAACAATCTAAAGACTTAAAACTACTAATTTTCTCCAAAGAAAAAAACAACACACTAGCAACTAACCTGAAGCCCTCAAAACCCAACATATTAAAAACTAAAACCCTAAATAAGAATAAGTATAAAAACAATAGCGATAGCGACAATTTAGCACTAACAAGAACCAGGAGTGGTTGGCGTCACCCTGTACACGACATTGGCGATGACAATCGTCCTAAAATGGCGTGCATGGGGGAACGCCGACCAGCCCACAACACAAAGAGCCCTCAATTGGCCGCCTATTGGGGGCTCTTACAGCTGTAGTTATAACAGTCATCCATACATATTTATATTAACTTTGACTGAAATGTCACTAATGGAATTTAAAATGTAACTTAAACAACTATGTATAGCCAACTTTTGATACTCATTACCAAATATTCACCGCAAATTATCTCCCTTCAGGAACTACATACTTTATTTATAAACATCCCAATACCTATTTACTACAATAAAAAACATAATACACCGACAAACAGGTTCGGAGGCGTCGCCTTCCTAATACACAAGTCAATCAAATTCAATCAAATAAATACCAACACTGATTTCGAAACGATAGCAGTAGAAATAGAATCTTTCAAAAAAATAATTATTTTCTGCTCATACATCTCCCCATCCACCCCATTTTCTTACAATAACCTTAATAACGTTTTCCAAATAAGCCACTCCCCAGCAATAATCACAGGCGATTTTAACAGCCATCACACAAAATGGGGTTCAACCCATAGCAATATAAGAGGAAAAACTAAAGACAAATTTATTATTAACTCAAATCTTGTTCTATTAAATGACAAATCACCTACACACTACAGTACACACAACACATTCACCAATATTGATTTAACTTTTTGCTCAGCAGAACTTATACCTAACGCCAGTTGGCATACAATAGACGACCTTTACGGTAGTGACCATTTTCAATTTTTTGTAGATCAACAAATTAGACCTACGAGTAGACCCTATTTTAAAACCAAACAAGCTGACTGAACCAAATACTCCGACCTAACAGAGCAACTAAATTTCAAAATGACCACTTGTAATAATATTAACAGAGAAAGCGCAATTATAAATAAAATATTACTACAAAGCGCCCATTATACCATCCCACAAACAACAACAAGAACAAACAAATTCAAAGTTCCATGGTGGAATAAACAGCTTGCATTTTTAAAATTAGAAAAAAATAGGGCTTGGCGGAAACTTAAAAGAAACATTACTAATGACAACATAATAAAATTCAGAAAAGCCAACGCTTTGTTCAGACTAGAAATTAATTAATTTAATGGCAAAAAACAATCCACAATAGACTTTACATCAGAAATGCAGCCATCCACCCCCAGCAGTAAAATCTGGTCAAATATCAGAAGATTCTGTGGATTAAGCCCATCAAAAACAATTCAATGCATCAATAACCCAACGCGCAGTAACGAAAATATACTTTATAAAAAAACCACAGCCAATCACTTTGCAAAATACTGGTCTGACACATCACAAGACACACATTTTAATTCAGAGTTCATAACTCACAAATACTCCAATGCCCTATTAAGCTACCAGCCTACATCCGCAGCCCTAGTAATAGAACAAAAAATAGTACTACCTGAACTCCTACAAGCCATGCAATCTCTCAAAGGTTCAACACCCGGCCTTAGGCTGCAAACACAGTGCGCGCTGAGACGAAGATGAAGACGAAGACGAAGACGAAGCTGAAGATGAATTGCCTGCGTTGCGAGTAAGCTAATAGGTGTACATAGTGCAAGACGAATTAGTTGCGTTTTTGTTATGTTAGTCGCAATGGATTCTTCATCAGATGATGAGCTGTTGTTGCAAGAGAGTTTGTATTTTAAATTAAAATATGAATTAAAATGCAATAAAAACAAAATTCATCCCATAAATTAGAGAAGATCCAATTTTGGCGAGTTTCATCATTTGACCAGATTTGTTTCGTACACCCGAATGAAAATCAGTACATTCGACTACATTCTGAAAAATATTGAGCCACAAATTATTAAAAATTGGACCAATTTTATTACAACTCCAATTATGCTTGCTGAAAGGCTTGTTGTTTCATTAAGGTATATTTAAATTAATTATTTTATTCATTTTCATTTCTCAATATAAAAATAATTTTAAGATAATTGATAATTAAACTTTTTGTTAATTTGTGAAAGTTAAAATATTTCCTGATTGAATTGATTCCTCCTTTGACGAAGCATTATCAGAAAATTGGATTGACGAAGAGTTAAATACAGTCGGTGATGGTACAGATATGGTTTTGCACATTTTGGAATTGAAATGTCTGCCCCATATTGTACGCATGATTGTAGACCGATTTCTGAATATCCATTCTGCACAAAAGCTTCGTCTGCGAATCCATTTTTTTTACGTGTGGCAACAAGCTCAAAAAAAAAGCCATGTCTTCATCGTCGGCTGGAATCTTGTTTTTTGTTTTCTGCTCCAACAACACTAGCTTCTTTTTTTCAATATTGAGCATTTTATCCTCCATATTATAAATGCGGCGTTTGAGATTTCTAGAATGATGACGTTGTGGCGTAGACGTTTCCACTTCAAACGTACTCATTTCGTTTTCTTCAAAGGTCCAGGATCGCCAGAACGCTCCGATGGAAATTTCCTTGATTCAGCCCGGAACGTGTCTCTCAATTGTTTCCATTTTTTTTTTTCAAAGATAAAGCTGAAAATTATATTAACGTTTTATTAGTTACGTTATTAGGTATTTTACCAAATACAATTTTTCTATTTTTTTTTCATTAGATATCTCGCTACTGGTGCTTCATTTATATCCTTGTCTTTTAACTTCCGAATGGGTGCTTCAACGGTTCGTTCTATTGTGATAGAAACATGTGAAGCTTTGTGGATAGTTTTGCAGCCTGTACACATGCCAGTGCCCACAGAACAAAGCTTAAAAAAAGTTGCGGAGCAATATTGGAATCTTTGGGAATTCCCAAATTGTGTTGGATCCATCGATGGAAAACACATACGTCTAAAATGCCCAGCGAATTCCGGATCAATGTTTTATAATTATAAAAAGTTTTTTTCAATAGTGCTGCAGGGAGTTGCTGACGCAAAATGTAAATTTGTCACTATCGAAGTTGGTGGTTATGGACGTCAAAGCGATGGTGGAACCTTTGCTTCCTCAGATATTTACAAAATGAAAAGTTCTGGAGAACTAAAGTTTCCAAAAGACACCGAATTGCCCAATACCGCAATATCTATGCCATATGTCTTGCTTGCGGATGAAGCTTATCCTCTATTGAACTGGGTTCTCCGACCATATGTCAAAAGAAATCTAACTTTGGAAAATGAATATTTTAATCGTCGTTTGTCACGAGCACGAAGGTGTGTGGAATGTGCTTTCGGCATAATTAATTCCAAATGGAGAATATTATGGAAGCCAATTGAAACCATTCCATCTAACGCAGAAATTATTGTTAAAGCTATTTGTATATTGCATAACACAATATTAGATTTAGAAAAATTGGACACTCACATAACAGAAGGAGAAAAGTTTATTAACAACGAACCAAAAAAAATATTGGAAAGTTCAAAGAAAAGAGGTCGAATAATCAGAGACACTTTTCGCAGTTATGTTTGCAGCCATACAAATGCTGATAGTATTTAATTTCCTAATTTTGTATTCCTATATTAATTTATATTAAATTACTTACCATCCTGATTCAATTCATTTGCAATTGAATTCCAATTTTGCTCAACAACTTGTCTATTATGATACAGTTTATTTTGCTGGTCCCATAAACAGTGTTTTGCAAAAACCGCTGCAATTAGCTCTTCGTTGTTAACAGACATTTTTACATGTGCGCGTCCACCAAAACACAAATTAAAACTAAATTTGAAGACATTTGGCGCCTAAACAAAACAAAAAAAAAACAACAACAACTGCTAAACAGCAAGCGATTCAGCTTCAAATTCAGTACTGCACCGTTTGAAGCTGGTTGCTTGCGTTTCGTCTTCATCTTCCTCTTCGTCTTCGCTTGCACTGTGAACGAATTCGAGCGAATTCATATAAATCGTACTGCGCAGTTTTTCGTCTTCAGCTTCGTCTTCGTCTTCATCTTCGTCTCAGCGCGCACTGTGTTTGCAGCCTTATGACTGCCACTAGATAAAAAATAATTTGATTTGTTGTTGACCATTTACGCTTACTCTTTTGTTTATGCTCGCGCTTTGCATGTCAAACATAATTCTTAATATCCTTATCCTCCGCACTCACTAAGCTAAGCTAACCATAACTAAGAGGCTGCAGTTAAGGGAATGGCATTGCCTAATTTGCACCACCCATACCTAGCTCTTGAATGTGCAAGCGTTGTATGAAACAGCTCGGTGTCTGTTGCTTAGAGGAATAACTGTATGGCTCTTTCCAACATTATGTTTTACATACAATGGTAAGGGAATTGGTTATGCATTTTAGTTGATATTTAATGTGAACAAAGAAATTTACTTTTCGTTTCAGTGGATACTTTAATAAGTATTGTTTATATTCAGGATATTAACAACGAAAGTTACTTTTTGGATCAGTGAGTTTTTTAATATTCTCATTTTCGTATTATATAAATATAAGTTATCCCATAACGAGTGCCCACTGTGTGGATACATCACGCCATGCGGCTGCCTACCGGTAAAACGCTTATCTAGGCGGAATATAGGTCAGCAACAGCGAATGCAGCGCATGAGCGGACCAGCTGCACAGTATGCAATCCGATACCACACACGCGCAGCCAGCTTTCGGAGTGACAGCGATAATGACGCCGACAGCGCGGCCGACGACATGTAGGGCTAGCATAAATTTGACATACGTATAATAATCAGTCTAAAAACGAGTATCAATAAAGCAAGGCGTACCGCCGCTCATACCGATTTTCGTTAACTCATCATTTTACATTCAATAATGCATCGGAATAATTTGTTTACACATTCATTTAAAATACGTATAAATATATATACATTCATTTAAAATACGTATTTAATGATAAGTTATAAAGAAATTTAATTGCTATTATTTAATTATTTAAATAACGATCAACGTATTTTAATTTCTTTTGTTGTTTTTTAAACTTTAGAAAATTAAGTCGACTTTAGACTTAATAATTGAAGCAACATTTTATATAGTTGTCTTCTATTTTGCATATTATATAGTAGTTATATATACACTGCTTAGGTGCATTTAAAAATCAAATAAAACTAAGCAGTCTAAATATTCTATTAAATTAATATAAGTTGGTATATTCAATTTTATTGAATTCTATACTTTCGTATAGACACTGCAACGTTGTAAAAATCGTTTTCCAGTGAAGTCAATTGACTCACAGCCAAATTAAAATATGTCTATTGAAACTTTAGACATTAGTGGTGTTTTGGTGCCGCATTGAGTTGTTGCCATAATTTGTGATGGAGCCTGCCTTTTTAGATCTAATTCCTACCTTTTATTTGGTGGGCAAGGCTTCAATGGCTCCATATTCCAACATATTGTAGCCTATGATGTAACCAACTGGGAAACTTTTGCTTTTTTCAGCATGAACGTAATTGGAGAGTGTTATAGCTCTTCTGAACAATATGAGTATGCTTTGTCAAATTATGGTACTGCATGTGAGCTTCAAGTAGCAGGAGAAATTTATGCTGTAAATTTTCAAATTTTTCAATATGGAAATTTATTGCAAGCATTTGGAAATAATATGCATCCTGTTAAAAGATTGCGTTTTAACGGTCCATTAATGAATGGACATTTTGATGTTGATATTCCTTTAGAGGAAGTATTAACTCAAGATTCTGATACGTCAAGTGAATGTATAACTGAAAATGTTAAAAATCCCGTTAAAAGACGTAGTCGGTTCGCCGACAAAGCAGAAAAAAGGTACTAAAACATTCATTTGAAAAAAATCGTGATCTCAATAGGGGTAAGCGCATAGAAGCATCAAAAAGATTTCAGGTTAATAATTTTGAAGCTCATAGAGCTGCAGTGAGAAGACATCAGCATACAAATCTTGATGCGCGTCCAGAAAGGCGTTTGAATGCATGAAGTGTGAATGCCATGTCATGCTAAAACTATGATTTTGATTTAGCTTACAAGACAGATAAAATTACTCAACTTGAATGAAAGTTTGCCTGATCCACTTAACCCTGCTGTTAGCTCAAAAAAAAACTTACGAATCACAGCATAGGGGACCATTTGGTCCATACTGCATTTTTCATACAATATAACAATTTAATCGAATATTTAAAATCTATTTTGATTCAAGACTTCGTGTGAATATAATATTCATAAATCATTGTGGAATATTAATTGTGGATGCTATCTTTTGCCGTAAACACATCACAGCTGATGTAAAAATTAGTTGTGGGATTCCTCTTATTGGGTTTTGTTATTTAGACGCACTGCGTTGTTCAGTTTGTGTTTTGCTATGAAAAAGATTAGACGCTAGTTTATGTTACATACTGCGTGAAGAAATGGCGAGCCAACGTCGCATGAACGAAAATGATATTCGTGATGTGCTCAAGGCAGGAAGTGGCTGCGAGACTGCTTCGGATATTTCAGATTTAGATATTGACTTTAGTACGGAATATAGTGACACAAGTGATTCTGAAACAGGGAGTGAAACAGACGTGGATGCAGCTTGCTCCAATGATCCCTTGTTTATTGCTAAAAACAAAATGGTATGAAATGCCACCTCATTACCGCTAAGAATATAGTTTCAATGCAACCAGGACCAACTCGATTTGCAATATCCCGATGCAATGACATGGTGTCAGCTTTCTTGTTGTTTTTTACGCCATCAATATAAAAAATTGTCATCGAAAATACAAACAAGTATGGCAGTCAAATTTGTCGACAAATGGATCAATATTGATCAAGATACATTGCGAGCCTATATTGCTGTACTCATTCTTGTAGGTGCATGTCGGTGAGTGCCTTTTTTTACGTATTTCGAAAAATTAGTTGACTTATATAAAATTTTTCTATGGCAGCGCAAGAAATGAAGACGTTCATGGTTTATTTGATGAAACTTTTGGCATCCCCGTTTTCCGATCAATTATGTCTGAAAGAAACTTCCACAAAATTACAAGTGCGCTCCGTTTTTATGATGTTTCGAGTCGAAGACAAAACCGTAGCAGCGATAAATTTGCTCCAATTCGTGACCTGTGGGATCTTTGGCAAGTTAGTCTTCCAATTTTGTACAACTGCCACGAAAATGTCACAATTGATGAGCAACTTGCTGCATTCAGGGGACGTTGCTCTTTTCGTCAGTTTATGCCATCAAAACCTGCTAAATATGGTTTGAAATTTTGGGTATTGGTGGACTCAAAGTCTGGTTACGTATGGAAGATACAACCATATCTTGGAAAACCTAAAAATGCAAAGCCTGAAAAAAACCAAGGAGAACGCATTGTATTAGAATTGACGGAAGGCTTGAATGGAAAGAATGTAACAGCCGACAATTTCTTTTCTACTTTTGAGGTGGTAAAAAAGTTGCTTGAAAGAAAACTTACATATGTGGGAACAGTACGCAAAAATAAAACATTTATTCCTCCCAAATTATTGATTGTCAAAAAACTTCCACTGTATACATCTAAATTTGCTTTCCATGAAATTGCAACATTAGTGTCCTATATCAACCACAAAAACCAAGCAGGGATATTGATTAGTTCAATGCACAGGATAGCTAAAGTTGATGAGAGTGGGGCGAAGAAAAAACCGGAGATTATATCTTATTATAATTCGACAAAAGGTTTGCAATTTTTTTATCCGTCTATAATTTCTCATGCTTTGTTTCTCATAATTGGCGTAGATACTGCTGACCAAATGATTGACTCCTACACAACAAAACGCAAAACAAATAGATGGCCGAACATTGCATTTGCAAATATAATTGATATATCGGCTTTGAATGCGTACATACTCTTTTCTGAAATCGATGCTTCATGGGCACCAGCTGATTCGAATCGCAAGAGACCACACTTTTTGCGGCAGCTGGCACTCTCTTTGGCTAAGCCTTATATTATGAAGCGGACTAAACTACCTCATCAACAGTTTTCAGTAGATTTATTGGCTGAAATAAGAAAATCATCCTCCGCTTCAGAGCCCTCTTCAAGCAATGCTACTATCACTTCAGGATCTAGAAAGCGTGGAATTTGTAGTTGCTGTAAATCAAAGTCAGACATAAAATGTTCGATTTGCGGAAAATTTATTTATAAAGTAAACCGAAAAACAATGTGTTTAGCATGTTATGACAGTAATGTTTAGTAAATAACAGCAAAATAAATGATTTTTTGTTAATATTGGACCAAATGGTCTCTTGAGCAACGATTAGTAAGTTTTTATTTTCTCAGTCCCACTTTAATTCAGACTATTAAAATTTTGGATATAAAAGTGTTTTATAAAAAAAAAATTTTTAAGTCAATATGTATAACCGTTCAAGAGTTACAAAGGAATAAAAAAAACAAGAGGAAACGTTGCAGTCGGACGCAAGCGACTGCTGCATACTCGATACCAGTATTAAAACCGGTAAAAAGAGGCCTGATTGCAAAGGGGTACGGATGCGGAAGGGGAGTACGCTGCCTTGAAGATTCTCCGATGCAGATGGGGATGCCACCAGCTATATTCCTTCCAAATTTGGTGACTCTAGCTCAAAATTTGTAAAAGCTGTGGAATTGGGGGCTGCGGGCGGTATGGGTGGGTGTGGCATCCAAAATTTTGATGCAGATCTTGCTGTCAATTGCTATCTTCATACCAAATTTAGTGACTTTAGCTCGAAGTTTGTAAAAGGTGGGGAAAGGAAGCGAAATGGGTGGACGTGGCTCCAAAACTTTGATGCAGATTTTTGGGGGTCGTTGCCTGCTATCTTCCTACCAAATTTGGTGGCTCTAGTCTCACAACTCTGGAACTCTGCCCGGCTAGGGCAGTATCGGTAGGCGTGGCATCATGGGGGGTCATCATCACCTATCTTGGCAACAAAATTGCTGGCTCTAGCTAAAAAACTGTGGGAGATATAGCCATTTCTGATTTAAAAATGCGGGGGGGGGGGGGGGGCTGGGGGCGGAATGGTCGATTGTGGCGTGCGCTTTGTGGCACGTAGCGCCGTCTTGTTGAAACCAAATATCGTCCAAGTCTTCCGCTTCAATTTACTCGAAGAACCAATAACTTAACATTTGGCGGTAGCGCTCATTATTCACGGTCATGGTGGCTCCTCCTTCATTTTCAAAAAAAAAAATGGACCAATAATGCCTCGAGACCAAAATCCGCACCAAACAGTGACACGTGGTGGGTGCATTGGCTTCTCGACGACGACATGCGGATTTTCTGTGCCCCGGATGCGACAATTTTGTTTATTAACATAACCACCGAGGTGGAAATGTGCTTCATCCGAAAAGATGATTTTCCGGTAAAATTCAGTATCTTCGGCTAAACGATCTGCCACCCAATTTGCGAACTGTGGACGATTCGGATGGTCGATTGGCCTTAGCTGCTGCACCAATTGAACTTTTTATGGCTTTATGGCCAGGTCTTTATGCAAAATTCGAATCAGAGAAGTTTGCAAAATGTCCAATTGTTGAGATCGATGGCGAGTTGACGTCGTTCACGCACATTTTCAGCAACCGCAGCAATGTTTTCGGTCGAGCGCACCGGACGAGTACGTACACGGGTTGATTTATCCACCAACATTCCAGTTTCACGAACTCGCTTCACGAATTGATCCACAAATTGAGTTTTCGGAAGGTTTTTTTTTTTTGTTAAATGTTTTTTTTTTTCAAATTTCGCACAGTTTGAGTTGAGGACTCACCACTTTGGAAATATGTTTTTAATATTTCCCAACTTTCTTCGAGCGAATAGCGACCCATTTCGTAAATGTCAAAGTTTTTACTAAATATTAGTCGCTTTCCGAATGACATTTGACGTTTTTAAAGCCATATTATGAATATTTCAAATTCCAAACACTAGATGGACCACCCTTTAGCTTTCTTCTTACCAAATTTGGTAGTTCTAGCTGTAAGGATGTGCGAAAAATGTGGATTTATCGGCTTTGAGCTATCGAATTTATCGATTTGCCAGCCCCCCAGTTATGGTTGAACCCCAACCTTGACACTTTAATTTACTATCCCATAGATAAAGAGAATTGGAAAGTTTCAAGTCTCTAGCTTGAAGGGTGCGTTCATACTGACGGACAGACACCATGACGGACATTGCACATACTCAATATACTCTTTACCTACGGTATCGAGTATAAAAATTGGACCAAATGGGCTCAAAGCCAACAGCAGGGTTAAGAGCCTAATAATTGGTGGAGCATGGTCATTTCATTGATCGTTTAAGAAAGTATAATAGCTGCTGACAAGTGTATCGCTTATTTGGTAGTGTCCGACCTTTGCCACATGAAGAAATGCAGTTTCTTCAAATTTATTTTGTTGGTGATGATGAAAAGGAATCTCAACCACGTTGCAAAACTATTTCAAATGTTGATTTAAGCGTAGTAAAGGATCTTCAATGTATGTTTAATCAAAATAATCGTTATGTAAAAGATCTAAAAATGGCTCTCAATAAAATACCAACAAGTACTAGAGACTATAAATTGGTTATATTCAGTGGATGTACCACAATGGAATCCATTATTAAAAAAGGAGGAAGCAAAAAAATTGTATCTGCGTTAAGCTTTTACAGCTATAAAATTATGATTCATCAATCTGAGATGAATTATTTAATTTATTGTCGTGCTCTTTTTAGTCAGTTTTTGGTTGATATGTATGCTTAAGTTGAAACCAACACGTATGAAGCTCTTATAGAGTCGTCATGAGACCAAATTCCCACTGCCAGTTGGAATTTGAAATCGTGGCGACACCTCTCTCACAGAACGCTGTTATAGACTTTTTTCTCTGCCAGCGCATCTCGTGCCCGATTTTCAAGCCACTCGGCTTGCCGACTGTGCTACAACATGCTTTTATTTGACTTGACTTGTCTGTCTGTTTGTTTGTTTGTTTGTTTGTACTGGATTCTTGTAATCAAATTTTCACCAAGTTCGCGACTAGCTAGAGCATGTACATGTTTTTAAAGTTTTTGGCACGATAAAATATTTAACACCATCCAAAACCACGAAAACCTGTTTTCCCTTTTGATTAACTTACTAATTTGAATAGAAAAATTGAAGAGCTCTGGTGGCATAGGGAGAAGACTGCCGCTTCACAGGCCAAAGATTGTAGGTTCGATCTCTTACCGAGTTATATATCTTTTTTATTTTGATTACTTACAACAAGTACCCATTCCACTTCTGTCGCCTGATTGTCGCACAAGCTGAGGGTTTGATCGCGAGCGAGAATACAAAAACAAAACAAATGCGCAGTGACGCCTTCGCGTCGAACAAGCAAAGTCATAAAAAAAGGTTCGTACACTTGCAAAAAAGAAACGGATTTCCGCTTCTTAATGAATAAGTGCATACACAATTAGTTGAACAATGCGCTTGAAAATAATTTTCATAATTTTATGTACATGTATAACTTCGCACAGTGCACATTTTTTTTTTTTTTTCAAATTTGTGTGCCTTTGACAATTGATTTACGACCCAAGTAGTGTTTGTTGTTGTTGTCAGTGTTGTTGTTGGGCCCGCACTGCTACTTTTTGTTGGTGTCATTGATTTTAAAAAAACAACAACAACAGAACAAAACTTGGTGCGTCTAGAAAAATTTCCCACACCAGAATATGTTATGGGGGTGGATTCGCCTACTTGCTGCTTATATAACTTAGACAAAACGTAACACACTAACATTATTGATATACAATTTCGAATAAGCAAGGGGCGTTCACATAAGCGCGCGTGTTGCTTTTATGATAATCAGATAATTTGATATCTCGCTCCGATCATGCTCCTTTGTTGTTGCTCATTTACGTTCACTCTCTATTTATGTGCGCGCTTTGCATGTCAATCATAAAGTTTAATAACCCCAGCTCCTCCGCACAAACACTAAATTAAAGCTAAAGGCAATTTTTATTTTATTTATTTCTTAAAACTTAAAGTTAAAACTTATGGGCTAGTGTTATAGTAGCATGGCTGCCAGGGCCTTCAGCTGTGTTGTATTAACCTTCAAACCGTAAATAGGTTTTACAACACATAACCGTAAATAGGGGCACTGAGTGCCCACAATGCTTTTCTAATGGGAAAACGTCTTTTTGCATGCATTTTTTCAATAAAAACACTATTATTTCGGTGGTTTGAGATAAAATGTTATTTTTTTTTTATTTATTGTTAAAACTAAGCCTAATGAACAAAAAAATTATGCGTAATATATATGTTATAAACTATTTATTTGAAATAAAACTTAAAAATTATAAATTTATTGGCGAATTTCTACGGCGTTTTCTGCTATTTGCTGCTGTCGATGTTGTTGGCTGATTATTATTACTGTCGCTGTCTGAATCCGACTCATAATTGAATTTGCGAATATAGCAGGGTTGACAACTCCTAATGTAGTGCTTGGTACATATTGGCAAAGAACAAAGATCACACTGGGCAGTTGTTTTATTGTCCTTTTTTTCTTTTCGGCATGAAGCGCAGCGCTTTTTTTGTAGGTTTGTCTGAAAAAAAAAAAAAAAAACAAACAAATATATAAATAAAACGAAATATTTTATATTTTATATGCAATCTACCTGTATAGTTGGGAGCCGCCGTTGGACAGTGGTGTCATATTTGAATCCTATTAGGTCCATTGCCAGTTTTGTTGTCAAATTTACTTTAGTTTTTGAGCGCAGATGATTGAGAGCCAAATCCATTGCCAGTTCTTTGATAAATGTTTTCCTTTTTTCTGCTGTTCTTGTAATCCAAGCTGGATGGCATATTTCAAACAGCCTGCATGCTGCCACCAAACTGTATTATTGTTGCTACCTTGACTAGAATATTTATGTCCACGATTTGGCTCAACTGGTATAGGTTGTTCCTGTGTCTTCCAAAAGTTCAGTGTTTTGTTCCAAGTACTCTCCAAAGCGTATGTTGGAAAGCGGCTCATTGTCACTTTCATCAAAGTCACTTTCATCACTTGGTATAATATTTTCTTCGCTACTTGATTCATTTGTTGATAATAAATTGTAATTACGTCCACCAATTCCATTGTTGTCCTGGCCCAAATACTCTTCCAACTGCCTTTCTTCTTCCTCAGTCAAATTGTCCTTGTTGTATAAATATTAGTTTAGATTTTCCGCGTCTTGATTTATTTTGATTTTTTTCACTACCACAAACTAAAAATTGTATCTTGCTGCTGCCACAATTGAAATCAAACTGACCAAAACTTTGAAATAAAACAGCATTTTACCCTTGTGAGTATAAAAAAAAAGGTCCAGGTAGAAGAAGTAAACATGTGTCAAGCAAAAAAACCGGTCTAGGTAGAAGAAGTAACACGTGTCAAGCAAAAAAAACCCTATACAAGCATCATTTAGGGTTTGAAAAACAAATTTTTCATACAAACTACCTGAAAAAAAAGTATGGGCACTGAGTGCCCGTATTTTCGGTTTAGGGGCATATTTCATGTTTTCGTTCATAACTTTGCCAAATATGGGCGGATTTTTATGAAATTTTGGAATATACGTAGACAAGAGTACAGGCTATCATACCAAAGGAATGGTTTCGACACCTGCACTACGAGATATTCGGCCTTGAAAACCGCTCTGGGCACTGAGTGCCCACTTTACGGTTTTATGGTTAAGTACGTATTAACATTAAGTTACATGTGTGTGATTTGGTATATGTTTTTTTTTTTTTTTTTTTTTTTGTATTGGATATTTATATTTTAAGTTAAGTTGGTAGTATTGGTGTGGAATATACGCGCAGTTTTGTCTTGATGCTGTTATATTTTGTGGTAAAAGTTTGTTTCTTTTAGAAAATTTATTATCAGGGTGATGTTTTCTATGGATGGGTTTGATAGGATGTCTATTGGGTTTTTGTTTAGGAGGAATTTGGTTCGGGCTGTTGTTAAGGACGGGCATTGAGTTAGGATGTGATCGTGGCTTATTACGGAGTTGTTTTGGCATAGGGGGCAGTGGTTGGTTATGTTTTCGTCAATGTAGTGTTGGTTTGTGATTTTTGTGTGTCCCAGTCGTAGTCTAATTAATTTTATTTGGTCGAGTCTGGGTATTTCGTTCTGTTTTAAGGTTTTAAAAATTTGTAGAATATTTGTGTTGTTGAGGTTACTGTTTCTGTACCAGTTTGATGTTGGGTAATTCAGTACTGATCTTTATACTCGATACCGAAGGTAAAGAGTATATTGGGTTTGTGCAATGTCCGTCATGGTGTCCGTCCGTCTGTCCGTCTGTATGTTCGCAACTTTTTTCCACACCCTTCAAGCTAGAGACTTGAAACTTTCCAATTCTCTTTATCTATGGGATAGTAAATTAAAGTGTCAAGATGGGGGTTCTACGATAACTGGGGGGCTGGCAAATCGATAAATTCGATAACTCAAAACCGATAAATCCTCATATTTCGCACATCCTTACAGCTAGAACTACCAAATTTGGTGGGCAGATAGCTACTAGCAACCCCAAAAAAACTGCATCAAAAATTTTGGAACCACGCCCCCCCATTCCGCCACCAGACCCACCGCATTTTAAAGTCAAAAAAGCCTATATCTCCCACAGTTTTTGAGCTAGAGCCACCAAATTTGGTGCCAAGATAAGTGATAATGACCCCCTAAAAACTGCATCAAAAGTTTGGATGCTACGCCCACCAATACTGCCCTAGCCGCCCCGATCCACCCCAACGCTTCGTCAAAAACGGGAATGCGTGTATCTTCCAGAGTTGTGGAGCTAGAGCCTCCAAATTTGGTAGGAAGATAGCTGGTAACGACCCCCAAAAATCTGCATCAAAGTTTTGGAGCCACGCCCACCCATTTCGAGCATTCGAGCTAGAGTCACCAAATTTGGTATGAAAATAGCAATTGACATTTCACAAAGATCTGCATCTAAAATTTGGATGCCAAGCCCACCCATACCGCCCCCAGCCCCCCTTTCCACACTCTTTACAAACTTCGAGCTAGAGTCACCAAATTTGGTATGAAGATAGCAATTGACATTCCACACAGATCCCAAAAAACTGTATCAAAGTTTTGGAGCCACGCCCACCCATTCCGCCCCCAGCCCCCCCCATAATTTAAAGTCAAAAAAGCGTATATCTCCCACAGTTTTTGAGCTAGAGCCACCAAATTTTGTGCCAAGATAGGTGATGATGACCCCCCAAAAACTGCATCAAAAGTTTGGATGCCACGCCCACCGATACTGCCCTAGCTGCCCCCATCCACCCCAACGCTTCGTCAAAAACGGGAATGCATGTATCTTCCAGATTTGTGGAGCTAGAGCCTCCAAATTTGGTAGAAAGCTAGCTGGTAACGACCCCCAAAAAACTGCATCAAAATTTTGGAGCCACGCCCACCCATCCGCCCCCAGCCCCCCCGCATTTTGAAATCAGAAATGGCTATATCTCCCACAGTTTTTGAGCTAGAGCCACCAAATTTGGTGCCAAGATAGGTGATGATGACCCCCCAAAAACTGCATCAAAAGTTTGGATGCCACGCCCACCAATACCACCCTAGCCGCCCCCATCCACCCCAACGCTTCGTCAAAAACGGGAATGCGTGTATCTTCCAGAGTTGTGGAGCTAGAGCCACCAAATTTGGCAGGAAGATAGCTTGCAACGACCCCCGAAAAACTGCATCAAAGTTTTGGAGCCACGCGCACCCCTTCCACCCCCCTTTCCCCACCTTTTACAAACTTTGAGCTAGAGTCACCAAATTTTGTATGAAGATAGCAATTGACATTCCACATAGATCTGCATCAAATATTTGGATGCCACGCCCACCCATACCGCCCCCAGCCCCCTTTCCCTACTTTATACAAACTTCGAGCTAGAGTCACCAAATTTGGTATGAAGAGAGCAATTGGATCGGAGCATGGATCGGCAGCAAAAATTTGAAAGCCACGCCCACCCATACCGCCCCAAGCCCCATAGCCCCCCTTTCACCACCTTTTACATGCTTCGAGCTAGAGTCACCAAATTTGGTATGAAGGTAGCATTTGACATTCCACAAGGATCTGCAGCAAAAATTTGGATGCCACGCCCAACCATACCGCCCCCAGCCCCATAGCCCCCCTCTCCCACCTTATACAATTTTTGAGCTAGAGTCACCAAATTTGGTATGAAGGTAGCATTTGACATTCCACAAGGATCTGCAGCAAAAATTTGAATGCCACGCCCAACCATACCGCCCCCAGCCCCCCTTTCCCCACTTTTACAAACTTTGAGCTAGAGTCACCAAATTTGTTATGAAGATAGCAATTGACATTCCACAAAGATCTGCATCAAAAATTTGGATGCAATTCCACCCATACCGCCCCCAGCCCGCCTTTCCCCACTTTATACAAACTTTGAGCTAGAGTCACCAAATTTGGTATGAAGGTAGCATTTGACATTCCACAAGGATCTGCAGCAAAAATTTGAATGCCACGCCCAACCATACCGCCCCCAGCCCCTCTTTCCCCACTTTTACAAACTTTGAGCTAGAGTCACCAAATTTGTTATGAAGATAGCAATTGACATTCCACAAAGATCTGCATCAAAAATTTGGATGCAATTCCACCCATACCGCCCCCAGCCCCCCTTTCCCCACTTTATACAAACTTCGAGCTAGAGTCACCAAATTTGGTATGAAGAAAGCAATTAACATCCCACATGGATGGGCATCAAAATTTTTAATACTGGTATCGAGTATACCGCAGTCGGTTGCGTCCGACTGCAACGTTTCCACTTGTTTTTCTTGACTTTTGAAGTATTTGTTTATGTCCGTCGTGTTTATATTATTGGTAGTGGTGAGTGGGAATTTGATTGCATTTTTGGCGTGTGAATCTGCAAATTCATTGCCTTTTATTTTAATGTGGCTCGGGATCCACATTAGTTTTACTTTGTTTTGGTGTCTTGTCAGAAGTGTTCGCATTGTTTTTGGGTAGAAGCTAAGGTTGTCGATGTTTTGTATTGCTTTAAGGGAGGATAGGGAATCGGAACATATGATCCATTTGCTGTTTTTTTTTTGCAGCATTGTGCTAAGGGCTTCGAGTATTGCTATTATTTCTGCTGTGAATATCGATGTGTGGGTGGGGAGAATCCCTCTTTTAATAACTAAGTCTTCCTTTGTGATGGCGAATGAGGTGTTGTGGGTGGATTTGGACCCGTCAGTGTAGACAAACTGATAGTGGGTGTGTTTGTTTTTAAATTCTAAAAAGTGTTTTTGGAATACTAGGGGGTTTGTGTTGTTTTTGGTGTATTGGTGTAGGGTTGTGTCTACTGCGTTTGGGTTTAGGTCCCAGGGGGGTCTGTTGGGTTTTATTATTTTGGTGGGTTTCACTGGGATGTTGTGGGCGAGGCAGATGTTTATTGTTCTTGAGACCGCTAAGTCGATTTTTTGTGCATAGTTGCGTATGTTTGGTTTGTTTATTATTGTGTGTATTGGTGAGTGTTTGGAGAAAATTAGGTTTTTGTCGGTGATGTGTGGAATGCTATTTTCCGGCAGTTGGTTGTTGACCGGTGTCGTCCTAAATGCACCGAGGGCCGTTCTTATTCCACTGTTTATGATTGTTTGTATTTTTTATACTCGATAACGAAGGTAAAGAGTATATTGGGTTTGTGCAATGTCCGTCATGGTGTCCGTCTGTCCGTCCGTTCGTCTGTATGTTCGCAACTTTTTGCACACCCTTCAAGCTAGAGACTTGGAACTTTCCAATTCTCTTTATCTATGGAATAGTAAATTATAATGTCAAGATGGGGGTTCTACGATAACTGGGGGGTTGGCAAATCGATAAATTCGATAACTCAAAACCGATAAATCCACATATTTCGCACATGCTTACAGCTAGACCTACCAAATTCGGTAAGAAGATAGCTACTACAAGCCCCAAAAAAACTGCATCAAAAATTTTGGAGCCACGCCCACCCATTCCGCCCCCCATTCCCCACTTTTTACAAACTTTGAGCTAGAGTCACCAAATTGGGAATGAAGATAGCAATTGACATTCCACATAGATCTGCAGCAAAAATTTGGATGCCACGCCCACCCATAGCACCCCCAAACCCCCCTTTCCCCACTTTAAACAATTTTCGAGCTAGAGTCACCAAATTTGGTATGAAGATAGCAATTGACATTCCACAAAGATCTGCATCAAACATTTAGAGGCCACGCCCAGCCATACTGCCCCCAGCCCCCCTTTCTCCATTTTACAAACTTCGAGCTGGAGTCACCAATTTTGGTATTAAGATAGCAATTGACATTTCACAAAGATCTGCAGTAAAAATTTGGATGCCACACCCACCCATACCGCCCCCAGCCCCCCCTTTCCCCACCTTTTACAAACTTCGAGCTAGAGTCACCAAATTTGGTATGAAGATAGCAATTGACATTTCGCAAAGATCTGCAGTAAAAATTTAAATGCCACACCCACCCATACCGCCCCCAGCCCCCCTTTCCACAGCTTTGTTTTTGGGTAGAAGCTAAGGTTGTCGATGTTTTGTATTGCTTTAAGGGAGGATAGGGAATCGGAACATATGATCCATTTGCCGTTTTTTTTTTGCAGCATTGTGCTAAGGGCTTCGAGTATTGCTATTATTTCTGCTGTGAATATCGATGTGTGGGTGGGGAGAATCCCTCTTTTAATAACTAAGTCTTCCTTTGTGATGGCGAATGAGGTGTTGTGGGTGGATTTGGACCCGTCAGTGTAGACAAACTGATAGTGGGTGTGTTTGTTTTTAAATTCTAAAAAGTGTTTTTGGAATACTAGGGGGTTTGTGTTGTTTTTGGTGTATTGGTGTAGGGTTGTGTCTACTGCGTTTGGGTTTAGGTCCCAGGGGGGTCTGTTGGGTTTTATTATTTTGGTGGGTTTGACTGGGATGTTGTGGGCGAGGCAGATGTTTATTGTTCTTGAGACCGCTGAGTCGATTTTTTGTGCATAGTTGCGTTTGTTTGGTTTGTTTATTATTGTGTGTATTGGTGAGTGTTTGGAGAAAATTAGGTTTTTGTCGGTGATGTGTGGAATGCTATTTTCCGGCAGTTGGTTGTTGACCGGTGTCGTCCTAAATGCACCGAGGGCCGTTCTTATTCCACTGTTTATGATTGTTTGTATTTTTTATACTCGATAACGAAGGTAAAGAGTATATTGGGTTTGTGCAATGTCCGTCATGGTGTCCGTCTGTCCGTCTGTCCGTCCGTTCGTCTGTATGTTCGCAACTTTTTTGCACACCCTTCAAGCTAGAGACTTGGAACTTTCCAATTCTCTTTATCTATGGAATAGTAAATTATAATGTCAAGATGGGGGTTCTACGATAACGGGGGGGTTGGCAAATCGATAAATTCGATAACTCAAAACCGATAAATCCACATATTTCGCACATGCTTACAGCTAGAACTACCAAATTTGGTAAGAAGATAGCTACTACAAGCCCCAAAAAAACTGCATCAAAAATTGTGGAGCCACGCCCACCCATTCCGCCCCCATCCCCCCGCATTTTAAAGTCCAAAAAGCCTGTATCTCCCACAGTTTTTGAGCTTTAGCCACCAAATTTGGTGCCAAGATAGACGATGATGACCCCCCAAAAACTGCATCAAAAGTTTGGATGCCACGCCCACCGATACTGCCCTAGCTGCCCCCATCCACCCCAACGCTTCGTCAAAAACGGGAATGCATGTATCTTCCAGATTTGTGGAGCTAGAGCCTCCGAATTTGGTAGGGGGATAACAGGTTACGACCCCCAAAGAACGGCATTAAAGTTTTGGAGCGACGCCCACCCATTCCGCCCCCAGCCCCCCGCATTTTAAAGTCAAAAAAGCTTATATCTCCCACAGTTTTTGAGCTAGAGCCACCAAATTTGGTACCAATATAGACGATGATGACCCCCCCAAAAACTGCATCAAAAGTTTGGATGCTACGCCCACAAATACCGTCCTAGCCACCCCCATCCGCCCCAACGCTTCAACAAAAACGGGAATGCGTGTATCTTCCAGAGTTGTGGAGCTAGAGCCACCAAATTTGGTGGGAAGATAGCAGGCATCGACCTATAAAAACTTGCATCAAAGTTTTGGAGCCATGCCCACCCATTAAGCCCCCCATTCCCCACTTTTTACAAACTTTGAGCTAGAGTCACCAAATTGGGAATGAAGATAGCAATTGACATTCCACATAGATCTGCAGCAAAAATTTGGATGCCACGCCCACCCATACTGCCCCCAGCCCCCCTTTCTCCTTTTTACAAACTTCGAGCTGGAGTCACCAATTTTGGTATTAAGATAGCAATTGACATTTCACAAAGATCTGCAGTAAAAATTTGGATGCCACACCCACCCATACCGCCCCCAGCCCCCCCTTTCCCCACCTTTTACAAACTTCGAGCTAGAGTCACCAAATTTGGTATGAAGATAGCAATTGACATTTCGCAAAGATCTGCAGTAAAAATTTAAATGCCACACCCACCCATACCGCCCCCAGCCCCCCTTTCCACAGCTTTTACAAATTTTGAGCTAGAGTCACAAAATTTGGAAGGAAGACAGCTGGTGGCATCCCCATCTTCATCGGAGAATCTTTAAGACAGCATACACCCCTGCCCCATGCGTACCCCTTTCCAATCAGGCCTCATTTTACCTGTTTTAATACTGGTATCGAGTATGCCGCAGTCGGTTGCGTCCGACTGCAACGTTTCCACTTGTTTTAACCTGGTTTTAGGTGCGTTTCCATAGAATATAAGACCGAAGTCGTTTTTTGCTAAAATAAGTGCCTTAAAGATGGAGATAAGGGTGGATGTGTTGCAATTGAATTTTGGGGATGAAAGGCATTTTACTATATTAAGTCTTTTGTGAAGAGTTGGGATTATGTTCTTTATATTATGTTATTTGTATATTTGGTTTATGTTAAGTCCAAGAATTCGCATATTTGTAACTTTAGGTATTATGTGGTTGTGTGTTGTTATTTGGACCATGCAATTTTGTTTTTGGCAAATGTGTATGTGTTTACATTTGTTTGGGGAGAGGGTAGCTCCAGATTGTGTGCACCACTTCTCAATATTCCTAAACAGAGTGTTTAAGTTGGTGTTGTCATTTTTGCATTTGCGTATTTTATGTTTTTATACACGATACCGAAGGTAAAGAGTATATTGGTTTTGTGCAATGTCCGTCATGGTGTCTGCCCGTCTGTCCGTCTGTATGGTTGCAAGTTTTTTCCACACCCTTCAAGCTAGAGACTTGAAACTTCCCAATTCTCTTTATCTATGGAATAGTAAATTAAAGTGTCAAGATGGGGGTTCTACGATAACTGGCGGGCTGGCAAATCGATAAATTCGATAACTCAAAACCGATAAATCAGCATATTTCACACACCCTTACAGCTAGAGCTACCAAATTTGGTAAGAACATAGCTACTAGCAACCCCCAAAAAACTGCATCAAAAATTTTGGAGCCACGCCCACCCATCCCGCCCCCAGCCCCCCCGCATTTAGAAATCAGAAAAGCCTATATCTCCCACAGTTTTTGGTATGAAGATAGCAATTGACATCCCACATGGATGGGCATCAAAATTTGTAATACTGGTATCGAGTATACCGCAGTCGGTTGCGTCCGACTGCAACGTTTCCACTTGTTTTTCTATTGCTGATATGGTTTTTTATGTAGTTGTATATGTTTGGATCGATTTTCCATTCTGTTAGTTGGTTGAGGATGGAGTGTACTCCAACTCTATCGAAAGCTTTAGAGAAGTCTAAAGATATGATAGAGCTGTGACGTTTTTTTTTTGCGAGGGAGTTAGCTATCAGGTGGTCTACGTAAAGTAGACTGTCTGTAACAGATTTTCTCTGCTTAAAGCCCATTTGGTGTTGGTGAAAGAGGTTGTTGGCGGTAGCAAACCACCAAGTTCTTTTGGCTACGATTTTGTCTAGGAGTTTGCTGATGCATGGGTTGAGGGAGATAGGTCTATATGAGTTAATGGATGTTTTGTCGGTGTTGGGCTTTAGTATGGGAATTGTTAGGCTAGTTTTGTAGGTTTGTGGGAGGTAGTTTTGTAGGATATTGTTGAAGTGGTTGAGGAGTCTTTTTTTAAGGGTAGGCGAGCAGTTCTTGATCATGGGGTATGAAATGCGATCTTCTCCTGGTGTTTTACCCGAAAGTTTGGATAGTGCGGATTGCATTTCAATCATAGTGATTTTTTTTTTTCCTTCATCTTAGCTGTTTGTAGGGGTGTGTTATTTGTTGGTGTGTATATTAATGAGTATTTTATGTTGGAGAATTCAGGTGGGAAGTTTGTGTCTCTGGACTCGTTTTCCCAGTGTTGGGCGAACGTGTTAGCTATTTCTTGTTTGGCTGTTATGTTTAGGTGGGTTTGTGGGTCTTTAATAGAGTGAATGGCTTTGGAAGGGTTTAGCCCGCAGAATGTTCTGATGTTGGTCCAGATTTTGAGGTGGGTGTGTTTGGATTTATGTCTCCTGTAAATTGGGCTGTAGATTTTTGTTTTGATATTTATACTCGATACCGAAGGTAACTAGTATATTGGTTTTGTGCAATGTCCGTCATGGTGTCTGTCCGTCTGTCCGTCTGTCCGTCCGTATGTATGCAAGTTTTTTCCACACCCTTCAAGCTAGAGACTTGAAACTTTCCAATTCTCTTTATCTATGGGATAGTAAATTAAAGTGTCAAGATGGGGTTCTACGATAACTGGGGGGCTGGCAAATCGATAAATTCGATAACTCAAAACCGATAAATCCACATATTTCGCACATCCTTACAGCTAGAACTACCAAATTTGGTAAGAAGATAGCTACTAGCAACCCCCAAAAAACTGCATCAATAATTTTGGAGCCACGCCCCCCCATTCCGCCCCCAGCCCCCCCGCATTTTAAAGTCAAAAAAGCATATATCTCCCTCAGTTTTTGAGCTATGGCCACCAAATTTGGTGCCAAGATAGGTGATGATGACCCCCTAAAAACTGCATCAAAAGTTTGGATGCCACGCCCACCGACACTGCCCTAGCTACCCCCATCCACCCCAACGCTTCGTCAAAAACGGGAATGCGTGTATCTTCCAGAGTTGTGGAGCTAGAGCTTCCAAATTTGGTGGGAAGATAGCTAGTAGCGATCCCCAAAAAACTGCATCAAAGTTTTGGAGCCGCGCCCACCCATTCCGCCCCCAGCCCCCCCGCATTTTGAAATCAGAAATGGCTATATCTCCCAAAGTTTTTGAGCTAGAGCCACCAAATTTGGTGCCAAGATAGGTGATGATGACCCCCTAAAAACTGCATCAAAAGTTTGGATGCCACGCCCACCGATCCTACCCTAGCCGCCCCCATCCACCCCAACGCTTCGTCAAAAACGGGAATGCGTGTATCTTCCAGAGTTGTGGAGCTAGAGCCACCAAATTTGGTGGGAAGATAGCTAGTAGCGATCCCCAAAAATCTGCATCAAAGTTTTGGAGCCAAGCCCACCCATTCCGCCCCCCTTTCCCCACCATTTACAAACTTTCAGCTAGAGTCACCAAATTTGGTATGAAGATAGCAATTGACATTCCACAAAGATCTGCATCAAAAATTTGGATGCCATGCCTACCCATAACGCCCCCAGCCCCCCCCCCCCCTTTCTCACTTTTTACAAACTTCGAGCTAGAGTCACCAAATTTGGTATGAAGATAGCAATTGACATCCCACATGGATCGGCAGCAAAAATTTGAATGCCACGCCCACCCATACCGCCCCAAGCCCCATAGCCCCCCTTTCACCACCTTTTACATGCTTCGAGCTAGAGTCACCAAATTTGGTATGAAGGTAGCATTTGACATTCCACAAGGATCTGCAGCAAAAATTTGGATGCCACGCCCAACCATACCGCCCCCAGCCCCATAGCCCCATTCTCCCCACCTTATACAAACTTTGAGCTAGAGTCACCAAATTTGGTATGAAGGTAGCATGTGACATTCCTCAAGGATCTGCAGCAAAAATTTGAATGCCACGCCCAACTATACCGCCCCCAGCCCCCCTTTCCCCACTTTTACAAACTTTGAGCTAGAGTCACCAAATTTGTTATGAAGATAGCAATTGACATTCCACAAAGATCTGCATCAAAAATTTGGATGCAATTCCACCCATACCGCCCCCAGCCCCCTTTCCCCACTTTATACAAACTTCGAGCTAGAGTCACCAAATTTGGTAGCAATTGACATCCCACATGGATGGGCATCAAAATTTTTAATACTGGTATCGAGTATGCCGCAGTCGGTTGCGTCCGACTGCAACGTTTCTACTTGTTTTATTTCCCTTTTGTAGCGAGCATTGGCTTTTTTAAATGTTATTATGTTTGTTTGGTTGATGTTTCTTTTGAGTATTTGCCATGCTTTGTTTTTTTCTTTTTTTAAATCTGTTAGTGTGTTGTTCCACCATGGGACATTGTTCGGGTGGTGTGTGTTGCCTGTTTGTGGTATACTGTGATGTGCTGATTGAATTATAATTTTATTTATGTTGGCTGTCTCTTTGTTTATGTTGGTAGATGTATTAATTTTGTATTGAGATCGTTTGTAAGGTAGCAGAATTTCTGCCAGTTAGCTTTGTTTAGGTTGAATTTTGGTTTTTTAGGGTCTGGGTTGTTTTGCTGGAATATTGTTATTAATATTGGAAAGTGGTCGCTTCCGGTAAGGTCGTCAGTTATTTTCCATGTCGTGTCTGTAACAACATATGCAGAGTGAGAGGTCTATGTGAGAGAAAGTGTTGTGCGTTGAGAAGTGTGTAGGTGATTTGTCGTTAAGTAGTGTGAAGTTTGGAGTTTTGTATAAATGATGCGTGCCAACTGTTGAAGTCGCCCATTATGAGGGTGTTTTGGTTTTTATTGAGGACGTTTCTAAGGCTTGTAAGGTTAAAATTTTGTCTTGGTGGGATGTATGTTGAGATTATTTTTTTTTTTTTTTTTTTGGATGAGACTTCCACGCAGATTGCGTCGAAGTCGTTTGCTAAGGGCAAAGTTTTTGTTTGTAGGGAATTGTGCGTAAGTATTGCAACTCCACCATAGTTTTGGGAGGTATTAAGGGAGTGTAGTGAGTAGTTTATTGGTATGGGATGTTTGTTGTAGATTTTAGGTGGGTTTCTTGAAGTGCTATTATGTTAGGATTGAATTTTTTTATTACTGTTTGTAGCTCACTATAGTATTTATGTATCCGCGTATATTCCATTGTATGCATTTAAGAGACATAGTATTAGAAGTAGCTTAAGTAGAGTTATAATTGGATGGGTAAGTGTGAGGGTGTTTACAGTGAAGTTGGTTTTAAATATGGCTTTTGAGTAGAGGGTACGCCAGAAACAGAGTCTGTGACTATCAGTGATCTTCGCAGACTCTGCTTTGGGCGCACCACTCTGTTGTTTAAGGCTTCTTGTGATTAATAAACTTCTTCGTCTGACATAGGTTCAAATTGTTCGGTGGATTCGTGTTGAGAATTTTGTATTTTAGTTCCGTTTTCCCTTGCAATTGTTATACTCGATACCGAAGGTAAAGAGTATATTGGTTTTGTGCAATGTCCGTCATGGTGTCTGTCCGTCTGTCCGTCTGTCCGTCCGTCCGTCTGTCCGTCTGTCCGTCCGTATGTGTGCAAGTTTTTTCCACACCCTTCAAGCTAGGGACTTGAAACTTTCCAATTCTCTTTTTCTATGGGATAGTAAATTAAAGTGTCAAGATTGGGGTTCTACGATAACTGGGGGGCTGGCAAATCGATAAATTCGATAACTCAAAAACGATAAATCCGCATATTTCACACACCCTTACAGCTAGAACTACCAAATTTGGTAAGAAGATAGCTACTAGCAACCCCCAAAAAACTGCATCAAAATTTTGGAGCCACGCCCACCCATCCCGCCCCCAGCCCCCCCGCATTTAGAAATCAGAAAAGCCTATATCTCCCACAGTTTTGGTATGAAGATAGCAATTGACATCCCACATGGATGGGCATCAAAATTTGTAATACTGGTATCGAGTATACCGCAGTCGGTTGCGTCCGACTGCAACGTTTCCACTTGTTTTTCTATTGCTGATATGGTTTTTTTATGTAGTTGTATATGTTTGGATCGATTTTCCATTCTGTTAGTTGGTTGAGGATGGAGTGTACTCCAACTCTATCGAAAGCTTTAGAGAAGTCTAAAGATATGATAGAGCTGTGACGTTTTTTTTTTGCGAGGGAGTTAGCTATCAGGTGGTCTACGTAAAGTAGACTGTCTGTAACAGATTTTCTCTGCTTAAAGCCCATTTGGTGTTGGTGAAAGAGGTTGTTGGCGGTAGCAAACCACCAAGTTCTTTTGGCTACGATTTTGTCTAGGAGTTTGCTGATGCATGGGTTGAGGGAGATAGGTCTATATGAGTTAATGGATGTTTTGTCGGTGTTGGGCTTTAGTATGGGAATTGTTAGGCTAGTTTTGTAGGTTTGTGGGAGGTAGTTTTGTAGGATATTGTTGAAGTGGTTGAGGAGTCTTTTTTTAAGGGTAGGCGAGCAGTTCTTGATCATGGGGTATGAAATGCGATCTTCTCCTGGTGTTTTACCCGAAAGTTTGGATAGTGCGGATTGCATTTCAATCATAGTGATTTTTTTTTTCCTTCATCTTAGCTGTTTGTAGGGGTGTGTTATTTGTTGGTGTGTATATTAATGAGTATTTTATGTTGGAGAATTCAGGTGGGAAGTTTGTGTCTCTGGACTCGTTTTCCCAGTGTTGGGCGAACGTGTTAGCTATTTCTTGTTTGGCTGTTATGTTTAGGTGGGTTTGTGGGTCTTTAATAGAGTGAATGGCTTTGGAAGGGTTTAGCCCGCAGAATGTTCTGATGTTGGTCCAGATTTTTGAGGTGGGTGTGTTTGGATTTATGTCTCCTGTAAATTGGGCTGTAGATTTTTGTTTTGATATTTATACTCGATACCGAAGGTAACTAGTATATTGGTTTTGTGCAATGTCCGTCATGGTGTCTGTCCGTCTGTCCGTCTGTCCGTCCGTATGTATGCAAGTTTTTTCCACACCCTTCAAGCTAGAGACTTGAAACTTTCCAATTCTCTTTATCTATGGGATAGTAAATTAAAGTGTCAAGATGGGGGTTCTACGATAACTGGGGGGCTGGCAAATCGATAAATTCGATAACTCAAAACCGATAAATCCACATATTTCGCACATCCTTACAGCTAGAACTACCAAATTTGGTAAGAAGATAGCTACTAGCAACCCCCAAAAAACTGCATCAATAATTTTGGAGCCACGCCCCCCCATTCCGCCCCCAGCCCCCCCGAATTTTAAAGTCAAAAAGCATATATCTCCCTCAGTTTTTGAGCTATGAGCCACCAAATTTGGTGCCAAGATAGGTGATGATGACCCCCTAAAAACTGCATCAAAAGTTTGGATGCCACGCCCACCGACACTGCCCTAGCTACCCCCATCCACCCCAACGCTTCGTCAAAAACGGGAATGCGTGTATCTTCCAGAGTTGTGGAGCTAGAGCTTCCAAATTTGGTGGGAAGATAGCTAGTAGCGATCCCCAAAAAACTGCATCAAAGTTTTGGAGCCGCGCCCACCCATTCCGCCCCCAGCCCCCCCGCATTTTGAAATCAGAAATGGCTATATCTCCCAAAGTTTTTGAGCTAGAGCCACCAAATTTGGTGCCAAGATAGGTGATGATGACCCCCTAAAAACTGCATCAAAAGTTTGGATGCCACGCCCACCGATCCTACCCTAGCCGCCCCCATCCACCCCAACGCTTCGTCAAAAACGGGAATGCGTGTATCTTCCAGAGTTGTGGAGCTAGAGCTTCCAAATTTGGTGGGAAGATAGCTAGTAGCGATCCCCAAAAATCTGCATCAAAGTTTTGGAGCCAAGCCCACCCATTCCGCCCCCCTTTCCCCACCATTTACAAACTTTCAGCTAGAGTCACCAAATTTGGTATGAAGATAGCAATTGACATTCCACAAAGATCTGCATCAAAAATTTGGATGCCATGCCTACCCATAACGCCCCCAGCCCCCCCCCCCCCCTTTTCTCACTTTTTACAAACTTCGAGCTAGAGTCACCAAATTTGGTATGAAGATAGCAATTGACATCCCACATGGATCGGCAGCAAAAATTTGAATGCCACGCCCACCCATACCGCCCCAAGCCCCATAGCCCCCCTTTCACCACCTTTTACATGCTTCGAGCTAGAGTCACCAAATTTGGTATGAAGGTAGCATTTGACATTCCACAAGGATCTGCAGCAAAAATTTGGATGCCACGCCCAACCATACCGCCCCCAGCCCCATAGCCCCATTCTCCCCACCTTATACAAACTTTGAGCTAGAGTCACCAAATTTGGTATGAAGGTAGCATGTGACATTCCTCAAGGATCTGCAGCAAAAATTTGAATGCCACGCCCAACTATACCGCCCCCAGCCCCCCTTTCCCCACTTTTACAAACTTTGAGCTAGAGTCACCAAATTTGTTATGAAGATAGCAATTGACATTCCACAAAGATCTGCATCAAAAATTTGGATGCAATTCCACCCATACCGCCCCCAGCCCCCCTTTCCCCACTTTATACAAACTTCGAGCTAGAGTCACCAAATTTGGTAGCAATTGACATCCCACATGGATGGGCATCAAAATTTTTAATACTGGTATCGAGTATGCCGCAGTCGGTTGCGTCCGACTGCAACGTTTCTACTTGTTTTATTTCCCTTTTGTAGCGAGCATTGGCTTTTTTAAATGTTATTATGTTTGTTTGGTTGATGTTTCTTTTGAGTATTTGCCATGCTTTGTTTTTTTCTTTTTTTAAATCTGTTAGTGTGTTGTTCCACCATGGGACATTGTTCGGGTGGTGTGTGTTGCCTGTTTGTGGTATACTGTGATGTGCTGATTGAATTATAATTTTATTTATGTTGGCTGTCTCTTTGTTTATGTTGGTAGATGTATTAATTTTTGTATTGAGATCGTTTGTAAGGTAGCAGAATTTCTGCCAGTTAGCTTTGTTTAGGTTGAATTTTGGTTTTTTAGGGTCTGGGTTGTTTTGCTGGAATATTGTTATTAATATTGGAAAGTGGTCGCTTCCGGTAAGGTCGTCAGTTATTTTCCATGTCGTGTCTGTAACAACATATGCAGAGTGAGAGGTCTATGTGAGAGAAAGTGTTGTGCGTTGAGAAGTGTGTAGGTGATTTGTCGTTAAGTAGTGTGAAGTTTGGAGTTTTGTATAAATGATGCGTGCCAACTGTTGAAGTCGCCCATTATGAGGGTGTTTTGGTTTTTATTGAGGACGTTTCTAAGGCTTGTAAGGTTAAAATTTTGTCTTGGTGGGATGTATGTTGAGATTATTTTTTTTTTTTTTTTTGGATGAGACTTCCACGCAGATTGCGTCGAAGTCGTTTGCTAAGGGCAAAGTTTTTGTTTGTAGGGAATTGTGCGTAAGTATTGCAACTCCACCATAGTTTTGGGAGGTATTAAGGGAGTGTAGTGAGTAGTTTATTGGTATGGGGATGTTTGTTGTAGATTTTAGGTGGGTTTCTTGAAGTGCTATTATGTTAGGATTGAATTTTTTTATTACTGTTTGTAGCTCACTATAGTATTTATGTATCCGCGTATATTCCATTGTATGCATTTAAGAGACATAGTATTAGAAGTAGCTTAAGTAGAGTTATAATTGGATGGGTAAGTGTGAGGGTGTTTACAGTGAAGTTGGTTTTAAATATGGCTTTTGAGTAGAGGGTACGCCAGAAACAGAGTCTGTGACTATCAGTGATCTTCGCAGACTCTGCTTTGGGCGCACCACTCTGTTGTTTAAGGGCTTCTTGTGATTAATAAACTTCTTCGTCTGACATAGGTTCAAATTGTTCGGTGGATTCGTGTTGAGAATTTTGTATTTTAGTTCCGTTTTCCCTTGCAATTGTTATACTCGATACCGAAGGTAAAGAGTATATTGGTTTTGTGCAATGTCCGTCATGGTGTCTGTCCGTCTGTCCGTCTGTCCGTCCGTCCGTCTGTCCGTCTGTCCGTCCGTATGTGTGCAAGTTTTTTCCACACCCTTCAAGCTAGGGACTTGAAACTTTCCAATTCTCTTTTTCTATGGGATAGTAAATTAAAGTGTCAAGATTGGGGTTCTACGATAACTGGGGGGCTGGCAAATCGATAAATTCGATAACTCAAAAACGATAAATCCGCATATTTCACACACCCTTACAGCTAGAACTACCAAATTTGGTAAGAAGATAGCTACTAGCAACCCCCAAAAAAATGCATCAACAATTTTGGAGCCACGCCCCCCCATTCCACCCCCAGACCCCCCGCATTTTAAGGGCAAAAAAGCCTATATCTCCCACAGTTTTTGAGCTAGAGCCACCAAATTTGGTGCCAACATAGATGATGATGACCCCCCAAGAACTGCATCAAAAGTTTGGATGCCATGCCCACCAATACCGCCCTAGCCACCCCCATCTGCCCCAACGCTTCGTCAAAAACGGGAATGCGTGTATATTCCAGAGCAGTGGAGCTAGAGCCACCAAATTTGGTAGGAAGATAGCTGGCAACGACCCCCAACAATCTGCATCAAAGTTTTGGAGCCTAGCCCATCCATTCCGCCCCCATTTCCCCACTTTATACAAACTTTGAGCTAGAGTCACCAAATTTGGTATGAAGGTAGCATTTGACATTCCACAAGGATCTGCAGCAAAAATTTGGATGCCACGCCCAACCATACCGCCCCCAGCCCCACTTTCCCCACTTTATACAAACTTTGAGCTAGAGTCACCAAATTTGGTATGAAGATAGCAATTGACATCCCACATGGATCGGCAGCAAAAATTTGAAAGCCACGCCCACCCATACCGCCCCAAGCCCCATAGCCCCCCTTTCACCACCTTTTACATGCTTCGAGCTAGAGTCACCAAATTTGGTATGAAGGTAGCATTTGACATTCCACAAGGATCTGCAGCAAAAATTTGGATGCTACGCCCAACCATACCGCCCGCAGCCCCCCTTTCCCCACTTTATACAAACTTTGAGCTAGAGTCACCAAATTTGGTATGAAGGTAGCATTTGACATTACACAAGGATCTGCAGCAAAAATTTGGATGCCACGCCCAACCATACCGCCGGCAGCCCCCCTTTCCCTACTTTATACAAACTTTGAGCTAGAGTCACCAAATTCGGTATGAAGGTAGCAATTGACATCCCACATAGATCTGCACCAAAAATTTGAATGCCACGCCCAACCATACCGCCCCCAGCCCCCCATTCCCCACTTTTACAAACTTTGAGCTAGAGTCACCAAATTTGTTATGAAGGTAGCATTTGACATTCCACAAGGATCTGCAGCAAAAATTTGGATGCCACGCCCAACCATACCGCCCGCAGCCCCCCTTTCCCCACTTTATACAAACTTCGAGCTAGAGTCACCAAATTTGGTATGAAGATAGCAATTGACATCCCACATTGATCTGCACCAAAAATTTGAATGCCACGCCCAACCATACCGCCCCCAGCCCCCCTTTCCCCACTTTTACAAACTTTGAGCTAGAGTCACCAAATTTGGTATGAAGATAGCAATTGACATCCCACATGGATGGGCATCAAAATTTTTAATACTGGTATCGAGTATACCGCAGTCGGTTGCGTCCGACTGCAACGTTTCCACTTGTTTTTTTTATGGTTTCTTGTTATGCTCGATACCGAAGGTAAAGAGTATATTGGGTTTGTGCAATGTCCGTCATGGTGTCCGTCCGTCTGTCCATCTGTCCGTCTGTATGTTCGCAACTTTTTTCCACACTCTTCAAGCTAGAGACTTTAAACTTTCCAATTTTCTTTATTTATGGGATAGTAAATTAAACTGTCAAGATGGGGGTTCTACGATAACTGAGGGCTGGCAAATCGATAAATTCGATAACTCAAAACCGATAAATCCACATATTACGCACATTCTTACAGCTAGAACTACCAAATTTGGTAAGAAGATAGCTACTAGCAGCCCCCAAAAATCTGCATCAAAAATTTTAGAGCCACACCCACCCATTCCCCCGCATTTTAAAGTCCAAAAAGCCTGTATCTCCCACAGTTTTTGAGCTTTAGCCACCAAATTTGGTGCCAAGATAGGTGATGATGACCCCCCAAAAACTGCATCAAAAGTTTAGATGCCACGCCCACCGATACTGCCCTAGCTGCCCCCATCCACCCCAACGCTTCGTCAAAAACGGGAATGCATGTATCTTCCAGATTTGTGGAGCTAGAGCCTCCGAATTTGGTAGGGAGATAACTGGTTACGACCCCCAAAGAACTGCATCAAAGTTTTGGAGCCACGCCCACCCATTCCGCCCCCAGCCCCCCGCATTTTAAAGTCAAAAAAGCTTATATCTCCCACAGTTTTTAAGCTAGAGCCATCAAATTTGGTACCAATATAGACGATGATGACCCCCAAAAACTGCATCAAAAGTTTGGATTCTACGCCCACAAATACCGCCCCAGCCACCACCATCCGCCCCAACGCTTCAACAAAAACGGGAATGCGTGTATATTCCAGAGTTGTGGAGCTAGAGCCACCAAATTTGGTAGGAAGATAGCAGGCAGCGACCTCCAAAAATCTGCATCAAAGTTTTGGATTCCACACCCACCCATTCCGCCCCCCAGCCCCCTTTCCCCACCTTTTACAAACTTTGAGCTAGAGTCACCAAATTTGGAAGGAAGATAGCTGGTGGCATCCTCATCTGCATCGGAGAATCTTTAAGGCAGCGTACACCCCTGCCCAGCCCGTACCCCTTTGCAATCAGGCCTCTTTTTACCGGTTTAAATACTGGTATCGAGTATGCTGCAGTCGGTTGCGTCCGACTGCAACGTTTCCACTTGTTTTTTGATTGCAGTTCTTGTTCTTGCAAATGTTTTGAGCGGCAATATTTTGGCTGGGTTAGGTTTTGTTGTTGTTGGTGTTGTTTTTTGTGATAATTCTGTTCTGGTTTTGGTATTGTTAGTTGTATGTCTGAGAGCATGTCGTTATAGCGTGTGAGTAGCCGAGCGTGGCTAGAGCAGGTCGGTTGGTCGGCTGTTTGTGGCTTAGCGGGCGGGGTGAGGTTTGGTGCGCTCTTGGTGACTGTAGCGTAAGTTGATGTTCCGTGTTGGTGTCTCTCTTTGTAGAGTTCGTTTGCGCGCTTGCGGTCGACTCTTTGTGTGGTGATAATAGCTTGCACTTCTTTCTCTCCTAGGAATATTGGGCATGCTTTGTCGAATGCTGAGTGTTCGGAGTTGTTGTTGTCTGTTGATTTGCAGTTGATGCAAATTTTTGTTGCGTTGAACTGTTCGTTTTAGTCTTTGTTTAAATGTGCTTCTTGAGCACAGAATGGGCAAATTTTTGGGTTTTTGCATATGCTTTGGGAGTGTCCGTAATGCATGCAGTTGTTGCAGCGGAGTGGTAGTGGCATGAACGGTTTTAGGTTTACTCTTTCATATCCTATGTTAATGGTCTCGGGTGGTGTAGGAGATGCGAAAGTCAGAATGATGAGTCCCGTTTCAATCATGTTTGCGTTCTGTTTTTTCATTATTTTCTTTACTTCGCACACATTCTGTCGCCTGAGTTCTCTTAAAATTTCTTCTTCGGGTATTCCTCTAAGGTCATTGGAGTACATTACTGCCTTCGAGAAGTTGAGAGAGTTGTGTTCAGTTATTTCTATTTTTATTTCGTTGCTTACTTGGTTGCTTGCATGTAATTTTTAGTTTTTATTAAGATAGTTCCATTTCGCAGCTTTTTACATGTTTCGAGTTCGCTAGAGCAAACGTTGTCGATCATTTTTTTTTATTAGAAAAGGTGATACGTTGTTTAGCCCCTCTGTGCTGTCTTTACATGTAATAACAAGGTATTTGGGTCCGATGGGTGTTGTTTTGAGGTGTATTGTTTTGTCGATCTTGATTTGGTCGGTGGCGGGTGAACCTCTACGGTCCGGCGGCTCGTTCATGGTGATTGGGTGACTTTGCACCGGGTGCGATGCAGTAGGTGTTGTGGAGTTATTGAGTTTTGGTTTTGTTTGCTGTGGATATGTTAAGTTAAGTGTTGCTGTGATTGTTTTAGTTTTTGGCTGCGGTTTAGTTGTAACTGAGAGTGGTTGAGAACGCGTCTATGTTGAACGAAAGCGAGAGTCAAACTGAGCTAAAGGCAATATACAATTCAGTTAACTGCAGCCTCTTAGATATGTTTTGCATTGATTCAGTGCGTGCAAAGAAGGTAGCGATACTACGCTCTTTGTTTGACTTGCAGAGCGCGCGCATACATAAGAGAGTTAGCCGAAATAGCTATAATTGGTGATGGAGCCTGCCTTTTTAAAGCTCTTCTAAACAATATGAGTGCGCTATGCCATATTTATGATACTGCACGTGAGCTTCAAGCAGCAGCAGAAATTTTTGCTGTAAATTTTCAAGTTTTTCAAAATGGAAATTTATTACAAGCATTTGGAAATAGTATGCATCCTGTTGCGTTTTACCGGTCCATTAATGAAAGGACATTTTGATGTTTATATTCCTTTGGAGGAAGTATTAACTCAAGATTCTGATACGTCAAGTGAATGTATAACTGAAAATGTTAAAAATCCCGTAAAAAGACGTAGTCGGTTCGAAGACAAAGCATAAAAAAGGTACTAAAACATTCATTTGAAAAAAATAGTGATATCAATAGGGTTAAGCGCATAGAAGCATCAAAAAAATTTCAGGTTAATAATATTGAAGCTCATAGAGCTGCAGTGAGTAGAGATCAGGCTAATAATCCTAGTGCACGTCAAGAAACCCATGTCTGGCTTAAACTATGATTTTGAAATAGCTTAACAGTCAGATAAAATTACTCAAGTTGGTAGTATGAATTTTATATGCAAACATTGTAATGCTTTAAAATGGAAAAATTAGCCTCTGGGTATCTGTTGCAAGGCAGGAAAAGTTAAGCTTTCACAAAATTAAAATTTGCCTGATCCACTTAAAAGCTTAATAATTGGTGGACATCCCAAGCATGATCATTTCATTGATCGTATAAGAAAGTATAACAGCTGCTTTCAAATGACTTCTTTTGGTAGTACAAAAATTATAAATGAAAATTAGTCAACCTTTAAAGTCCAAGGAGAAGTGTATCACTTAATTGGTAGTGTCCGACCTTTGCCAAATGTAGAAATGCAGTTTCTTCAAATTTATTTTGTTGGTGATGATGAAAAGGAAGCTCAACTATGTTGAAAATATATTTCAAATGTTGATTTAAGCGTAGTAAAGGATCTTCAATGTATGTTTAATCAAAATAATCGTTTTCTAAAAGATCTAAAAATGGCTCTCAATAAAATACCAACAAGTACTTAAGACTACAAATTGATTATACATGCTGATCGAACACCCGCTGGTGCAAATAAAGGGCCTCAATCAAGCGAAGTAGCTTTAGTTATTGTTGGTCAGCAATTTGAAAAGCGCGATATTTTTATTGAAAGCCATAATAATAAATTACATCGTATAAGTGAGGTGCCTTACAGTACCCTTTGCTATTTCCTTATGGCGAAGATGGCTATTCAGTGGATATACCACAATGGAATCCATTATTAAAAAAGGAGGAACCAAAAAAAATGATATCTGCGTTAAGCTTTTACAGCTATAAAATAATGATGCGTCAATCTGAGATTAATAATTTAATTTATTGTCGTTCCCTTTTTAGTCAGTTTTTGGTTGATATGTATACTAAAATTGAAACAGAAAGAACAGAGCAGATAGCTATATACATCTACAAGATGCAATAGGCCAACAAGATGTTGTTGCAGCTCAACTTGGTCAGATGGTAATTTTACCATCTTATTTTACAAGCTCTGCACGATATATGCATGAAAAGACTCAAGATGCTATGACATATGTTCGCCATTATGGGCGACCAGATCTTTTCATAACATTCACATGCAATCCACAATGGAATGACATCAAAAGTGTTTTATTACCGGGTCAAGAATCGCATGATCGTCACGATATTATAGCTCGAGTTTTTCATTTAAAAGTTAAAGCTTTAATGTCACTATTGACAAAAGGTTCTTTGTTTGGAAGCGTGCAATGTTTCATGTACTCTGTGGAATGGCAAATAAATGGTAATTGCATAGATAATCGTTGGGTTGTGCCTTACAACTGTGTAATATTGAGAACATTTGAAGCTCACATAAATGTTGAGTATTGAAGTTCTGTAAAGTCTATTAAATACGTTTGTAAATATGTTAACAAGGGCAACGACGACCAATGTAATGAAATTAATATGTACGAAAGTGGCCACCCAAAACTCCTTTGCAAGCCTTCTTCGAGCTATGCACACGTGATGACTTTGCAAGAACGCTTCTATATTGGAACCCATAAAGAATTTTAGAGAAGAAAACGGGGGCATGATGTGCCAAATTTTCCTGGAGTTAAAAAAGCTTCAGCTTTGGGAAGAATTTACACTATTTATCCCAATAATACAGAATGATTTTATTTAAGACTTTTATTACATTTTGTAAGGGGCCCAACTTCATTTTCAAATTTAAAAACCGTTAATGATATAGCATACGCATCATTTCAATTGCGTGTTAAGCTCTAGGATTACTAGAAAATGATAAGCACTGAGATTTAACTATAGCCGAAGCTGTCATATGTGAAAATCCTACAAAACTGATAAAACTTTTTACAATAATGTTAGTATTTTGTCAAATTTCAGATGCTCTTAAACTTTGGAATAATTATAAAGAGAGTTTCTCGGAAGATATTTTAAGAGCCTTTCATTTTTCACAACACAGAAATATTGATGAAAGTATTGTGAATAATGTATTAAATAAATGTCTTATTTACATTGAAGATATTGTACTGTCTATTGGTGGTCAAAACTTGACTTATTATGGACTTCCACTACCAATTGGATCCGAGGAAATTGTTCCAAATATTGAATATCATAGAGAAACAAATGATGAAAATTGCGATAATTTTGTTGTTAATAATGAGCTACTCCTTACTGCTGAGCAAAAACAAGTATACGAAAAGATACTACATAGCGTTGAAGCAGAAGAGGGAGAAATCTATTTTTTAGATGCACCTGGTGGAACAGGTAAAACGTATCTTTTCAATTTATTATTGGCAAAGGTACGGCAAAGTAAATAAATTGCATTGGCCGTTGCTTCTTCCGGTATCGCAGCCACTTTACTTAACGGTGGTCGCACAGCGCATTCTACACTTAAGATTCCATTAATTTGATTCATTTAGAAGCACCACATTGTTCAATTTCGAAGCAATCTAATATGGCTGCTGTGCTCAAAGATTGCAAGCTTATTGTTTGGGATGAGTGTACTATGGCCCGTAAAGGTGCTTTTGAAGCTGTAGATCGATCTTTGAAAGACATTCGAGATAATAACTACCTAATGGACGGCATAACTGTTCTCTTAGCTGGTGATTTTCGACAAACTCTTCCAGTGATCCACAGAGGAACAAGAGCAGATGAAATAAATGCGTGCTTAAAGACTTCAATTTTGTGGCTCAAAATACAGAAAATTGCATTAACGAAGAATATGAGAGTGCACTTAAAAGGTGATAGCATAGCTCTGTTGAATTTGCAGAAATGCTTCTTCAAATAGGAAATGGATTATTTCCAACCCATGATGGCAAAAAAAAGTTTACCATAAACTTTGTGTCATGTTGTGAAAAGTATTGAAGAGCTAACTCTAAATATATTTCCGGATATTACAAATATCTCTCAAAAATCACTCGAATGGTTTTCAGAACGTGCTATTTTGACTGCGAGAAATGACAATGAATTGGAAATAAACGAGTTTTTATTAAAATCATTTCAAAGTGAAAAAATGACATATAACTCTATTGATTCTGTGACTGAAGTCGAAGATGCAGTTCATTACCCCGTCGAGTTTCTTAATTCATTAAATCCGGCTGGCCTGCCTCAACATAAATTAACTTTAAAGATTGGTTCACCTGTAATGTTGATTCGCAACTTGAAGCCGTCAAAACTGTGCAATAGTACAAGATTGAAAGTTAAAGTCCTTCATAAAAATGTTGTCGAAGCAATTATCTTTACTGGCAATGGTATAGGGGAAACGGTTTTTATACCGAGAATTCCATTAATACCTTCTGATTCTGAATTGCCAATTCAATATAAAAGATTGCAATTTCCTTTAAAAGTTTGCTTTGCCTTAACAATTAATAAAACACAGGGACAAACTCTTAAATTAGCCGGACTAGACTTAAGACACGATTGTTTTTCTCATGGCCAATTTTTTGTAGCCTGCACAAGAGTCAGTTCACCAAAAAGATAAGTTGTATTAGCACCTGATGGAAAAACAATCAATGTCGTTTATAAAGAAGCTCCTAACAGTTGTTAATAATTGCAAATTAAATTTAATAAGTGGATAAGGCCTACTGGGGAAACCACAATAAAAAATGAGGCGCCTGATTCTCTACCTTAATGGTGGCGTTGAAAAGAGAATATTAAATGCTTTGCTTTAATATTTTGTGAAATATTTTATTTTAAATTTTTTTTTTATCATTCCGTTTTGCTTTCTTTAAGTTTTTGTTATTTTGCTTCTATAGCAGATATATGCAATCAAAAATAATAACCAACAGTTTGCGCCTTAAGCTTAAAATTACATTAATTAAAATATTTATTTATTTTTAAATTTTATCATTCCGTTTTGCTTTCTTTAAGTTTTTGTTATTTTGCTTCTATAGCAGATATATGCAATCAAAAATAATAGCAAACAGTTTGCGCCTTAAGCTTAAAATTACATTTAATAAAATATTTATTTATGCTCGATCTACGCGTAATTGTTGAAGCAGTTTTATTTTTTAAAATTATCTTTTTTGTTTTGATTTAGTTTTTTTTTTTTTTTTTTTTTTTTTGGCTTTGCAACGTGACGAGCGAACATGAAAAAGTAGAGGGATTTTATTTCTGGTGTTTTTTGCGTGTATTATTATTATTTTTAATATTGTTTTTTTTTTTTGTGTATTAAACGAAATGTCAAAAAGAGACTTTTCTGCAATTTCAGTGGGGGCGCCGCATAGCAAGGGTGACATTTGAGCTTTAACTTTCTTTTTTTGAATTAAAAACAAATATAGTAATACAAAAATACAAATATTTAAAATACATATGTAAATATAAAAAAAAAAACATTAAGTCTTAACACAGTGTAAAAAACAAAATAATAATAATTTAAAGTGATAATAATAAAAAATATAGTAAGTATAAAATATATTTATACATAATATATTTGTTTAATATAAGAAAGAGAGAGAGTTCTTGCTATATGCTATGAGAGATAGATAGAGAGAGAGAGAGTGATTGTTCTATTAGAAATACAGCGAAAGAGAGGGGTATAGACTAAAGAGAGAGCGAGAGAAAGAGATAGATAAAATTGCGCGCGCAAGTCAGAGTTGCTAACTTATGTTTAATGTTTTTTTATCAAAAAATTCTAAAGTCCGAGATTAATGTTTTGATTTTTGTTTGTGATTTTGTGTGTGTGTTTGCGTAGAAGGGGGTTCTCTCTGCTTACATACCCACAGGTGCCAGTTGCACATAGCGATAGATATATATACCTTTCTCTACTATTATCAATTAAATTTGGTGCATATTTGTATTTTGCCTACAAAAACCTAAAAATCAATACTTCAAGGCAGTCAAATATCATATTTTGTGCTCATCGACCATTTGCAGTATTAGGCGAACAGAAAAATAAACAAGCGTCTAGTAAAATAAACAGTTAAATATCAGTTTTGCATTGCTGATCATACATACTTTTTATACTCGATACCGAAGGTAAAGAGTATATTGGTTTTGTGCAATGTCCGTCATGGTGTCTGTCCGTCTGTCCGTCCGTATGTGTGCAAGTTTATTCCACACCCTTCAAGCTAGAGACTTGAAACTTTCCAATTCTCTTTATCTATGGGATAGTATATTAAAGTGTCAAGATTGGGGTTCTACGATAACTGGGGGGCTGGCAAATCGATAAATTCGATAACTCAAAAACGATAAATCCGCATATTTCACACACCCTTACAGCTAGAACTACCAAATTTGGTAAGAAGATAGCTACTAGCATCCCCCAAAAAACTGCATCAAAAATTTTGGAGCCACGCCCCCCCATTCCGCCACCAGACCCACCGCATTTTAAAGTCAAAAAAGCCTATATCTCCCACAGTTTTTGAGCTAGAGCCACCAAATTTGGTGCCAATTTAGCTGATGATGACCCCCCAAAAACTGCATCAAAAGTTTGGATGCCACGCCCACCAATACTGCCCTAGCCGCCCCCAGATGCCCCAACGCTTCGTCAAAAACGGGAATGCGTGTATCTTCCAGAGTAGTGGAGCTAGAGCCACCAAATTTGGTAGGAAGATAGCTGGTAACGACCCCAAAATAACTGCATAAAAGTTTTGGAGCCACGTCCACCCATCACGCCCCCAGCCCCCCCGCATTTAGAAATCAGAAAAGCCTATACCTCCCACAGTTTTTTAGCAAGAGTCACCAAATTTGGTGCCAAGATAGACGATGATGACCCCCCAAAAACTGCATCAAAAGTTTGGATGCCACGCCCACCAATACTGTCCTAGCCAGCCCCATCTGCCCCAACGCTTCGTCAAAAACGGGAATGCGTGTATATTCCAGAGTAGTGGAGCTAGAGCCACCAAATTTGGTAGGAAGATAGCTGGCAACGACCCCCAACAATCTGCGTCAAAGCTTTGGAGCCTAGCCCATCCATTCTGCCCCCCTTTCCATACCTTATACAAACTTTGAGCTAGAGTCACCAAATTTGGTATGAAGGTAGCATTTGACATTCCACAAGGATCTGCAGCAAAAATTTGGATGCCACGCCCAACCATACCGCCCCCAGCCCCCCTTTCCCCACTTTTACAAACTTCGAGCTAGAGTCACCAAATTTGGTATGAAGGTAGCAATTGACATCCCACATGGATCGGCAGCAAAAATTTGAATGCCACGCCCACCCATACCGCCCCAAGAGCCATAGCCCCCCTTTCACCACCTTTTACATGCTTCGAACTAGAGTCACCAAATTTGGTATGAAGGTAGCATTTGACATTCCACAAGGATCTGCAGCAAAAATTTGGATGCCACGCCCAACCATACCGCCCCCAGCCCCATAGCCCCCCTTTCCCCACCTTATACAAACTTTGAGCTAGAGACAACAAATTTGGTATGAAGGTAGCATTTGACATTCCACAAGGATATGCAGAAAAAATTTGGATGCCACGCCCAACCATACCGCCCCCAGCCCCCCTTTCCCCACTTTATACAAACTTTGAGCTAGAGTCACCAAATTTGGTATGAAGGTAGCATTTGACATTCCACAAGGATCTGCAGCAAAAATTTGGATGCCACGCCCAACCATACCGCCCCCAGCCCCCCTTTCCCCACTTTTACAAACTTTGAGCTAGAGTCACCAAATTTGTTATGAAGATAGCAATTGACATTCCACAAAGATCTGCATCAAAAATTTGGATGATATTCCACCCATACCGCCCCCAGCCCCCCTTTCCCCACTTTATACAAACTTCGAGCTAGAGTCACCAAATTCGGTATGAAGATAGCAATTGACATTCCACATGGATGGGCATCTAATTTTTTAATACTGGTATCGAGTTTACCGCAGTCGGTTGCGTCCGACTGAAACGTTTCCACTTGTTTTTGCTTTGCTTTGGTGCCTATAAAAATTAACGGAGTAATCCCAACAACAACATCTACGTCAACATCTACATCTTCGATGTGCAGTGAGCAGTAAAATATGTTCATAAAAAACTGTGCAGCGAAGATCAGATAATAAGCAAAACATAGCTCGAAAACAAAACGGTATATGCAAAAATGTGTTATTGTTTTGTTTTCGCTTTCTCAACGTTATTCGTACATAAAATGAAACAAGAACGAAAAAATTGGTTAGAGGGAACAGAAAACGCATAAGCATACGAGCTACGTCCTAAAAACAAATTCGTAATAAAGAAACATTCGCTATAGGGAAATTCGTTACATGGAGAACAAAAAAACCTGAAAGTTGAACCAAAAAGCAGTGTTCGCGAAATAAATTCGTTACATGGAAAACTTCGTAATATGGAAGTTCGTAATATGGAAGTTCGACTGTATATGCATATGCATAGTCTTAGTCCTAACTTTTATAAAAGTCATTCAATGTATAATGTTCAAAATATTTAATCTTACTGTTCAAAGTTACTATCAATAAGTTTGTTTATATTTTATTTAGTTATTATTTATTTATTTTTTTCTTTTTTTGCCTTTGTCATAGAGATTTGTGATTTAAATTATTGTAGTAATACTGTAGCACTAAGAATTTCGTTAATAAAATTAAATACCAGATTAAATCGATAAGATTATCAGTGCTGAAATACAAAACGCAGATGAGGATCCTTTGTTATTTAACATTGTTTAGTCATATATGAGTTATGGTCCTTGCGGTGCATTTAATAATAAATCGCCATGCATGAAAAATGGAAAATGTACCAAAAGGTTTCTTCGACAGTTACTTAAGGAAACTGTGACAAGAAAAGATAGTTACCCTCCATATCGTAGAAGAGCGATAGAAGATGGTGGTAATGCAATTAATATAAATGGTAATTGCATAGATAATCGTTGAGTTGTGCCTTACAACTGTGTACTTTTGAGAACATTTGAAGCTCACATAAATGTTGAGTATTGTACATTTAGCTGTTCATTTAGAAAATGGTCAACGGATATATTTTAACCCCAATAATCTGCAACAATTACTTGACAGATTCAGCATTACACCCAAAACCACTTTGCTAGCCTTCTTTGAGATATGCACACGTGATGAGTTTGCAAGAACGCTTCTATAGTGTGAAGTTCCATAGTATTTTACATGGAACAAAAATGAATTTCAAGGAAAAAAACGAGGAAATGATGTGCCAAATTTTCCTGGAGTTAAAAGAGATTCAGCTTTGGGAAGAGTTTACACTATTTATCCCAATAATACAGAATGTTTCGACGTAGAATACGTCTTATCTTTCAATAATGAGGTCTCAACCTGGAAAAGTTTTTGTTGTAATATGAGAGTTTCACAAAATCGGTTATTGCTCATGAACTAATGAATCAATTTTCCTCAAATTGATTTCATTTTAAAGCCAAGGCTTCAAACTTTCAACTTTCCGACCCAAAAAGGTTGAATTTGAATTACTGTTTTCAAAAGAAATTTTGTGTGGCGACAGCCCAATACTGAACTGGATCCAAAAAACGTAAAAGCAACAGTTATGCATGGCGGAGGAAGTGTGATGGTATGGGCCTGTATGTCGGCAGCCGGCGTCGGAAACTTGGCAAAACGCCAACGTTGACAATGGAAAACACTACTATGTACTTCAATATTCTTTAAAAAAATTTGCTCCAAAGCGCCGAAAAGTTAGGAATCCAACGTGATTTCGGGTTCTACCACGACAACGACCCCAAACATACGTCCGGAAAAGTGCAGTCCTGGCTTACCTGGAACTGCCCCCACGTTATGATTCCTCCTTCCCAGTCTCCAGATTTAAATTTCATTGAAAATTTGTGGGCTATGCTGGAGAACAAGATCCGGAATCCTCGGATTTCCAGCAAACAGGAACTTAAAAATGCTCTGCTGCAGGAATTGAGCAAAATAAGCCCAGAAACCACTCGAAAGCTGGTCTCTTCGATGAATAATAGGTTAAGGTCTGTTGTAAAGGTTAAGGTATTACATACTAAGTACTAAAATCCTTATTTTACTTTTTATTCGGCAAAAATATAACTAGTTTGTGTTTGCATCTTTTAAGCTGTGACCTATATTTAAGATATATTTTTAGTTTTTAGTTTATATATAAAACTGAGCAATATTTCAGAAACAAATAATAAAATAAATATGTTAATAATAAAAAAAAAAATTTTATAGAGACCCAGTTTTTTTCGCTGCTCCGCAAAATGATTTAATTTTATTGTTTTGTTCGCGAATAAATACCCAAAAAGAGATATTTGAACATTGCGTTACTCAAGTCACTTATCGCAAAAAGTCGCGAAGCTTATAATCTGTTCTTTTATTTCATTTAAACGCGAAAGAAGAAAATTTAAGCAACAACAACACCAAACTGCAACTTCTTCTTCTAACTTCACATACACAAACGAGTAACAACGCGCCAAGCTGCACTGATCGCAGATAAAATTAAGGAATCGGAGGAAAACTTGCTGGCCGTGTTGCATTAGAGGTTGGATGGTCTTGGAAACGAGCTCCAAAGCCTTGTGCAGCGCGTCTGTAAATTGGAGCAGTCTACTCCCGAGACAGCTGCACTTCAGGCTCGTGTGGCGACTTTGGAGGCCAAAATAGCCCAACAAGCTAACGCCAGTGCAGCCAATGACGTGCGGCTACACGGAGTGCCGTTTGTCGAGGGGAAGCAGCTACGCACAGCGTTTAACTCACTTGTGTTTGCACTGGGCGTCACTCCTGCGCCCAGACTCAAGGAGATTCACAGAGTTAAACTGCGAGCAGGTTCTAACACCGTTGTTGACCCGGTTATTATAATTAGATTTGATAATTTACGCCACAAAATAAACATTCAGCGAGCAGCAGCTGATTACCACCGGAATAACAAAGCTCAACTGTCTCTGCATATGTTGGGCTTTGAAACACGTGCGAATGTCCCAATTTATCTCAACGAGCAGCTTAGCAGAAAGAACTATAAAATTTTTAAAGAAGCAATGCAGATGAAGAGAAAAAAGCTTTTAACAGCAGTTTTTTGCCGTCGTGCGTTGGCTCACGCCAGAGGAGCGGGGCATATGAAGTCGTTTGCATAGATAATAAGCAAATGCTTCTAAGCATGCAAGCTTTTCAGCTTGATGCAAATGATCTTTTTCGTTCTTAACTTAATTTCTTAATGTATTTCTCTTTATAAGTTACTCTATTTAAATGTTATGTTCAATTCTCTTTTTAAGTTACTATGTTTATTTTATGTTACAAGTAAGTGGACTGTTTTGAATGTGTGCATTGTTAATGCGCACTATTTACGTATGTTAATTTTAATTGGTTTGTATCGGTATGATAAATTTTCTGTGATAATTAATGTCCCTTGATATTAATACTCCCAAGTCGAATAGCAATGTGATGGTTACCCTGCAAGCAATTTGATGATTGTTTTGATCAGAAACCCAATTACGAGTCTAATTCGAGTCATTTTCATGCTTTAACAAGTAAGAAGCCTCTAGTCGGGAGAGCCCGACGAGAAGATACCCTGAACCCAGTTGCAATAAATATGTAAATTAAATTTATAATTGACTTTGGTATACTGACTTAACTTCAATCGATAAAATTAGATATCTCCGGTGTTTCTTAACCGATTTGGACGAATTTTTCAGAAAAATTCTATCGTTACTCATTATTTCAACCCTCATTTTTACATTTTCCAAATTCGATATTTTATTGCTATCGATATTATGTGTATATCGGAAACCAGAATAGTTATCGATAATTTGAAGCAAACTTGTTCTGCTCATGGTATAGGAGAACTTAAATACAAAATCAGAAGTCTCTAGCTCTTGTAGTCTCTGAGATCCACGCGTTCATACAGACAGACAGACAGACGGACAGACAGACAGACAGACGGACATGGCTATATCGTCTCGGCTGTTGATGCTGATCAAGAATATATATACTTTATGGGGTCGGAGATGCTTCCTTCTGCCTGTTACATACTTTTGCACAAAACCATTATACCCTTATTTACCCATTTTATGGGTTAAGGGTATAAAAACGATTAATCGCTTACGCGATTAATGCGCGACTCGAAAACGATTCGCATGTACAGTGATTCACACCTTAGATGATGCAGTGTCAAATAAAAAGTTTAAGGTTCTATATATTTTAAACTAGAGGAAAAACAAAAATTGTTTAAACGCCAATTTGTTTTATGTTTTATCACATTTATGCTTTAAATATGATGAATCGCCTTAAATTTAAAGCAATCAAAAATTGAGCATGGCAGCGATTGAAATATGCTTACTTTGACGTGACGTCAGTAAACACAATTACTTTGAACAGCTTGGCGACTCAAAAGCGACTCGCTTGCATGCTCAAAATATGATTAAATGCTTCAAATGTAAAGCAATCAGAAATTGAGCATGAAGGTGAGTTAAATATGCTGTATATCATAAATATAACTTATGGGCAATTAGGCTATGCTAGTCAATGACGACTGATGGTCGAGCTGCCTAAGACGCCGGAACAACGAAAGTCCCCGGTTCAAACCCTCGTTGGGTAAAAAAAAGGTAAGTTTAAATTGCGTAATCTATAATAAGCACTTACATTAACATTACCTGTTAACATTAAAATTAACATTAAAACAGTTTTGATATGTAAAGGGTAAAAGAACAACAAAAATTGTTTACCAGCTTTAAAAAAAATACGACTCGAAAAATACTCGCTTTTGATTCGAAAAACGACTCGAAAATGAGTCAAAACTACGGTCAAAATGCTTGCTGGGTAAGGGTTCTAAGCAAGCGAAAAGCTGGTTTTGACGGTCTGTCATATAAATGCTCAGACTCTAATGAACAAGATGGAGGAGTGAGGTTCAAGATCTTTGTAGTTCGTTGATTAAGTGTGCAGGGTATAATGTGTTTCGTTATGACCGTGTCCGTCATGCTGGGGGTGCTGCAATATATGTAACCAAAAGACTGAACTGTAGGGTACTATGACCAGATTCCCATCCCATCCCATCTCCAAACATGATCTTATACTATTTCTGACCAATGACATTCTACCCAATTATTGCTATCTTAACATAACATACCGTGATTTTATGAACATAGACCTTGCTGGATTACATGCAGATAGCTGTACAGCTGAACTAGACCTCAGATATTCTCTTCCTACATCTGGCTCCCAAATAAATCTTGTGCAAAACTATATGGAGTATATGTACAATAAATACGTGCCAATTAAAAGCAAATTGGTCAGGCCATCTATAAAATCCTGGTTTAATTAAGATATAAAGTGTGCAATAAATATTAGAGACTTTGACTATCTGAGATGGAAAAGATATAGGACCGAGGCACTTCATAAGCAATTCATAACTACCAGACGGCATGTTAACTCCCTGATATTGACGATTCTTGATTTTATTTAAGCTTTCGACACGGTTTACCACGATATTCTACTGGCAAAGCTCAATGCTATGTATAATTTTAGTCAAACTGCTACTAAACTCCTATCCTCTCACTTAAGTTATCGTAGATCATGTTGAAGCTGAGAGCCGTTTGAAGCAGTCGGTAGTGCAAACGTATCTGTTGCAGGGTTAGGTTGGAACACTTTTTGAAGATGAGTAGCAAATGTGTTAGCTCTTTCTTCATCGCTGCGGGCCCAGCCGCCTGCGAAGTTTCTTATAGGCATTACTGTTTCTGTTGGGGAGCTTTGAGTTGGGTGAGCTCTCCACAATGAATTTTTCGTACTGGTGGTTGATAATTGCTCGATGTAACGGCGTTGAGCGCGTTCGTCCTCGATTTTTAACGCTTTGGTGAGTTTACGTGTGGCGTCTTTTAGTTTTTGCTTTGCCGATGGCGATCTGTTCGATTGCCAGTCACGTCGTAAGCGCCGTTTTTCAAGAACGAGCTGTTCAATTTGTAGATTTGTTGTCCTTTGGTTGTGTATTGTTTTTGGTGTTTGAGGCGTAGCGGTGCGAGCTGCGGCGACGAAGACAGTCTCCAGAGTGTTAACAAAACTATCAATGTCAGCTACATCAACGAGACGTCGCTTAAGCTCAATGTGTGAGCTTATATATTTTTTGTATCTGAGCCAGTTAGTTTTATGTGAAGTTAACTTACCGGGTCGATTTATGAATTCAGGGTGTCGTTGCAGATTTATTAGGACTGGCGAGTTATCGGAGGATAGATCCGAAAGGCACTCTGCACTTATCAGTCTACGCGAAATGTTTTTGGTAACTGCAAAGTCAATCAGATCGGGTCATTTTTTGGGATGTATGTTGGTCTGCCAGGAGAAACGTGGTCGAGCTTGTTGTTAGCTTTTATAATTGCATTGTAGAGCTGCTTTCCTTTTGGATTCACGAGACGAGATCCCCAGTGTGTGTGCTTGACATTGTAGTCTCCTGCTGCTATAAAGCATTCTAGTGAGTTAAAAAATTCCATAAATTGGTCTTCAGATATGGTATAACGCGGAGGGCAGTATACAGCGGCAAGAGTAAGTTGGTTCCCACTGTCCAAATGTATTTTTAGAAATGTGGCCTGTAGAAAGTTTTCAGCAAACTCTTTATAGTAGTGGCGGCTTCTGATCAAAATACCAGTTCCACCGTGTGCTTTACCATCGGGATGATTTGTACCATAGAATAAGTATCCACTTATGTTAAAGCTATATTTGTTTGTAAGGTGTGTTTCGGAAAGTAGCATTACGTCGATGTGCTTATCGAGTAGGAATTGAGTTAATTCAAGTTAATGCTGTGAGACGCCATTAGCGTTCCACGTAGATATTTGTATCTCAGCCATTTGTATCAAGATATTTTGATTACGCATTAGTTCCTGCATAGTTGTTTTCATGAATGACATAAGCTCGTTCATGGTCTGCTGCAGGGTACATATGAGTGCTTCGAGGTTACTTTGTTGCTGCTCCTGTGCACTATGGGAAATTTTGCCAAAAAACTGGCATTAATTAATAACTTGAGAACCACGCAAGATATTTTGGTTTGGTTTTTTGCGTTAAGTTTTCAAGTACGAAAGGAAAATGTTTTTTATAAAATGGGCGTGTCACCGCCCCTTTTAAAAAGATAGGTTATGTATTTTTTTTGTTTTATAGCATATCAGGTCCAAATCTGGCAGTTAAGCTTGTTTTTATAATACCAATATTGTTGGAAAAAATTATCGACATCGGCCAACTACATCATATAGCTCCCATAGAAACAATCGGTAAAAATTCAATTTCTCGTATGAAATTTTTTTTTTATTTTCAACATATCTTTTTTTCAATTTATCATTTTCAAATATGCATTTCTGTATTTTTTCTTTCTCTGGATTTATAGATAATGCTTTAAGAATATAAGCAAGATCTATCAGGCCACGCTTACGAGCAGCTATGCTAGATGCCCGAACTAACAAACGCACGTTTGCTTCCTGCGACTTAGCCAGATCGCCTGCCTCCTTTTTTTGGCCTCTTGGCCCTTTAATCACAAACGTAGTTCTTGGACGACCAAGTGATTTGATTTTTAAATTGCCTGTACATTTTAGTTTGAAGGTCAAACTAAGTTTGCCTTCAAGCCGTTTTGAATGTTTACTCGCAAACACTTTACTATTCTTTTTACATAGACAAAACATGCGGACTTTTTCATTTATAAAGTTTTCATTTCTTTTAAAAATAGTTTGTTCAACTAAACCTTTTATAAAATCGAAAACGGCATTGTGTTTATTGTTACGGCACTTCTGTTTTCGCCACACTGCAAACAAGTCCGCATTCGGAATTGTGAGGTTGCTTCCTAAGAAATTAAATTTTGCAAAAAGTGCAAAAAAGTGCACATTAGGATAGTTAGCGCTGGATTAGGAATTAATAGATCTACAAAACGGTAGTACACTTACACTTGAAAACTGCTGACATTTTTTTAAAAGTCTATGCGAAGTTAACTTTTGTTTCCAAAAATTACAGGTGGAGACCACTTTCTAAATATACAAACAAATACAAAGACAAGTACTAAACATGAAACAAATGATGCAAAACACACAGTACTAACCCGTATTATCAACTTGCATCGCCAATTTATTGATTGCTTGCGTTTACTTTACAAATTGTTAATGTTTAGTTGACCGCCAAATTTGCAGTTTAACAGCACATCAACTGGCATGTTATAACAGCTGACTTCAACTGTTAAAAACTTAACAGAGGTCTGTGAACTTAACATTTATGTTATGCAACATAAAAGTTCAATGTTTTTGCAACAGTTTTGCATAAACAATTAGTTAGTTATAGAACTTTCAAAAAATGACTTAATGACTTAATGGGGTCCTGCAAGGATCATTTTTAGGTCCACTGCTTTTTAGTATATACATCAATGATTTACCCAGTGTTTTGTCTAAATGCAACATCCATTTGTATGCTGATGATGTCCAAATGTATGGAAGTCGTCCTCTCAGTAAAATTAACGAATGTGCCCAGTTATGTAATGAAGACTTGTTGCGTGTTAGTTAATGTTAATGGTTTGTGTATTAACCCGTCTAAATCCAAATGTATCTTAATTTTCAAAAAGTACCTGAATACTGACAACTTTTCCAAGCTGCAAATAGATTCCACAGCTATTCATTACGAAGATAAAATTGAAAGCTTAGGGATCACCCCGAACAGTACTATATCATGGGATAGTCAGGTGAATAAAGCTGTAGGAAAAACGTGTGGCGTTTTGAGGCAACTTTGGCTCACCAAGAAATTCCTACTCCTTAACATAATAATATTGACCGCGAAAACTTTATTATTGCCAAAGCTTTTGTATGGCATTGAAATTTTTGGCAAATGCGACGCTGCAAGCCAAAGAAAGTTTAGGGTAGCGTATAATAATGTTGCCCTTTACATGTTTGGCCTCAAATGGCAGACCACGTAACGGGTAACGCTAACAGACTGTTTGATCTAGATCTCAAGTCTTTAATTAATTTTAGAATTCTTCGCTTCCTTAACAAAACTATATATACACAAGAATCTGAGTATTTGTATGGCAACATAAAGTTTACATCGTCCCAACGAGTGAATAACCTCGTTTGCTTGAGAACCAAACGAGCTTCTTCTGATGGGCAGTTGTTTATCTTTGCTGTTCAACTGTGGAACAAACTTCCTCCTTACATTAAATCTATACGCAGCGCACACCATTTAAAGTTAATTTAGAATCCTATTTTAAAACTTAATTTTAACGCCTGAAACTACATTACAGTCAAACTTACGCATAACTTTCAATATGTAATTCTTTTGGTCCCATTTTATAAATAAATGTTTAAAATATAAAATTTAGATTAATACTTGTACATTTTACATTTAAATATCTTTGATTAATGCTTTAAATTATAGAAGCATTTCTGTAGCATTAAGAAATGTTGCATAGTTAAATAAATAAAGAAAAACATACCATAAAATGGGTAAAAAGGGTATAATGGTTTTGTGCAAAAGTATGTAACAGGCAGAAGGAAGCATCTCCGACCCCATAAAGTATAAATATTCTTGATCAGCATCAACAGCCGAGACGATATAGCCATGTCCGTCTGTCCGTCTGTCTGTCCGTCTGTATGAACGCGTGGATCCCAGAGACTACAAAAGCTAGAGACTTCAGATTTTATATATAAGTTCTCCTATACCATGAGCAGAACAAGTTTGCTTCAGATTATCGATAACTATTCTGGTTTCCGATATACACATGGAATCGATTAAAAAAAATATCGAATTTGGAAAATCTAAAAACGAGGGTTGAAGTAATGGGTAACGATGGAACCTTTCTGAAAATTTCGTCCAAATCGGTTAAGAAACACCGGAGATATCAATTGATGGATAAAAAGGGTAAAATGGTTTTGTGCAAAAGTATGTAACAGGCAGAAGGAAGCAGCTCCAACCCCACAAAGTATATATATTCTTGATCAACATCAACAGCCGAGACGATATAGCCATGTCCGTCTGTCTGTCCGTCTGTTTGTCTGTCTGTCTGTCCGCCTGTAAGAACGCATGGATCTCAGAGACTACAAGAGCTAGAGACTTCAATTTTGAATATAAGTTCTCCTATACCATGAGCAGAACAAGTTTGTTTCAAATTATCGATAAGTATTCTAGTTTCCGATATACACATGGAATCGACTACAAAAAAAATTTAAATTTTAAAAATGTAGAAATTGGAGTTTAAATGGGTAATGGGAAACGACAGAACTTTTCTGAAAATTTTGTCCAAATCGGTTAAGAAACACCGGAGATATCGAAGTCTTCGTCAAGCCTTTGCTTCGAGCGGACGTGTTCTTTTTTTCGCAATGTTTCGCAGCTGTGTCGAGTGCAAAACATTAACAATGTCGCCCAATCTCTTGTGGCAGTGTGATTATTGCCTTATGTGTAATGATTCGCATGTTAAAGTAGATGAGCTGTGCGCGAAAATCAATAATCTTGAAAAGCTCTACAAAGATTTAAATAACAAACTCAATAAGTCAAATAGTGCTGGTGCAGCAACAGACTCTCTTTCAGCTACGGCTCAACAAGACGTAACTGCAATCAGGGTTATTGAACCTACTCAATTGGTTGTCAGCGAGAGTTATGCACTCTCTCATCAAAGTGACGATTTTGTCACTGTGCGGAGCCGACGAAAGAGACGTGCTAAAAACAACAATAAGCGCGTTGTTGGCATTGCTCCCGCGTTTGATGGGCTGGAGGTGAAGCAGAGCTTGGCATATTTACACATTGGTAAATTTTCAGCTGCAACGCAACCAGAGGCGGTGTTGAAATTTGTCTCCGAAAAGTTGAAAGTGCAATCTGATACGCTTAAATGTTTTAAGCTTGTCAAGAGGGATGCTGACGCTGATTTATTGCACTTTGTTAACTTTAAGCTTGGAGTTCCGGAACAGCATCTATCAACTATATATAACAATTCCTTTTGGCCTCTTGGTGTTAGAGGCACTAGATTTGTAAATAAGCCGCGGCCTGATAAAGACAATACACCGGTTAATTTGGTAAACTTGGACCACCCACGGACATCCACACCAATTCCTCAACATCATAGTTTGGTTTCATCAAAAAACCCCTAAGTTTCGGCGCCACTGGTTGTTTTGAGGTTGCTGCTTACGCACTCACTCCACCAAATAGCCCACTTGAATTGTATGAAGCACATATTGCAAATGTGGCCTCCATTCATTTTGGATTAAAGGCTTCTCAAAGTCTTTGTGTTTTAGGAGATTTTAATCTTGGAAGGCTGGGTTGGGCTCCCTCATTGGATGACTCTACTATGCTCCCTTGTAATGTTCATTTACTGCACGAAATTGCTCTGCTAGATGACCTATTCAGTATGGGTTTGGTGCAGATTAATAATGTGTTCAATAAATTGCACAAAATTCTTGATTTTGTTTTTGTCTCTATAGAAAATAAGTTTTCCATAAACCTTTGTCCGGCTCCGCTTACTCCTTGTGATATGCACCATGAACCTATTCTATTAACATTAGAGACATACAATTTTAGAGCTACTCCGCATTCTTTCAATAATATTAAATATATCTATACGCAATCTAATATTATAAGCATTAAGAATTCCATTTTAAGCATTAATTGGGATAGAATCTTATCGCAACTTGATCTCGAGGGCGCTTACGACATGTTTTTAAGTTTATTAAAGCTGATAATGGCAAATAATTCCACTATTAAAAGTACAACCCGAGGTTACCTTGGTATACTGCTGGCTTGAAAAAATTGAAAAATCTTCGCAATAAATATTTTAAAAGATATGCTATTTCCCTGAATACTTTTGATTTGGAGCGCTATAAGCTTCATAAGCGTGAATTTGAATTTCTAAATAAATTTCTTTACAATCAATACATCACTGAAGTGGAATCAAGTGTAAAGCTTAATCCTAAATCGTTTTGGTCATTTGTTAGAGCTAAAAAGGGTTGCTCAGCCATCCCGTCTTCTATGACTTTAGGCTCGCATACTGTTAGCTCTGATGCCTCAATTGCTGAACTGTTTGCTCAATTCTTTAGTTCTAACTTTGAGCCAGGTTGTAGTTGGCATGATTCGTATATTCTTTCAAAAATACCAACGTTATTCAATATGGGTAACTTGCAGGTGTCGAGTAATGACATAATTGCAGTTTTGTCTGATTTTAACTCTTCAATCATTCCGGATAGTGATGGAATCTCCTCGTTTATCCTTAAAGCTTGTGGAGTTGAGCTCTGTGAGCCACTTAGAATGCTATTCTCTAAGTCCCTCTTGACAGGCACATTTATTAAGGCATGGAAGTCGGGATTGGTGACGCCGGTTCATAAGAATTCGTCAAAAAGCTTAATAGGCAATTATAGAGCTATCACAAAACTAAGCAATGTCTCAAAATTATTTGAGCGTGTAGTTGCAAAGCGACTTACATTTCTTTTTAAGTCTTATATTTGTTTTAACCAGCATGGTTTTATGAATGGCAGATCTACTGTGACGAATTTATCAGTTTTTAGCAATTTCTGCATTAACTCTCTTGAAAATCGGTTACAAGTTGACACCATCTATACAGATTTTGCTAAAGCCTTTGATAAGGTTTGTCATAATGCGCTTTTGGCAAAGCTATCCCAAGCAGGGATCCACTCATCCCTTCTGGTTTGGTTTCGATCATACCTTGATTCGCGTTCTTATCGTGTGGTAGTTAATGGAAAATTTTCAAGGCCTAGTGCAGCACCAGTGGCCTTCCACAAGGTAGTGTCCTTGGACCCATCTTGTTTAAATTTTTTATAAATGATATTTCCTCCTGCCTTAAGCACACATGTCATCTCTTATATGCTGATGATCTTAAATTGTTTAAAATTATTAAATCGTCAGCTGACTGTGTTGACCTCCAGGAGGATTTACACAGAGTTTGCTCATGGTGCCTGCAAAACCTTCTTCCACTCAATGTCGCAAAATGCTTTTTTGTACGCTATTCTAGAGCTCATAACCCAATAAGATTTTCCTATTCGTTAGGTGGTTCGCTTCTATCTAGCAGAGGTGAATCGCTTGACCTTGGAGTCCTCTTTGATTCTAAATTCAGTTTTGTAAAACATATTGATTACATTCTGCCGAAAGCATATGCCATGTTGGCTTTCGTTAGACGCAATTCGGCCCAATTTACTGATCCGTATACAAGGATATGTTTGTATTCAGCATTTGTGCGCTCTAAACTTGAATATGGCTCTTTAATCTGGAGTCCATACACCTCAATTCATATAAATAGACTCGAACGTGTACAAAAAAAATTTTTTAAATTTGCTTTGCATCCTCTTGGGTTTCGTGAACCGTCACCTAGTTATACTGATAGATGTCGCCTTGTGCGGCTTTCATCTTTAGAGGATAGACGTACGATAGCGGCATTGTCGTTTTTGAACGATATTATTGTTGGAAGGATTGATTGTCCTGACCTGCTTTCTTTAATAATGTTTTTCACCCCATCAAGGTGTCTCAGGGTTGTTAATACATTCTTTTTAAGTACTCACCGCACCAACTATGGTGTAAATGAGCCTATTTCTAGGACACTAAGTATTTATAATTCGCTGCCAGACGAGTTGCGCTTCGATTTTATTCATAATTCTAACTCTATTAAGCATCTACTTAAGCAGTATTTTTTAAGATGATGTTTGGAGTTCTTATTATTTGTTGTTTGTTGTTTAGTGTTAATTAGTTATAAGTTAGTATACCAGAACGGAGAACTGTGTTGCTCTTTGGTAGTTTGGAGTAAATAAATAAATAAATAAATAAATTTTATCGATTGAAGTTAAGTCAGTATACCAAAATCAATTATAAATTTAATTTATTTATTGCAAATGGTTTCAGGGTATCTTCTAGTCGGGGTCTCCCGACTAGAGCCTTCTTGTTTTTATATTATTTTGATATTAAATAGTAATTAAATATTATTAAACTTTGTTAAGGATCGCACTTTTTGCTCAACTTCGAGTATTCGATGCATAGATACTTTTCCCAGACAAGCTCATATTGCATTAGCATTAAATTTTAATTTTTATGCAGTTAAAACTTCATTTGCACTACATTTTTAGTTTAACAATTTATTTTTGCTTTTCATTTAATGCTGATCGGCTGGTGTCGTAGACCTTAAGTATACGTTTTTGGTGCCTAGCCTGACATAAGCGTTTGTATAGCATGCATACATATAAAAATATGTGAATGTATTTGAAATATTTGCCGAGACATTGTTTTATTTTCTTATATTCCGAGTTTTCGGCAAATGCCTTGGACAAGTGCACTTCTGAATACACGCTGCTTAACTATATAGTAGTTGCGATGGCAAAATTGTAGGAAAGTGTCATAGAGCTAAAAACATGAAAGAGTATATATGACCAGCAATGGCAAAACTTATATTTGCCTGCCTATTGTACAAGACGCAGGGCAAGTCTGTAGCAGAGAGTCTTCTCTATACGGATTCTCTTTTAACCAAATCCATAAAAACAAAAAATCACACTTCAATCATCACCCTGGATTTTTCAAAGGCTTTCGATAGAGTTGGAGTGCACACAATTGTCAATCAACTAATCGAATGGAAATAAGGTGCAAAATTTTTTTAAATATGTCAAAAATTTCATGAATAACAGAAAAATTATAGTAAAAATAGCAAACCAACTATCAAACATTCTCCACCTACAAAATGGAATACCACAAGGGTCACCCATATCTGTTATACTGTGCCTCATAGCACACAACAAACTTGCAAAAGATATAGCCATAAACAAAGAAATCAAGATTTGTGCGTATGTAGACGATTTTTTCTTAATAATTAACTTTAACAAAAACAAGAACATCAACTACAATCTAGACAACGTATTCCAAGATATTGACAACTAGTGCTCATACTCCGGAGCCAAACTATCCATAGAAAAGTGTCAACACTTACATATTTGCAGAAAGCACAATTGTACCTGCAAAATATCCTGCAACAACATTTGAATATCTACGGTTTCTGAGATTAAAATACTTGGCCTAACAATAAATAAAACCTACTTCGCCCTCTCACTTTAACAAACTTAGGTCATTTCTGTCAAAAAGCCTAAATGTAATAAAATTCCTCGCCAGCCCACGATTTAATTGCAGTACGTACACACTACTGTCTGTCACTAAATCAACTATATTAGCAAAAATTGAATACAACCTATTTATATACGGCTTTACAAACAAAACAACATTAAATAAAATTTTAACCCCTCCTAATTCGGCTATCAGAATGACTCTTGGTGCTTTCCGATCCACACCTATAAATAATATGCTCTATGAATCCAAACTTCCATCCATAGAAATCAAAAGAGACCTGCTGACAGCCAAGCTATCAAAATGTCTCTTGAACTCTGCCAACTCTCCTCTTGCAAACCTCGTAAGGAAACATAGAAACAGCAAACACAAACTCATCTCCACAATGCATAGAACCATCTTAATCTCAAAAAATAATAACATCCCATACCTACCTCTTAAATTAACACACTTACAGACCCCCTGGCTCCTACCCACAGAAACAATCGAAACTTCACTAAGACTACACAACAAGAAAAATACAACACCATTCATCTACAGAAAACTCTTTGCAAGTACTAAAAACCAATACAATAATTACACTTTCATATACACTGACGGCTCGAAACATTCCCAATTATTACAAGCTACGCAATCACAACAGATTCCCACACACTAGAATATGGAACCCTACCACCTTACTCATCAGTGCTATCTGCAACATGAAGGGCACATTCGTACTATACTCGGATTCACTGTTGGCTAAGACTCCATAACAAATTTAAACAATAACGATCACTATGCGTCAACTATCAGATCGGCTATCACCAACTTATCAACAAGGATCAGACATCTCTGGATCCCAGGCCATGTAGCCATTGTCGGGAATGAACTTGCCGATCATATGGCAAAAGCAGCCACACATATGCCATTAATCTACACACCAAATAACAATTCAAAAAACGTAAGTAAACACTAAAAAAATCAAGCTTCCCACAATAAACAAACATCATATACCAAATAGTAACGAATGGTACAAAAATCTTAATAAAAAATTTGCAAGTATAGAGGATTACTTACGCTTAATACCACATAATAGATTTTTCCGAATGGAACAGATCAAATACATACGAATAAGATTAGGACACACAAAGCTAACGCAACAACATAATTTTAATAATACCTCACCTACTTGACCCTTATGCAACTCCAACACTGTAAATATCACACATATCTTTAACACTTGCCCTTCGCTTTTACAATTAAGACAAACAGTATTCCACAATAAAATCCCCCTAGATATAATTGCAGACCCTGCAAAAAAAATATAAGAATAATTCTCACATATCTAAAAAGGGCACAACTGTTTAACCAGATTTAGCTAAGCAAAATCACGAAAAAGAATTTACAATACATCTTAAAACTTCCATATAATTACAATTAGCTAAACTATACTTAAAACAAAAGAATAATAACTAGACCTAAGCTCACCTATTAAGCAACTCAGCTGTAAGCTCACGCCAACCAAGTACATACATTTGTATATAGCCGAAGGCCCAAGCAGCCAGCGATATCTCTAGTCTGTTATTTTAGCTTTTCAAGCTTCAATATCAATATAAAATAAATAAATAAATATAATTTAGACTAATACTTTTACATTTTTCATTTAAATATCTGTGATTAATGCTTTAATTTAAAGTAGCAATACTGTAGCATTAAGAATCGTTCGATAATTAAATAAAAATAAACAAATATTTTAAATTTACAAGGTCACCCAGCTAAAGCTGCCTTCACACGGTCGGTTTTTCTGTAGCTTTATTTAACCGACCAAAAATGTTGGCATTCACATTATTCGCATCGGTTAAATCCAAAATCCCATCACTTTTTGTTGTTACACAATCTGGTCACACTTCTCTATTTAATTCAACACAAACATTTATTAAAAACGTAAACAACTTCAAAATGTATACAGACGAAGACATATTAGATGTTGTTTGTATTTTAACCGCGGTAGCTCAAGCTAAGAACGCTGTTACTGCCCGAGCTGTGAAAGTTAAAGAGAAGAAAAATAAACCACGCACTGTCTGGAGCAGCTTTTGGCTCATGCGTCGCGACCAGGGGAAGGACATAGCCGCATTGGTAATGAAGGAGTTCCAATATGAGGATTTGGAAACTTTTCGCAACTTCAATAGAATGTCCCCATCTACTTTTCACCATCTTTTGGGAAAACTGCGATGCAAAATTCAAAAGCAGGACACTGTAATGAGTCAAGCGATTCCAGTAGAAACGAGACTGCTTATGACGCTGCGGTTCTTGGCCACTGGTGATTCGTTTCGGAGTCTTTCGTGTGCATTTCGGGTTTCTGTCCCTGCAATAACTTTAATTATTCAGGAAGGTGTTGAAGCTATTATAAGTTCACTTGCTGGAGATTATGTAAAGGTTTGTTAAAATCAAGTACCATGTCATATTACATATTAAATTTCAAATAATTCTCAGTTGCCCAAAACGACAGAAGACTGGTTGCGAGTCTCGGACGAATTTAACGTTCAATGGAATTTCCCGCATTGCTTGGGTGCTCTAGGTAAAGACTTAAAAACATATATTATAATAATTTTTTTAATGCAATATAAATTTCACAGATGGAAAACATATTGCATTTCGTGCCAAGAAGTCTGACGGCTCCTTTTATTTTGACTATAAAGGCTTTAACAGCATTGTTTTGCTTGTCGATGCCAATTACAACTTTTTGTATGTTGACATCATCCAAATTAGGGATTTAGAAATCATCGAAAAATACTTGCTTTTATACAAGACACGAATCTAATTGAAGAGCAATAGGTCAAGAAGGGGGCATAATAGACCTCTTAAGACGCAGTGTATTTATTCCTAAGCATAATAGTACAGTCAAACTTCCATATATCGAATCTCTAGGGGACAAGAAAAACTTCGGTATAGAGAAAATTCGTTACATATCATGAGTTTTTGACTGAACCAAATTGCAGTGTTCTGGTTTCTGACTTCGTTGTATAGAAAATCTCGATACACGGAAGTTCTTTGTATGTAAGTTCGACTGTATACAAAATATAGACGATCTTCTGCACAAAAAATTATTGAATTTTTAAACTATTTGATATTGGTCTTATTTTTAAGCGCATTCCCACCCAAGGCAGTTAAATTTGAGTTACAATTTGTCTATTAAAAACTAAGTTTTGTGTGTTTATTTGGACGGATAAATATTCAATCGTTTTTATTGGGACGGAGAAAACATAAATTTAATAGTAATAACCAAAAACAAAAAACATACCTTTAAAAATTGTGAGTTCTCCCGGGTTAAGTTTCTCAGCTTCTTATTTGGGAATGTTGAAACTGTTGCACAACAAAAAAAAAAATTAATTATAATAATAATAATTTTAAATCACTTTTAGATTGAGTGTATTGATTTATACTTTTTAATTGAAGCTGCTTAAAGATGTATGAAACAATGCTATCCAAAATAGTGCAACAGCTGATGTAAATTGCCGAATCTGTAACTTAAAAATAAAATTGAATTATATATGCATAAACATGAGAAGGAGTTATATTTACCCAATGCAGCAAGGCCCTTTGTCAGACTTTCCAATATGTAGACAAATGCTAGTGGCTCTAAAGCGGCAAGGTACGTTATATGATCTTGAGATAGACAATTCAATAAATTGTAATAAGCTGAGGCCAATTTTGGGTATTCCTGTTTATTTTTTGTGTCCCAAGGTTAATTATTTTTTTTTTTTTTTTTTTCCTTTAACTTACCAATAAATCACTTTGACGTATAGAAAGAATAAGCCTGGCAATAATATCAAGAACATTGTGTAAAGTATCATCACCATATAGTTTAAACACACCACAATTGACGTAATTCCCCCCAAGTGCATTTTTTAATATTAAAAAGCATATAGATATGCCCTTTAATTTCATAGGATATAGTTGATCATTGGAAACCACTAGATGCAAAATACGATTGCCATAAATGCAAATAAGTTTTGATGCCTCACGAAACAGCAAAATACCCATCGGACTAGATACGTTGCCAGCTAAACGCTGGGTCCGGCAATGCACTAACTCAGCAAACAGCTTTAACACGGGCGTAGTGATTGTAGGTTCGTGCGCCCACAGCTCTACAGCACGAAGCAGTATGGGAAGATAATCAGTGTAGTAACTGTATTCAAAAATAAATTAAAAGTCGTACAACGAAGTAAAAGTCATACGTACAGCCACTCAAAAAGCATAGTATACTGAACACGAGCATTAAGAGGCAATGCTAGCCCACGCAAGTCTCGGGCTAGCCCAATAATCGTTTTTTTGACCTCGTCGTTAGGAAAACATTTTGTATCCATAAGCACATTTCCAAGTGATTCAAACTGATCTACGGAGAAACCAAAACTGTAATAACCATGAAAACATTTTTTTTTTTTTTGTGAATACTTACTTGTTAGTGGTGTCAAAAAATTATAGAAACGCTCTTCATCCTCCCCCAAATCAAACATTAATAAACGGCTAAGTGAAGTATAAAACATAGTGCGACTACGCATTTCGTTTACGGATGAGCTTGTACCAAGAAAAGGAAAATGTTCGCTCGTGTGATGTGTTAACATGAACTGCACTTCCTCTAAGCGCGCCAATTTGCGCACTGAATTAAAGTGCACAGAGAGATCGGATAGTAACACTAAAGTTTTTGTAATTATTTGCTCAGAGCGGCCCCAAAATTTAAGGTTGGTTATTCTGTAAACATAAGAGGAAATAATTCATTCGAAAACCAGCCATAAAAAGAATACATACATTTTTCGGTTAATAAAACTAAGCAGCATTTGCTCATCATTAAGTCCAAAAACTTCACTGAGGCGCTTGTAAACAGTGGCTTTTTGCGCTTGGTCACTGCTATGCATCTTTCGAACTTGATCTAAAAAACTAAGAATCGCCAATTCCAGCTTCTCACAACCGGTTTGAGGAAGGCGTGAGTCGGTCAAGCTCATCAGTTGGAGTACACGAATTACAAGCTCTGCATCCATGCTATCATGTTCGTCGCTGGTTGTTATAGAAAGTCTACCCACAATCGCCGATCCAATTATATACACTAACCAAGTCAGTTGAAGCTCATGGACAGTTACATCTATAGGGTTTGCGTTGTTCGTCTGTACGAGTTTTTCGTACTCACGTGCTTTTTGATCAAAATGCTGGACCAAAAGGTTACAAGTCTTATTGTACTCGCAACGTTCGATAACCGATAATTGTTCAAGCTGCTGCTGCACCATACATAAATCATCTAATGGATCTTCCATATTATCACGCACAATCAAAGGGACAGCATCTAATCGGGATTCGATGTACGCCTTTATAACTTCAGGTGTATAAGTGCCAAGTAAATGTGGGTCCGGTGATTTTACATATGGTACTGATGCAACCATACGTTGCCAAAGGGTAAGTAAATAGTGTACACTATTTGGAGCAAAAAGCCACATCTGCAAACATGAACAAATTGCTGTTTTTTTTTCTTCTTAAATAAAGCCACAATTTACTCACATGTAACGATTGCACTGTAAACTTAGCTATCAAATCAATGGCTTCAGGATAACAGGGTACGGCTATAAGTTCACCCAATTGATAATTGGACTTGAGGCGCGCAAGCAAACGACAGAATTCATGGTAATTATCTGGATCGCTGAGCCCCTGAGTCAAATAAAATTCGTATTTAGTCTTTGACACTCAAAAGAAGCAGTTACTTACATGCAAATTGGTAAGTATATTTTTGACACCTTCCACTAGGTTGGTAAGAAACTTTGTTCGCTCTGAGTTACTGAACAATGATCGTCGTACAGATGTCATTTGTACAAGGCACGACAACGAATAACAGGCCAATCCATTCGGCAGAATTTGATATAAATCGAAAAATAATTTTAATGTGTTTGAGTCAAGAAATGCAGGACGCCAAGCTGTAGGTATCTGTATGTAGAAGCAGCTTAAATAATTTTTTTATTCAATATCAAAATTAGAGTAACGAACCTGAACATTATTCATATCATCGGCGGACTCGTCTGTGGAACTCCCAATAAAGTCAAAGCTTAAACAGTTCTTTGTCAGCCGCAAAACCTGGGATATTAGCCTACGTCAGGTCAGACGCCAACATATAGAATTAAAAAATTATATTAGAAGAGCAATACTGGTCAACATTCAAGTTTAATAATTATACAATTTGTTTTTATATTAGGAAACTGAATTTTTGTATTTTTTTGTACTCTGAAACCAAAGTTAAGGTATGGATAATGTTATTGGTTGTGTGCAATGCACGTCCGTCTGTCTGTCCTTATAAGCGCAACTTTTTTTAATAACCTAGAAGCACGAGACTTGAAACGGAACAAACAACTTTGTATATGGGCTGATAATATAAAATGTCATGATTGGGGTGCTACAATCACTCAGAAATTTGACAAAATCGATAACTTAAAATTGATAAACCAATATACTCCACACATTCTTACAGCAAGAGTTACATATTGTGGTGGGAAGTCTATTAGAAAGGTCCTAAACAAAAAAAAAAAAAAATTCTTCTTAAAATCTGTTGCCACGCCAAAAACGGGAATGCGTGTATCTTCCAGAGTTGTGGAGCTAGAGCCAGCGAATTTGGTAGGAAGATAGCTGGTAACGACCCCCAAAAAACTGCATCAAAGTTTTGGAGCCACGCCCACCCATTACGCCCCAGCCCCCCCAAATTTTGAAATCAGAAATGGCTATATCTCCCACAGTTTTTGAGTTAGAGCCACCAAATTTGGTGCCAAGATAAGTGATAATGACCCCCTAAAAACTGCATCAAAAGTTTGGATGCCACGCCCACCAATACTGCCCTAGCCGCCCCCATCCACCCCAACGCTTCGTCAAAAACGGGAATGCGTGTATCTTCCAGAGTTGTGAAGCTAGAGCCTCCAAATTTGGTGGGAAGATAGCTGGTAACGACCCCCAAAAATCTGCATCAATGTTTTGGAGCCACGCCCACCCATTTCGAGCATTCGAGCTAGAGTCACCAAATTTGGTATGAAAATAGCAATTGACATTTCACAAAGATCTGCATCTAAAATTTGGATGCCACGCCCACCCATACCGCCCCCAGCCCCCCTTTCCACACTCTTTACAAACTTCGAGCTAGAGTCACCAAATTTGGTATGAAGATAGCAATTGACATTCCACACAGATCCCAAAAAACTGTATCAAAGTTTTGGAGCCACGCCCACCCATTACGCCCCCAGCCCCCCCACATTTTGAAATCAGAAATGGCTATATCTCCCACAGTTTTTGAGCTAGAGCCACCAAATTTGGTGCCAAGATAAGTGATAATGACCCCCTAAAAACTGCATCAAAAGTTTGGATGCCACGCCCACCAATACTGCCCTAGCCGCCCCCACCTCCCCAACGCTTCGTCAAAAACGGGAATGCGTGTATCTTCCAGAGTTGTGGAGCTAGAGCCTCCAAATTTGGTGGGAAGATAGCTGGTAACGACCCCCAAAAATCTGCATCAAAGTTTTGGAGCCACGCCCACCCATTTCGAGCATTCGAGCTAGAGTCACCAAATTTGGTATGAAAATAGCAATTGACATTTCACAAAGATCTGCATCTAAAATTTGAATGCCACGCCCACCCATACCGCCCCCAGCCCCCCTTTCCCCACTCTTTACAAACTTCGAGCTGGAGTCACCAAATTTGTTATGAAGATAGCAATTGACATTCCACAAAGATCTGCATCAAAAATTTGGATGCCACGCCCACCCATACCGCCCCCAGCCCCCCTTTCCCCACATTTAACAATTTTCGAGCTAGAGTCACCAAATTTGGTATGAAGATAGCAATTGACATTTCACACAGATCTGCAGTAAAAATTTGGATGCCACATTCACCCATACCGCCCCTAGCTCCTCTTTCAACAGCTCTTACAAACTTTCAGCTAGAGTCACCAAATTTGGAAGGAAGATTGTTGGTGGCATCCCTATCTGCATCGGAGAATCTTTAAGGCAGCGTACACCCTTGTCCCATCCGTACCCCTTTGCAATCAGGGCTCTTTTTACCTGTTTTAATACTGGTATCGAGTATGCCGCAGTCGGTTGCGTCCGACTGCAACGTTTCCACTTGTTTTATATCAAAATGCCCATTTCTTGCACAGTTTTCTTTTAAGCACTATGAAAAGGCGCGCCCATTCCTGATCGCATCATATCCGACTCGTAAGAAGTCTTTTACCGATGTTTTTTTTTAGTTTTCAATAAAAATAAGTTTAATAAGCACAAAATACCTTTCCTTATGTCATGCACAGCATTTATTTCTTATAGATTTTTTTGCTGACTCAATATCAAAACATATTGGGTTTTATTTTTTTTTTTTTTTTGATACTAAAAAAACTTGAATGCTAAATTATTATTCGCATATTTTGGTCACGCATCGGTACCTTGTGTCAATTCGAAACAATTTTTAAGTGTAAATGATTTTGCGGCTTTTCTACTCATCGAATGTGAATGAAATTGTTTCTCACTGAACGAAATTAGACGAATTTTCGGAAAATTTACGAATATTTCCACTTTTATTTTCGTTGCAAATGAATAATTACAAAAAAAGCGCCAATTTGACAAATTTGCGGATATGGCGCGCACTCGGTTATTTATACCGAAAGTAAAGAGTATATTGGGTTTGTGCAATGTCTGTCATGGTGTCCGTCAGTCCGTCTGTATGTTCGCAACTTTTTTCCACACCCTTCAAGCTAAAGACTTAAAACTTTCCAATTCTCTTTATTTTTTATTTATTTATTTATTTATAGTCAGCTAAGAGCAGCTGACATTAAAATGAATCAAATTTAATTTAAATTAAAAATAGTTAAAATAATTAAATTAATTAAAATATAGAATAATATATAAATCTGAAAATATAATTAAAAGTTAACGTTAAAGCTCTGGGAAATTCAATAAAAAAATTGAGTAGTCCAACATTTGTTGCAAGGATTGGGAAAAACCCAGAAAAACCCAATCAGACCAGCGTTAGATTAGTAATTAGTGGTTACGATTAGATAAAGCAAAAAGGATCGATCTTTTTAGTACTGGAGTTGAGGCCTCCAAGGAGACAAGAGAATAAAGTTTGTTATAGTCAGAACATATAACACGAAATGGTTCATGAATTAAATAGTTGCTGAAGCAACGATCAAGGCTAAGGGGTAAAAAGTTACGTGAAGATCTAATTGGGACATTAAATTTAATTCGACTCAAAAGAACTGATGAGTCGATTTCACCATTAAGTAGGTTAGTAATAAATAATACTCCATGCATAGTTCTACGGTTTAACAGGGAGGGAAGATTTATTAAAAGGAGTCTACTTGAATACGGGGGTAAGTCAACTCCAGGAACCCAGTTAAAACTTCTAAGGGCAAAAAGAAGAAATTTCTTCTGCACAGATTCAATTCTATCCTGGTGAATCGAGTATTGTGGGGACCACACACAAGATCCATACTCCAGGATTGGACGTACTAGGGATGTATAAAGCGTTTTAGTGGTGTAGGGATCATTAAACTCTTTCGACCACCGCTTGATGAAGCCAAGGACATTAATGGCCTTATTGACCATATACGAAATATGAGCGTCAAACTTTAATTTAGGATCAAGAATAATGCCTAAATCTTTATTTCAAACACGCGGTCAAGTGGTGAAGCATCAAGCAAGTAGTGAGCAGTATGAGGGGTACTTCTACAAAAAGACATGACTTTACATTTAGAACAATTTAAATTGAGTAAGTTAAAACGACACCAGGCCGACAATGCACCCAAATCCGACTGTAGTAAATTACACAGGGAAGCGTCATTATATGTGAAACATAGCTTCACATCATCAGCAAACATATATACATAGGAGTTAGTAATAACAGCTGGAAGATCGTTAATAAACAGATTAAATAGCAAAGGTCCAAGGTGACTACCCTGGGGAACACCAGAGGTAACAAAAATAGGTTTAGATACCGACGATTTAAAAACTACTTTTTGTGTTCGACCACACAAGTACTCCGAAAGCCACAATACGAGTTTTGATGGAAATCCAATAATATTTAATTTTTTAAGCAACAGAGAATGACTAACAGAATCAAATGCCTTACTAAAATCGGTGTAAACAACGTCAGTTTGCATTTTTTCCTGAAACCCTTTGATAACAAGCGAAGTGAATTCAAGAAGGTTAGTGGTAGTAGATCTACGCCTAACAAAACCATGTTGGTAAGGCGATATAATTGAACTACATCCGTGTTGCAGTTGAGAACATATAATTTTTTCAAAGACTTTTGGTATGGCAGACAACTTGGATATACCCCTATAATTTTTAACGTTTGATTTTGAAGAATTTTTATGGAGTGGAATTATAAAGGATTCCTTCCATATATCAGGAAACACAGTTGAGTCAACAGACAAGTTAAATAATTTATTTAAGGGCTTACAAAGAGAATCCGCGCAGTATCGGAGAATACAACCTGGCACTCCATCAGGACCAGGCAAGTAGCCAGGTTTAATAGAGTTAAATTCACTCAGGAGCGTAGACTCAGTAACTACTGGGACATATATGCAATTTGACGTTTGAACTTGAAAAGGATAGGAATTACTACTACTATACATACTCGATGAGTATACTGATTGAAAATACTCAGCAAATAGATCGGCTACTGCCTGATCAGAACTTGCTTTTGTATTATCAAGGTATACTGAAGACGGTAAGCAAGAAGACTTACGTTTAGAGTTAACAAATTTATAAAACTGTTTAGGGTCACGTGAAAAGTTTAGTCTACAACGATTAAGATAATTATTATAACAAGATGTGTTAACAGAAAGAAAACTAGATTTTGCTACTAAATACGAAGATAAATCTAAGGTAGTTCCCGATTTTTTAAATTTTTTATATGATCTTGTCTTCGCGTTTTTCAATTGCGATAGTTCCCTCGTAAACCAAGGTGGTTTATTATCACTTGAAGAACAAGTGAGGGGAACACAAATATCCAAAAGCGAATTCAAGGTCCTATAAAATATGGCAATAGCAGTTTCTATATCAGTACAAGAATAAAGCCGAGACCAATTAGTATGCTGAAGAAGATAATTTAATTTAGTAAAGTTAGTTTTACGAAAGCAACGTGTTTTTAAAGTATTATTAGATACTGAACTAGGGTTAAGAATTTCGATGGATAGTTCTAATGTTGGATGGTAGGTATCTTCCGGAAGCACTAGAGGGGGTATTCTACTAGCATTACTGCAATCTGAGTAAGAAACAAATATTAAGTCCAACATTCTACCACTACAGTTATGCACCCTGTTAACTTGCGATAGGCCTAACTCCAGTAGGCCATCGATAAAATCATCAGAAGTGACTGGTATTACCACCGAAGATGTGTCATTCACAGACCATACAACATGTGGCAGATTAAAATCACCAACCACTATCAGATTATCCATATCTGTCAACAATGACGAAACAAGTTGCAGGGCACTAATATGAGATGAGTAAATGTTAGTATCAGAATCAGGAGGAATATAAGAGCAAGTAACATAAAGTGAACGGCCGTTTAGTAATATTTTAACACATAAAAACTCTATGTCCGGAAGATCATGAGAATGAATCTGTTCAGAAGAAAAACAAGAGTCAACAGCAATGAGAACACCACCCCCCTTGCGGGAAGTGCGATCGCATCTGTACAAGTTATATTTAGAAGGAAAAATGGAATAATCAGAAATATCAGGTTTTAACCAGGTTTCAGTGAGTGCAACTATTTGAGAATCAAAAGATAAGCTGTTAATATATAATTTAGCCAGTTTAGTGTTAAGGCCTCTAACATTTTGATAGGCCAAGCTAATTACTTCAGTTAGTTTTTTGCCGCCGAGGTGGAGGCAACAGGATGGCTAACAGGCGGTGTACTATTGATCCTTAAACCATTATTATTATTAATTCGCCTATTCGTATACTCCTTAACGACAAGCTGCGGCGGCCAAAACTTTTCAGAGCAAATTGTCGAAAAAAGTTCAGGCGGTACACCCAACTTGAAAGAAGATATACTTCTGGCATGTTTAAATTTAAACTTTTCAACAACAATAAGTGGGGAATCGATTTTACTTTTTACATATGCTGCAACATCATCCGATGACGTATCGGATGCCAGCGTAGAAACAAAAACAAATTTATTAAGTGGCACAACAACCAGAGGCTTGTGTGCCCCAATTGTAACGCCAGTAGAATCAATAGGCACACTAGCTGTTGGACCGGAGGACTCATTTATAGGGTCACAAATTATGTTATTTGTGGCAAGGTTATTGTTAAGATTCCTTGCCGGGGAGTTAAATAAAATTAATGAGCTAGCAATAGTACCCATGGGGGGATTATTGCTAGGCACAAGAAGCGGTTTAGTGGGCAGGACAGGTGGGACAGTTATTGGATGAGGTCCCGAAGTCTTTTTACGCTTCGGGGATTCAGTTATCACTTTGCCTTTTTTGAAATTTGACTCTAGCTGCTCGAAAGACTTTTGCAGGTTATTAAAAGCAACATGCATAGCTTTAAAGCCTTCGTGAGTCTGCCTCATAAATTGCGAAGACTCTTTCACCGCCTCTTTGCAAGACCCACAATACCATTTAAGGCCTGTGTCGGCAAGCAGACATTCCCTGATTTTGGCTGTAAAGCCAACACATTTCATGTGGATGATGTTATCACATAGACCACACAAAATAAAATCTTGGTTGGTTGAACCAACCAATTTGCAATTTTCACTGCAACAGACAAGCATCATGCAAGTAATATGCTTTAGCAAAAAAAGGTAGGGTGCAGGTATGTATAAGTTAAAACGTATCAATGCAAAGAGCACGATAAAACGGTAAAGATCTAAAGAGCGCTTAGGCGAGAGTGCGTGAGCGCGTAAGCAGTTATAACTGCAAGAACGACTGATAAGAGCGGACGAGAGCGGGGAGGACTGACGTTGGAGAGCGAGAGCAAGAAAATAGACAAAGTGCTTGGCGTTAGCAGACGAAATTACAGAATATACAAAAGCAAATATAAGTATGTATGGATGTACGTGTGTTTTCTGTAATTTTAGGAAACGCAGCGGCTGTTCGACCACAAATTAAAAATCAAATATTAAGCCGGCAATTTTATAACTATACACGTAAATACATACAAAGTACACTTGCGATCACTTTACTAAATGTTTACAAATGTTACCAATGAAAACACCGTTCACAATCACAAGAAAACAGAAAATTTACTGGGAGTACGCAAAAACACAACCGTCACCAACGAAAGTTAGAAAGTTATAGTAAATTAAAGTGTCAAGATGGAGGTTCTACGATAACTGGGGGGCTGGCAAATCGATACATTAGATAGCTCAACACCGATAAGTCCACATATTTCGCACATCCTTAAAGCTAGAACTACCAAATTTGGCGAGCTGATAGCTACAAGAAATTCAAAAAACAGCAACCCCCACAAAATTCGATAGGAAGATTGCTGGCAACGACTTCCAAAAATCTGAATTTAGGAGCCAAGCCCACCCCTTCCGCTTCCTTTTCCCCACTTATTACAAACTTTGAGCTAAAGTTACCAAATTTGGTATGAAGATAGCTATTGATATACTACAACGATCTGCATCAAAAATTGGGATGCCACGCCCACCCATACCGCCCAAGCCCTCCTTTCCCAACCTTTTACAAACTTTGAGATAGAGTCACCCCATTTTGTATGAAGATATCAATTGACATTCCACAAAGATCTGCATCAAAAATTTCGATGCCACGCCCACCCAAACCGCTCCCAGTCCCCCTTTCCCCACATTTTTACAAACTTTGAGCTGGTGGCATCCCCATCTGCATCGGATAATCTTTAAGGCAGCGTACACTCCTGCCGCATCCTACCCCTTTGCAATCAGGCCTCTTTTTACCGGTTTTAATACTGGTAACGAGTATACCGCAGTCGGTTGCATCCGACTGCGACGTTTCCACTTGTTATACTCGATACCGAAGGTAAAGAGTATATTGGGTTTGTGCAATGTCCGTCATGGTGTCTGTCCGTCTGTATGAACGCAACTTTTTTCCACACCCTTCAAGCTAGAGACTTGAAACTTTCCAATTCTCTTTATCGATGGGATAGTAAATTAAAGTGTCAAGATGGGGGTTCTACGATAACTGGGGGGCTCGCAAATCGATAAATTCGATAACTCCAAACCGATAAATCCACATATTTCGCACATCCTGACAGCTAGAACTACCAAATTTGGTGAGAAGATAGCTACTAGCAACCCCCAAAAAACTGCATCAAAAATTTTGGAGCCCCGCCCCCCCATTCCGCCCCCAGCCCCCGCAATTTTAAGGTCAAAAAAGCCTATATCTCCCACAGTTTTTGAGCTATAGCCACAAAATTTGGTGCCAAGATAGGTGATGATGACCCCCCAAAAACTGCATCCAAAGTTTGGATGCCACGCCCACCAATACCGCACTAGCCACCCCCATCTGCCCCAACGCTTCGTCAAAAACGGGAATGCGTGTATCTTCCAGAGTAGTGGAGCTAGAGCCACCAAATTTGGTAAGAAGATAGCTGGCAACAACCCCAAAAGAATCGCATCAAAGTTTTGGAGCCACGCCCGCCCATTCCGCCCCCAGCCCCCCCGCATTTTGAAATCAGAAAAGCCTATATCTCCCACAGTTTTTTAGCTAGAGTCACCAAATTTGGTGCCAAGATAGGTGATGATGACCCCCCAAAAACTGCATCAAAAGTTTGGATGCCAAGCCTACCAATACCGCCCTAGCCACCCCCATCTGCCCCAACGCTTCGTCAAAAACGGGAATGCGTGTATCTACCAGAGTAGTGGAGCTAGAGCCACCAAATTTGGTAGGAAGATAGCTGGCAACAACCCCAAAAGAATTGCATCAAAGTTTTGGAGCCTTGCCCAACCATTCCGCCCCCCTTTCCCCACCTTACACAAACTTTGAGCTAGAGTCACCAAATTTGGTATGAAGGTAGCGTTTGACATTCCACAAGGATCTGCAGCAAAAATTTTGATGCCACGCCCAACCATACCGCCCCCAGCCCCTCTTTCCCCATTTTATACAAACTTCGAGCTAGAGTCACCAAATTTGGTATGAAGATAGCAATTGACATCCCACATGGATCGGCAGCAAAAATTTGAATGCCACGCCCACCCATACCGCCCCCAAGCCCCATAGCCCCCCTTTCACCACCTCTTACATGCTGCGAGCTAGAGTCACCAAATTTGGTAGGAAGATAGCTGACAACGACCCCCAACAATCTGCATCAAAGTTTTGGAGCCACGCCCACCCATTCCGCCCCCAGCCCCCCCGCATTTTTAAGTCAAAAAAGCCTATATCTTTTACAGTTTTTGAGCTAGAGCCACCAAATTTGGTGCCAAGATAGGTGATGATGACCCCCAAAAACTGCATCAAAAGTTTGGATGCCACGCCTACCAATACCGCCCTAGCCACCTCCAGCTGCCCCAACGCTTCGTCAAAAACGAGAATGCGTGTATCTTCCATATTTGTGGAGCTAGAGCCACCAAACTTGGCAGGAAGATAGCTTGCAACGACCCGCAAAAAACTGCATCAAAGTTTTGGAGCCACGCGCACCCCTTCCACCCCCTTTCCCCACCTTTTACAGTCTTTGAGTCTAGAGTCACCAAATTTTGTATGAAGGTAGCAATTTACATTCCACATAGATCTGCAGCAAAATTTTGAATGCCACTCCCACCCATACCGCCCCCAGCCCCCCTTTCCCCACTTTTTACAAACTTTGAGCTAGAGTCACCAAATTTGGAAGGAAGGTAGCAATTGACATTCCACATAGATCTGCAGCAAAACTTTGGATGCCACGCCCACCCATACCGGCCCCAGCCCCCCTTTCCCCACTTTTTACAAACTTTGAGCTAGAGTCGCCAAAATTGGTATGAAGATAGCAATTGACTTTCCACACAGATCTGCATCAAAACTTTGGATGCCACGCCCACCCATACCGCCCCCAGCTCCCCTTTCCCCACATTTAACAATTTTCGAGCTAGAGTCACTAAATTTGGTATGAAGATAGCAATTGACATTCCACAAGGATCTGCATCAAAAATTTGGATGCCACGCCCAGCCATACTGCCCCCAGCCCCCTTTCCCCACTCTTTACAAACTTCGTGCTAGAGTCACCAAATTTGGTATGAAGATAGCAATTGACATTTCACAAATATCTGCAGCAAAGATTTGGATGCCACGCCCACCCATACTGCCCCCAGCCCCTCTTTCCCCACTTTTTACAATTTTTCAGCTAGAGTCACCAAATTTGGAAGGAAGATAGTTGGTTGCATCCCTATCTGCATCGGAGAAACTTTAAGGCAGCGTACACACCTGCCCCATCCGTACCCCTTTGCAATCAGGCCTCTTTTTACCTGTTTTAATACTGGTATCGAGTATGCCGCAGTCGGTTGCGTCCGACTGCAACGTTTCCACTTGTTTTTTTATTGGCTTCTACCGGAATAGTTGAAGGAATATATACAGGGGTGCCCGGAAACCCTTCCATCAGTATTTTACCTCAATTCTATTTCACCCTGCCCCAGACCAAAACGCTCAGTGAGTTTGGGCGGAATGATTCCGCTTTCAAAAACGCTGATATCTGATACTGCCATCTAGTCCGATTCACATTTTTCGCAGTCAATGCAGTAATGCCACAATTCTTAAACTGAATTCGGAGTAGAGTATTTAATAATAATATATATATGGAACTACTCCTGTTTTCTCTAAATTAAGCATTAAAATAATAGCTTTTTAAAGTGAAAAGAAGTTTAACTGAGAAATTCTTTTACTTGTTGTGCAATTTGTCAAAACATTTGTGGGCAGTTTTAATTCTGCCAGGTGGCAGCACCGTAAAAGCGGTATTATCTGAAAATCGCAGAGCCATAACAAACCAAGAAAGAAGAAGAAATCGCGCTCAAAATGTTGTTAAATTTGATTTGTTTTCATAACTATTGCGAAAACGGATAAGATGCACATCTGAGAAGCCTCCGCTGCATGGTCTCTTTTCTAATTTTTTACAAGGAGCTTTTTTTTTCTTTGATTCGATATATGGCGGAAAACAGGGCTCAGGTTGACCTTTAATCCGTCACTGATTATTAGAAAGAGCCATGCCTGTATTGACTAAGGGTACAAAAATAATAAATGTTATGACGCAGGCCAAATGCCGGCCTTCCCACAATACATTTATTGAAACAGTATTACTATCATTTTTATCATTACATACTTTTTTTATTTATGTAGAGCTATCGTATAATGTAAAATTACAGGCTAGCTTAGAGTTACGGAGCACTGGCAACTGAGGCCTTCAGCTCTGGGTTTTGTATTTACAGGAGTGTATTTACAGGGGGTGTATTTACAGGGGATGCTTAATGAGAATATGTGTTTGGGTTATGAACAATTGTTGGGTCGTGGTTTTTGAGTAGTGTTAGATGGAGTGGTAGAGGTTTGTGGTTTTAAGGTAGTTTAGGATGAGGGAAATGTTTGAGGGTGTAGGGTTGGATAGGAGTTGTAGTGAGTTGTTGCTGCCGAGGATACTTTGTCTGTGGGTGCTGTGTGCGGTGCATGAGTAAAGTATGTGTTGTATTGATAGTTGGTTGTTGCAGGCGGTACATATATTCGGGCTTTTATCTAAGTAGTGTGAGTGTGTGATTTTTGTGTGTCCAAGTCTAAGTCGGGTTATTTTAATTTGGTCCATTCGGGAGGAGTTTTGAGGGTTGCATTTGAATAGGTTATACGAGCTGAGTTTATTTGGGTTTATGTTTTGGTACCAGTTAGATGTTTTGTTTAAATTGGATTGGACTTTGGTTAGGTGGGTATTTTTTATGTATTTTTTTATGTCTTGTATGCTTATGTTTTGATAAACTGGGCTCGGATGGTTAGCTGCATTTTTCGCCGTGGCGTCGGCTAACTCGTTCCCTATTATACCTGTGTGTCCAGGTACCCATAGGAGTTTGAATTTAGAAGACGATTTTGTGAGTATCTGTCGTGCTAGGGAAGTATAATGTTCGGTGTTGTTGATGTTTTTTATTGCGTCTATGGCGGAGAGGGAATCTGAGCAGATGCAATATTTCCCACTTTTATTTTTTAAAAGTAGCAGAGCTTCGACGATTGCAATAATTTCGGAAGGGAATACTGAGGAGTAGTGTGGTAGGAGACATGTCATTAGGGATTCTTGTTCCGTTGTGATAGCAAAGGTCGTGGTTCCGTTAGATTGTGATCCGTCTGTATATATAAAAGTGTAGTTGTGGTGTTCATTCTGTTTTTCTATGAATTTTGATCGGTATATTTCGGGTGGGGTGTTTTTTTTACTGGAGTGCCGAAGGGATGTGTCTATTGAGGTTTGCTTAAGGTTCCAAGGGGGTGTCGCTTGTGTCACTATGGCTGTGGGCTGATAAGGTAAGCTGTGTTGTAAACAGAGTTCGATGGTTCGGTCTATTGTTGATTTGTATTGGGGGTGTTTTGGTGGTTTGTATGTTTTGAGTATGTTGGAAATAGGAGAGTTTCTCGCTGTAATCAGGGATTTAAAGAGGTTTGCTGTTAGTAATTCGCATCTTTCTTTGATAGAGGCAGCTCGGGCTTCGTAAAGGATGTTGTTTGTTGGTGTTGTTCTGAATGCTCCAAGGGCTAGTTTAAAAGCTGTGTTTATTGCTGAATTTATTGGGCGAATTGTGGTTTTTGGGCAGGAGCCGAAAATAGGAAGGGCGTAGTCTGCTTTTGCGGTTATGATGGATTTTGTGACGTTGATGAGGGAAGTTGTGTTGCAATTGAATTTGGGACTTGACAGGCATTTTATTATGTTTGTTTTGAGATTGTTTCAAATATGGGCTAGAGGTTAATGTTAATGTTTTTCCTATTTTTTACGTTGACTATGAAATTGAAGTCGTCAGCGTAAGCGCATAGGCTGATATTTGGGTGTTGGGTTATCAATGTGGTTAGTTTGTTGTAGGCTATGACAAAGAGAACCACCGATAGTGGAGATCCCTGAGGAATGCCATTGTAAATGGGTTGGAAAGAGGAGTATGCTGAGTGTATGCGGACTATTATTTTTCTGTTTGACATGAAGTTTCTGATTTAGTTAATTATTTTTGGGCCTGTTTTCCATTCTGTTAGTTGGTCTAAAATTGAGTGTATTCCTATTCTATCAAAAGCTTTTGCAAAGTCTAGTGAGATGATTGAGGTATGTTTTCTTCTGGAGACAGCTCTGGCTATCATTACATACTATTATTATTATTTTTTCGAAATATGTATTGTGAAGTAAATATTAATGGAATAAATGCAATGTCAACGTTAACAGATTTTAAATTTAACATAAGTATGGTACGGTGAAGGGCATAGAATAAGCATAGCATAAGACAACTTAAGAGAGCGGCGCAAGAAGAGCGGAGGTCGTGTGCACACTCACACAAATCAAATGTCGCGACCCAAGATCGAGATGTCGCGACCACCAAAGGCGAAAAAGGGCACGCTCAGGCTGAGCGCGAGACGATGAAATCAATCGAGAAGTACAAGTGAATGCGAACAGACGTGACCGCGGGTGGCATAGTAAAAGAGTATAATAAGTAAACAGACATTTTCAGAATAAAGATTCACATTGGCGTGGACGAGATTCCCCCTGGAAGTTAGTTAGAGCTCGAAACTCTAAACGGAACTAAGCAAAGTAAGCTACCAAATAAACGTTAGAATTATTCCAAATCCTTGTGGCTTCATTTCGCCCCGAGAGGCACTTAACGGTATACGCATACTCGCGCAGTTATATATGTATGTATGTGCACACGTGGTCGGCACGTTGCTTGGCGCGTCTCGAATAGTGTGGTTAGAATCTAAGTGATCAGCGGCACGCGTACTGTGGCTCGTCCCGTACGCTTCCCAAACCATTCAGTCGGTTCGGTAACGGAGCTTTGACATCCGCGCGACCTCGACTTGCGAGGGAACATAGCCTGTGCTATCGGGCGTACTCGTACTGTGATTTGTCCCGTACACCTCCCTGATCGCCACCCGTCGCGAAATTTTGACCCCGGTATAACGACTGACTAACTTGCCTCCAACGCACGAGTACGTTTCGGCAAATATAAATATTTTTTGTAACGTTAAACCTTGGCCGAACTGAGTCTCATTCCCCGGCCAAAATCACTATTTTACAAGTGGCTCCCGAGCAGGGACTTAAACGCGTAAGATTAGTAGTGTAGTTTGGAGTTGAAAATCCCAAAAAAAAAGGCATTACTAACAAGTGTTCGTGGAACGAGTATACGCGGACGTACCCTGCTTTATCGCGCGTGCACAAAACGGGAAGAAAAACAAGTAAGAAGGATCTAGTCGGGAGAGCCCGACTAGAAGATACCCAGTTGCAATAAATAAATTAAATTTATGTAAGACTTTGGTATACTGAATTAACTTCAATCGACAAAATTCGATATCTCCGGTATTTCATAACCGATTTGGACGAAATTTTCAGAAAAGTTCTATCGTTACCCATTATTTCAACCCTCAGTTTAGAATTAATATTCAAGATTCATTCAATAAAGATACCGAACACAACCAAGACGCGTCTGCTGTTAATGGATGTTTTAATAGTTGTAAGGTTGATTATATATCATGGCGACCGTGACCGCGATAAATAAATAAAATAAACAAAAATTAGCAAAGTGCAAAGCTGAAAAACAAAAAAAAAGCAAACGATAGCAGCATTTTAAGTGAACAAAAATTTGGAAGTTTTGGCCGAAATATATACATTAGGGTGTCCCAAAAAAATTAAAGTGTTTTTTTTTTTTAACGCATTCCCTCTTATTTTGTTTGAATGGTCTCAAAACATCTATGAATAAAGTTTCGTCTATTTAGAATAACGGCAACCCGTGCCGAGTTGCGCGGAAACATGTTGATACGTGTATAGTACGGCGCGCGCGAACTGTCGCATTGATTGCGTGTTATTACTTGTTTGTTTTATTAGTATAGACACTGAAAAAATTAATCAAGATTTTCCACCTTGAATCAACACTTTTCGGTCTTATTTCTCGTGTAAGACCAAAAAATCTTAAATCAAGTATGAAACGTTCTTAACTGTTAATATTGCGCATTCTTAAATTTAGATCGTTTTAAGAATAATAATTCTAGATTAAAAATCTTAAATTTAGATCGTCATATTTTTTTCTGTGGAATAATTGGCTTTTTATCATACATATAATTATGCATATAATTATGATCGCTACTAAACTGACTGGTGAAGCATGTGTATATGCACGAACACAAAACCCAAGAAGGAATGAGAAACGGCTCTTCACAGTTCCGTTATATTTTGTCTCTATTCCCTTTTGACATTTGCTATGCATGTGTCAATATCAAATGTTACTTTTGCCTATACACATTTAAACAATTAGTTATCGCGTTGTTTTCGTGTAGTCAACATGTCAGTGGAGTTACGAAGTTCCAAAAAGGAGATATTTTTAATAGGGGACGTAAAACATCAAATCACCGGTTCTAAACTTCCCTCTAACGGGCAAGCACTGGCAGTTTTGTTTTATAATATTCGTGAAGTGAATTTAAAAGTCAATGAAAGTGCAAGTCTGACAATTCGTGAGTGTATTATTTATTGGGAAAAATCACGTATACCGACTAGATCAATACCTAACTGTGTTAAGAAACTAGTTAACTTATACCAAGCTTGGAGAGAACTGCAAAAAAATTCGAAAAAAACACAAGAAGTGTTTGAACGGCGTCGACAGGAGTTTGTTTCAAACTTAAACATCTTGTTTGACATCGCACATGCAGATGCTCTTCAACTGATTAAAATAAATGAAGATAAGATCTTTTTGCAGCGCCAAAGAGAACCAGGTCGGCCCGGTCGCTTAGCTCGAGTGGACAAAAAACTAACAGACAAAGAGGAAAAGACGCGCCTTAGAATCATCGAGGAGGAAAAGCGACGTGCTAAATATCTTTCATCCTTAGCACCATCGACATCATCTTGCGAACCATCATCTTCTGATTCGGAAATAATAGAATTAGAAGAAAATAGGCCCAGCGCAAGAGGAGCCTCCGCTCAGCCCGATAAAACTTCTATGCGGAAAAATATCATTACTCCAAAGTTAGTGGCCGCATTAGACAGGTGTCAACTAAGTGTGAGGGATTCTGTCTTTATAATTTAAGCTTCTATTGAGGCTCTGGGGCACAATACGGATGAATTCCCTATAAGCAAGTCCTCCATCCATAGAATTCGTACGGAAATGCGAAAAGAACGGGCTGAAGCTATAAAAGTTGATTTTCAAAACAAGGTCCCGGACACGGTAACTGTCCACTGGGACGGAAAGCTGTTGCCAGCTATAGATTCACGTAAAAGTAAAGAAGAACGCCTACCTATAGTTATTACATACGATAATAAAGAACAAATTATTGCTGTTCCTAAATTGGACCGCTCGACAGGAAAGGAGCAGGCAGACGCAGTTTGGGATGCTGTTACGAACTGGAATCTTGAAGACAAAGCGCAGATTCTCTGTTGTGATACTACTGCTTCTAATACAGGCCGTATAAATGGAGCATGTGTGCTTCTCGAACAAAAACTGGGTAGAGAATTGCTTATTTTTGCTTGCCGTCATCACAGTTACGAATTAGTACTGAAAGGCGTGTTTGAAGCGAAAATCAGTCAGGTAACTACAAGCTCAGAAATCCCATTGATCAAAAAATTCCGAGAAAACTGGAAAAATATCGATCCCAAGAAAATACAAAGCTGTACAGAAAAGCTATCTTGTATCAATCTTTCGGAAGTTGGCAAACTGCTAGAATTCAACAGATCTGAGTTAACCAAAGAAATCGTTAGAGATGACTATCGCGAATTAATTGAACTTTCAATTATATTTCTTGGCGGAGATTCAGAGAATAAATTTAAGATACGGCCTCCAGGTGCTATGCACCAGGCTCGATGGATGGCGAGAGCCATTTATTCATTAAAAATATCGTTACTTAGCTCTCAATTCAGAATTTCAAACAAGGATAAGACAGCTCTGTTGGACGTATGTCTGTTCATCATGACATCCTACGTAAAACCCTGGCTCCAATGTATTTTAGCAGTAAAGGCGCCTTATCAGGATTTGAGTTTTTTGAAGGCCATGAAAGCTTACGAAACAATAGACACAAGCATTTTAAAAGCAGCTTTACAGAAGTTTTGCCAACTTTTGTGGTATTTGACAGATGAAGTATCTATTCTGGCTTTATTTGATGATGATGTCGATCTAGAAACTAAAGTAAAAATGATTGCTAACTTAACTAAGGAAAACCCAACAGCCCACAATAAACGTTACATTGCATCCAAAGAAGAAATCTGTGGCCCATTTTTTGGTACGTTAAATAAGCTTTGATTTTGTTCTTTTACTAGTTTTGCTACTGGTATACTTGATAACTAATCTATCTGTTCTCATTTCAGAGAAAAACATTGATGACTTCGTCTCTGTCAAAAGCAAGTTCCTGTTTAATCGACTGCAAGTTGACGACAGTTTTCTGAACAAGTGCCCCTCTTCGTGGTCAAATGATGATTCGTTTCAACAGGCTAAAAGGAAGCTGCTAGGACTGAAAGCAGTAAATGATACGGCAGAAAGAGCTGTTAAGTTAATGCAAGACTTCCATGGTTTGATCACTGTTCAAGAGGAGCAAAAACAATTTTTATTACGTTGCGTACAAGAACAAAGACAGGTATATCCCGACTGTAAAAAGCAAACATTGAAAAGAAAATTTGTTAATTGATGTCTCTTTTATAATAAATATGAAATATGCGTTTTATTTTTATTTATTTAAATAATCTAAAAATTAAATTAAACTTTTCTCTATAGTGAGCCTATAGCTCTCATAAACTTAAACTTTGACATCAAGTCGGCACGGGTTAGTGTCCTCCGATCTCAATAATATTTTATATTTAAGTTATTAGAGTCAAATGACAAAAAAAAATAGAGGGTATGCGTTTTGAAATTCCGAAAAAAAAACCCTTTTAGCCTGGGACACTCTAATATACATATATAGTACATATATGAAGGCATACATACGAAAAGAAAACGAAGAGAAACAATAGAAACGTTAAAGAAAATAACCTCATTGTGATACAGTTACAAAACAATAAAAACACAAAAAAAAAAAAACCATAAAAGAAATGTTTAGAAGTGCGTAAATACATACGTTAAATGTTAACATTGCGCGTATAAACAATATGAATAAGTACGCATACATAAATACATCGGAAATGCTGTTTTGAAAAGTGCACCTAAATGAATAGAGAATCGAGAAAACAATGAGCAACAACACAAGCCGGCCGACACTAAACATCTTGTGTGCAGACCAGAATTAATTAAAAGTGCGAAAGGCATAGGACCGCCTTTTGCGCCAACGGTGGAACTCTGTGACAATTTTTCACATATGAGCCAAGTACAGCAGCAGCAGCAGCAATCGCAGGGCGACAAGAACGACTTCATAAACGCTGCTCCCATTGAGCAAAGGGACGCACCGACGCTGAAAGAGGCGCTTGAGGTGTGTCCAAACGATGGACCACGGCCACTCAAAATAGCTGAGTACAAGGCCCGGAACACAAAGAAGCCCCCAAAGAAAACAAAAAGAAGCGGACAAAGGATCAAACTGCTACAATAGAGAAGTATGGTAAAGGATTTCATCAGGATAGCGACAACGCAAGAAGAAAAAGATAAGCACATAAAGGATCTCAACACAATCGAGAAACAACTTCGCACTGGTGCGAAACAACGCAATACGGGCTGCAGTAATGCCAATGCCTAAATTCCCTTTAACAATAAATACAAACACAAGCCGATGCGCGAAAGCGCTGCTTGTAAAAATACACACACTAACCTGTCCCAAATAGCTTACACTAATTATTAACAAACACTTTGTGGTGTAAATTTATCTTATAAGTAAACTATTGTAAAATTGCCATTGCCGAATGTAAACCACAAAGTGTTCTCCTGTTGTCAATACATTAAAATTCACAAATTCATTCAAAAAAAAAAAAAAAGGGAAACTTTTTATACTTATAGAAAACAGATAGAATTTTTCGAAGATCAAACAAGAATTTAATGAAAGTCCTCAATAATTCAAAGCTAGATTTATTCAGCAGCAGTTATCATTTTCCAGAAACAGTAATGGGTCTAGTAGACGTCAAGTCTGTGAACTCGACTGCTAACGTCATAAACAAAGTTGACGTGTCGTCCCCAGATTTGAAATATATGCCTATACTAGTTTTGATAATAGTAATACTAATGGTCTTGGACACAGTGTCCAAATGATATAAAATACATAGGAGAACTATTAAAAGAAAATGCATGAGTAAGGCAACAGAACTTGACAAGATATAAATTTTTTCAGAAGATTATTAGCCATGCTTAAAGCAAAAATAGATAACATTTACACTAAATACCCCAATTTTCGTATACAAGCTATATAAATACTTTCCAGCTTCTATGAATAAATCTCCGTTTATAAGTTCGAAAATGAATTTATGGAAAGATATAATATCCCAATAAGTCCTTTATATGGTTGCAGTAAAACCGAAAAAGCGCAAGTTTTAGAAACCATACCTTATGCCCATGTTATTATTTATTTATTTAATAAATTAAATCTAGTATGTAATACTAAACTTAATACTAGCGATAGGAGTACGGGCTGCTGGGGCCTTCGACTCTCTTTTAGGAAATCAGTCTATCAGGGGTGTGCCAGAAATCTCTAGAGATTTTGGCTCGAGCAGGTTTTCAAATCTCTAAAACAAAACCGTAGGTGTGCCAGAAGTTTGGGAGATTTCATTTTTCGGTAAAATTTTCGGAGAAAATACGTAAACCGAAAATGGCCAAAAAGAGTTGCTACCTTTGAAAACTAAAAATTGCCTAAAATGTATTTGCTATTTTTGTCATTGTTTTCAAGGTTGGCCACAGTGCATTAGTGTTATATTTAATAATTGGTAAAATAAAAATATGTTAGGTCATATCTCTGGTAATTCTTATACAAAATTAATATTTAATATTTTGCCCGCCAAGTAACTCATGTTGCTTGACAGCCCTGCCGTGATAGCTTCCTTGAACAGCTGTTCTACGTATTTCGTTAATAGCAAATCTGTTTTGTTTACATTTTAAAAGTGCAAAAGTAAAAGTGAAATTAAATAGAAATGCCTCTTGGAAGTTTTCGTTTGCTTGACATGCTTAGAAAAGAAGAGTTGGCGAAAGAAAAGGTTGAGCGCCGGCTACTTACTGTAGGCATTCACACACCTAACAAACACCGCAAAAGCTGCCACCTTATAAAAAAAGGTTTGCTGCAATAACTTTGTTAAATTTACAACAAACTGTCCACTGCTCGACCATGCAATTTTGTTACCTAAAAATAAGATTTTTTTATGTTTATTTGCCACAAATAAGTTTCTTTCAAATTGACCTATTAAAGACTCCGAATAATAGTTATGGTTAAACGAACTAGGTGGCACCTCTCTTGTTAGGGACGGTTTTGCACGCTTACATGGAACGGCAAATAGTCTTAGAGATTTGTTAGAGATTTATTAATATCTAAAATCATGAATTAAAATACTTATAAAATTCAAATGTATTTGCAATATGCAATTTAGCTTAAAATTACCTTTCGAAAAATTAACACTTGTTATGCAATAGACATATAATATTGCTTTAACTAACCAAATCTCTGACCAAATTTGTGGAGATTTCAAAACCATCTCGAACTCTGCTCTGGCACACCTAAAACCAGCTCGAGGTTGGTTTTAGGTTGGAATTCGGTTGGTTTTGATGGCTGGCACACCCCTGTATATGTTTAATTCGATTGTTCTATAAAACTTAGTATTTTTGAGATGTTGTGAGTAGAGGGGGTCTTTAGGAGGTCGGAGGGGGTTTGGGAACCAAAAAGGTTGGCTCTAATGCTCTCTAGTTGTCGGCATGAGTCCAGAAGATGTGAGATGGAAATTTCATGCCGCAGAATCTGCAGGCTAGTTTGTCGTTGCCGTTAAGAGGATGTTGGTGAGTATCCTCGGTGTGTCCAATACAAAGGCGAACGAACGTCGCACATGCGCGTCTTGAGAGGGTGGGGGGAAATTGGATTTTTTGGCGGTTGGGGTTGTTTTGGGAGTACCAATCGTTAAAGCTGTACCATTTTTCCAATTGTTTTTCACTCAATTGTCGGTTTATGTGGTTAATTGTGTCTTTTGTGCTGAATGGCAGTAAAAGGTGTGATGGCGATTTGTGGATGTTATTAGCTGCTATGTCGGCATTTTCGTTACCCGGGATCCCTTGGATGGCCAGGTACCCAGAAAATAGTTATTTCACACTGGTGGGCTGCGATGATATTTTTTATTCTGTTGTATCTGTGTGGTCCGGGTTTTGTATCGCTTCCACAGTGGATAGACTGTCGGTGCAGATAACGAATGGGCCTTTGTTTTGAACTGCAAATGCCCCAGAGTTCGAGTCGGCTGAGTACTGCATGTATTCCCACGCGATCGAAAGCTCTTTCAAAGTCTGTCCCATTATGGAGACATGATTTTTTGTGGAAAGGACGCTCGAGACGAAGTGTTGGATTCGCAACAAGGCGTCCATTGTGCTGTGTTTCCTTTTGAAAGCAACTTGATTGTGTGAGATTAAGCTGTGTCGGGAGATGAACCACATCAGTCTTTTGGCGATGATTTTTTCTACAATTTTGCTTAGGCAGGATAAAAGGGAGATCGGGCGATAGCTGTTGACTTTGTGGGGAATTTTATTTGGTTTGGCTATTGGGATAATTATGGCAGATCGCCATGTGTGGGGATAGGAACCGGTGTCTAGGATATTATTATATATTGTGAGGAGTTTATGTTTCAATGTAGTGGGGATGTGTTTAAGCATGGGGTAGTATATCCTGTCCGCCCCTGGGCTTTTTCCTTTTGCAGTTTTTAGAGCATATTCAATCTCTATCAAAGTAAAATTAGCTTCTAGGTGTTTGGCGGCGACAGATAGGTGGTTTGGGCTCTAAAGGTTTGACTGGTAGATGATTTTATGCTGTACGTATTCTGGAGAAAAATTGCCATCAGCTGAGTAACTTGCCCATGCTTTGCTAAACTCTTCGACCATGCGAAAGGAACAGGTGATTGTCTCGGAGTCTGTTGTGATACATTTAAGTGGGGATGGAGGAACACCGGTCAGGCGTTTGATATCCATCCAGATTTTTTTAGAGGTTGAGAGGGGAAAGATACGGGATGTAAATTTTTCTAAACCGATTCGTTTAGCTGATAATACCGCTTTTTTAAAGGTGGCATTGGCTTTCTTATATTTTATTAGGTCGTAATTTGTTCTTTTGGATTTGTATGCCTGAAAAAGGGATTGCTTCTTGTCTCTTAGCTTCTGGTGTGTATTGTTCCACCAGGGTTTTTCGCTTTGTGGGGGATTCTTTTGGTTTGCGGAATAGTGCAATTTGCAGCTGCTCTTATGCATTTTGTTATTTGGGCTACTTGGTGGTTTATGCATCCGACGACCCTGTAATAAAAGTTTTGTGTGCAATGTTTTGTGAACAGGTCTCAGTTGGCATAGTCGGTTTGGTATTTAGGGAGAGGGTATGTACGGTCAGGGTTGAATTGTGTGGTAAGTTGGGTTGTAATAGGGAAATGGTCACTGCCGTACAAGTTGTCGATAATAGACCAGTTACACCTGTGGGCGATTTGGGGGGATATCATTGTAATGTCAACGTGGGTGAATGTGTGGTGGGTAGAGAGGTGGGTGGGAGAGCCATCGTTAAGAACGAGTAAATTGTTCGCGGCTATTGCGCGACGCCAACGCTCACCACCATCAGTGGGGCAGCTCGGATATAAATGAACGGGGTGAGTCACTTTTTAATTATATCCTCACGACAGGTCTGAATATTTGCAATATAGGAAACGACCCAACCTTTATTACAAAGAATAGGGAAGAAGTCCTAGACTTAACGCTAGCCACAGCCTCCCTTCACCAGAGACTTACAAGATGGAGAGTGCTAGATGAGCACTCCTTCTCTGATCATAGGTTTATCGATATAGTGTTCTCTCTCGATATCCAAAAGCCTAAATGGTGCAGAAACGTTAGACGTACGAACTGGACCACTTTCAAAGAATATCTTACAAGACTCATTCCAGATCATCCCCCAACGGGACCCCCTTCCCCCGAGCACACAGAGCTGCTCACAAACAAACTCACGGAGGCATGCAAGTCCGCCCTTAACATGTCATGTGGTGGTCCCCACAAATAGGCGAGCTTCGAAAAAATTCGCGAAAGCTTTTTAACAAAGCAAGGTTCAGGGGAGACGACCAATCATGGAGTCTCTATAAAGCCAGCCTTACCTCCTACAAGAAGTCACTTAGACAAGCTAAACGCTCCGCTTGGCAGAATTTCTGCTCCAAAATCGAGAGTACCACAGAAGCTGCTAGGCTTAGGAAAGTCCTCTCCAGCACACAAGCACCCATGGGCTTCCTCAAAGGACCCAATGACTCGTGGACAATGACCAGTTCGGAGTCACTGGAACTTTTGGTGGAAACCCACTTCCCCGGATGCTCAGTCGCATGTTTCCGTCCCCCTATCTACGGAGAATTTCAGGAGCAAGTCTCCACCGACCTTTTCTCCAGGGATACCATCTCTTGGGCTATAAGTAGCTTCTCACCCTACAAATCCCCTGGGCTGGATGGAATCATTCCAGCCCAACTGCAATATGCAGGGGATACTGCCATTAACTGGGTTCAGAAAATCTTTTCACATATCCTGACGACCGGTTCGATACCCAAGCCATGGCTCGAATCCAAGGTCGTCTTCATTCCGAAGGCCGGCAAAGCCTCACATACAATCCCAAAGGACTTTCGTCCAATCAGTCTTACATCTTTTCTACTAAAGACACTAGAAAGGGTGCTAAGTATACATATTAGAGACTCGATCAATACCGATCACTTCTCTCAAGCACAACATGCTTACCAAAAAGGCAAATCCACTGAAACAGCGCTCCATGCTGTTATATCCACAGTGGAAAAGGCACTACACTACAAGGAGTACTGCCTTATAGCCTTTCTAGACATTGAGGGCGCTTTTAACAACGTCTTACCGGGTGCAATCACCGAGGCTTTGTCGGAGCTGGGGGTTGGACACCACATTGTGAAATTGATTGATCAACTGCTCAAATGCAGGATCGTCAGGGCCACACTGGGGTCTTCGACCATTGCCAGATCCGTAAATAGAGGCACCCCGCAAGGAGGTGTTCTCTCCCCTCTCCTTTGGAATGTGGCAGTTAACAGCTTGCTGCGCTCCTTAGTGGGAGGGGGCTGTCGGGTGATAGCCTACGCGGATGACGTCGCTATAGCCTTCTCGGGTAAATTCCCCCAAAGTTTGTGCGAGCGTATGACCACCACACTACGAACCCTGTCCTCATGGGCTACTTCAAAGGGACTAGGGTTTAACCCAGCCAAAACTGACTTAGTCCTCTTCACTAGGAAGTATAAGATACCTCCCCTCAAACCCCCAACCATAAACGGGGTGGAACTTGCCTTCAGTAAATCTGCCAAATTCCTAGGGCTCACTCTAGACAGCAAACTAGACTGCAATCTTAACACCGAAGTACGGGTTAAAAAAGCCTCAGTCGCTTTGTATACATGTAAGAAGTCCATTGGACTGAAATGGGGAATGGCACCCCACATCAGTCTGTGGCTGTACACAGCCATAGTTCGGCCAATCCTACTGTACGGAGTGTCAGTATGGTGGCCAACTCTTTCTAAGAAAACATCAGTCCACAAGCTTGGCAAAGTACAGCGTGCCGCTGGACTGATCTCAACAGGGGCCCTCAGAACGACCCCAACTGAGGCTCTGGACAATATACTAAATCTCCTACCAATAGACCAAATGGGAAAATTAGTAGCAACTCTCTCTGCCCTACGCATGAGAGAAACCAAGCAGTGGTCCGAGCAAAATTTCGGACACTCTAATATTCTAGTAGGTAACTTGCTTATCCCCTCAAACACGGACTATTGTTGTCCTCAGGAATTCCCCAAAACCACTTTCCACACGCTAGTCCCCCCAATGGAGGATTGGTGCTCAGGCACGCCAGGGCCGGCAGATTCAGTAAAAATTTACACCGATGGCTCCAAGCTAGACGAACGGGTAGGGGTAGGCATCTTTTGCGAGGAGCTGTCTATCAACAAATCGTTCAACCTTCCTGATCACTGCAGCGTATTCCAAGCCGAGATCGCTGCCATACAGGAAGCACTCTTATGCATTTCCGAATATGAATGCTCAGCAGACAGAATCTGCATTTTTTCCGATAGTCAGGCGGCTATCAAATCTCTAAAAGCGATATCATCCAACTCGATATCCGTCACAAACTGCCGCAGATCTCTACACGAGATGGCAGAGCAGTTCGAAATACACCTCATTTGGGTGCCCGGTCACAAAGGCATCGAGGGCAACTGCAAAGCAGACGAGCTGGCTAGGCATGGCACTACCATGCCTCTCCTCACAGACAAGGAGGGCTGGGGTATTCCCATGGCCAGCTGCAAGCTCAGAGTTCGATCGCACTTCGAACTCGAAGCAAACAAGGGGTGGCAGTGTACCACTGCCTCAGGTAGGATTGCTAGGCAAACCTGGCCAACGCGCTGCAAAAAGCGCTCCTCAGACCTTATCCACCTTAGCAGATTAGGCTGTGCTGCCGTAATCAGGGCCATTACGGGGCACTGGCTGGTGGGATCTCACGCAGCGAGACTTCTAGCCCCTTTTAATGATTTCTGCCGAAGCTGTCGCGACGAGGAGGAGGAGAAAACAGTTTCCCACCTTTTCTGCGACTGTCCGGCACTCTGCAAAAACAGAAATCGCTATCTAGGGTCCTTTTTTTTATCGGACCTCACTCAACTTGCGGATATCAAACCGAAAAATATCCTGTCTTTCATTCAAACCTCGGGCTGGGACCACGCCCTCAAATGCGGCGAAACACGATCATTGTCTGGGTAGACGGTTTTTGGACTAAGTCCAAACGCGGCACCACAACGGGCCAAAACACATGGCCTATGTGAGTGGGGGGTTAATTTTTAGCCTTCCACTACCGCTCTAACCTAACCTAACCCATTGCGCGTTCAATGCTCTTCCTTCTTGAGTTGGCAGTTGGGGATCACCAAAGGGGGCTGCATGAATTGAAATCCCCGAGCATAATAAGTTGGCCGTGAATTTGGCTTAGCGTGTTTGTGATTTGGGTGGTTGTGAAATTTTGGCAGGGTGGGATGTATGTATTTATTATGTTTATTGGGAGTTCAAGTTTTAGCAGTAGGACGGAACACAGAATGTTAGCGCTTATCGTGTTGTGGGTGTGTGGAATGTGTTGTTTTATAAACACACCAATGCCTTTGGTGGCTGATTTATTATGGGGGAGGTTGTTGAAGTATTTTGTGTAGCCTTTTGGGCCGATAAAGCTATTGAAATTATAAGGCAAGTGTGTTTCTTGCAAACATAACACATCAGGCGAGTGTTCTTTAAATAGAAGTATTAGTTCGTTGTGGTTGTTGAGTAGGCCGTTTATGTTCCATTGTATTATTTTGATGGACATTTGGTCTAGAGTTTGGGGGAAGAGTTTAATTGCAGGAGATTTGGCGTCTTGGGGATAAATGTCGGTTAGGAATCAAGTTCATCCATTGATGAGCAGGAGTCGATTTTGTTTTCAAGTGCGCGTGATACGTTTGTGCTGTTTGTTAATTTTAATTTATTTGTTTGAAAATCTGGCAGCACGAGCTTTTTCGAGAGAGGTTTTTGCGTTGCTTTTGTAGGGTTCGAGAGAGGTGTCGGCTGGTGAGGTGGTTTTGTTGGTAGAGGGGACTACCAAGGGGGTAGAGAGGTTGGTATTATTTGGTTCTTTTAAAGTTTCGTGGTTGTTATTGCTGTAGGCAGATGATTTTGTGATAGTGTTTGTGCTCGCGCGGGGCGATATGAGAGCGGCGACGCTGGCGAACGAAGCCGAGGAGTTTGCTGTAATATTTGGTTGTTGTTGTTTCAAGGTGATTCGGGCTTCTCGCATGCTGCATTTTTTTGATGTTTTAATTTTTAAAAGCTCTCTCTGCCCGTGGTATTTGGGGCATAAGGGGGAAGAAGCGGGGTGTTCTCCGTTACAGTTGGCACAAAGAGTGCGTGTACAGGGTTCGGGTGGGGGGGCGAGATTACAGGTTACTCACGTTGCTGAGTTTTTGCAGTGCTTTGCTGTATGTCCAAGTAGTTGGCAAGACTTGCATCTCATTGGGTTGGGAATGTATTCCCTAACCTTGACGGAATGCCAAGAGATGTCAAGCTTGCTGGGTAGACTATAAAGATCAAAGATCAACATCACGCCGGAAGGTTTTTGAGTGCCGTCAACTGTTCTGGAGAACTTGAAAACTGAGTGCGCGTTTTGGGATTTTAGTTCTTGAACTATTTCGTCTTCTGGAATGTTGATTAGGTATGGCGCATAAATAGTCCCCTTGATGAAATTGAGTGTTTCGTGCAGTTTGCATTCTGTGTCGCAGGTACCGGGTAGGTGGGTTACTTTGATGAACTTTTCGGCCACTTGTTTGGTTTTAACTAGCATCAGGAGATTGCCATCCCGGAGGGTGGAGATCGAGATGAAGTCTTTGCTAATAATGTTTAGGGCGCGATGAACTGTGAAGCAGGAGAACTCTGAAAGAGGTTTCTCAATATTTTTGGAAGATATTATTAGAAATCTTGGATTTTGTTGGGTGGTAGCGGGTAATTCTGGGAATTCCTCGGGGAACTTTTGATAAGTTCTTTTTTTTTTTTGCTTTTGGGCTGTTGCTATGCAAAGCGAAGCTGTTTTCCCATAAGTTTGGGGGCCCAGGGGGGGCCATATTTGCGGGGTTTATTGAACCGCTGTTTTTAGTTTGCACACACGTGCGCGAGTTAAGATAAAGAGAGCGAGTAAGCAACTGCACTTGTAAATGAATAGGCAACGACGTCCGCACTCGAAGAGAGATAGTCGGTGACTGATGTCCATGTTAAAACATATGTAGAATAACACCCCATTCTTGGCCCGGCCAACATTTTTATTGTGCGTCTACACAGGTAACAAAATTTCAAAAAAAAAAAAAAAAAAAAAAAAAAAAATGGTAGAATCAAAGCATTTGGCAAAATACATTCCGTTCTTAAAATTCGTGGTAGACCAAGGTCCCATTCACCCCAAGTTAAAAGTTATCCTACAGTGGATAATTGATAACAAAATCATACGGATGCACATGTATAGACAGATAGAAAGGATAATGAAATATAGATATACCACTTTGCTTAGAAAAAACGTACGGATGCCAAGGGCATACCATGAATTATTTGCAAACATGATCGACAAAATATAACTTTCAAGTTCAGAAAGTGACGATTCTGATATGCAAATAATCGAATAGGCATGACATAACAATATGTACAAGCTATGCATTGGCAGGAAATCGAGCAAAAAATTGAGCTCGGAAAACAAAAATTTGACAAATCGTACAAATGCATAAACAAGAATATAACAATAAAAGTCGAAACGTCGGTGCATCATATAACAGTGTTAACAACTGAATATAACACTATTAGCGAATTAGCATCTTCATTAAAGAGCAAGCTAACGAATGCACACAACGAACATTGCCTAAAAGTATTGCGACAATTAGCTTCAAGACTTGAGTCAATAAGCGTTCGTCGTAGTTTCAAATTAGCCATTCCAAAAAACCCATACTTTCCTGTTGAGTTTGACCAAAATCAACTCCAGGACTTGAATGAATCAAAGCCAGTTATTGACACTGAAAATTCAGATTAGGAGTGCTCTGATTCTGATAACAATACACCAGATAGTCCAAAAATAAAAAGCCTAACAATGACGCAAACAAAAATTGATTTCATTAGAACAACATCCACCATATTATCTGAGTATGATGGCAAAGCTGAAAATCAGCAAAGTTTCATAGACTCATTAAGTCTACTAGATACACTTAAAGGTGATCATGAAGCAACAGCAATCAGTTTAATTAAAACAAAACTGAAAGGTCATGCAAGAAAATTAGATAGCGATGAGAATACAATCGCTCAAATTATTGCTAAACTGGCAAGATCAGTAAAAGGAGAATCGGTTGAAGTACTATCAGCCAAGTTCCTAAACTTGCAACAAAGAAATAAGACAGCAAACATTTATACGCAAGAAGTAGAGCAACTAACAAAAGCTTTGGCTGGCGCGTACTAACTATAAATCTAAGTCTCAGCAGTATAATTAAAATCAAAAATCATGATAATAATAAACCACTTACACTTTTGATAGATACAGGAGCAAATGTCTCAATATTGAAAAACAATAATATAAACACAAATGTTAACCAAAATTTCTAAACTAATATATCCGGAATTGGCCAGGGAACAATACAGTCAATGGGACAAGCTCCAATTGACCTCCTTTTTGATTATTTCATAATCAACCACGATTTCACAGTAGTTCAAACTGAATTTCCCATACCATGCGATGGAATTCTTGGACTAGACTTCATAAGAAAATTTAATTGCATAATAGACTACCAAAATGATGAATTCATCATGAAACCAGGAAATTTTAACTATCAAATACATGTACCACTATTACACAGTGATATTGATAATTCAATATTATTACCAGCAAGATCAGAAGTCATGAGAAAATCATGCTTCTGACTAGCGAAAATTCTGTATTAATACCAAACCAGGAAATACACCCTAGGGTAATAATAGCAAACAGTATTGTTGAAAGTAATAGTGCAATAGTCCGCATTCTAAATACAACCAATAAAAACATAAAAATTCAAAATCCAAATATTAAATTCGAATCACTAGAACAATATGAAATTAAAACAAGTACAGAGAAACAAACCAACAGATCTTATGAAGTCATCAATAAACTAACCTTCCCAGACCAATTCAGAACAAAGTTAACTGAATTATGTACCAAATACAGTGACATATTTGGTCTTGATTCAGAACCCATATCATGCAATAATTTTTATAAGCAAAAATTGAGATTAGCAGATAAAACACCCGTTTACATAAAAAATTATAGAAATGCTGAAACAGAAAAACCATAAACAGACAGGTCGAAAAAGTAATAAAAGATGGTATAGTTGAGCCATCAATTTCTGAATATAATAGCCCACTTTCCTTGGTACCCAAGAAATCTCTCCCAAATTCAAATGAGAAAAAATGGCGTTTAGTAGTTGATTATCGCCAAATAAATAAAAAACTTCTGGCAGATAAATACCCACTGCCAAGAATAGAAGAAATCTTAGACCAATTAGGACGAGCACAATATTTTTCATGTCTCGATCTCATGTCAGGATTTCACCAAATAGAACTGGATGAGAAATCTAGAAATGTAACATCATTTTCAACGAACTCAGGTTCTTATCGCTTCACGCGATTACCATATGGTCTTAAGGTAGCACCAAACTCATTTATGCGAATGATGACACTCGCATTTTCTGGCCTTGAGCCATCCCAAGCATTGCTCTACATGGATGACTTAGTAGCCATTGGCTGTTCAGAACAGCACATGATTAAAAACTTGTCAAATATCTTTGATCTGTGTAGAAAACACAACCTAAAATTAAATCCAGAGAAATGTTCGTTTTTCATGCACCAAGTTACATTCCTTGGGCATAAGTGCACAGACCATGGCATCCTCCCTGATGACAAAAAATATGATGTTATTAAAAACTTTCCAACTCCAACAGATGCGGATAGCGCACGACGTTTCGTCGCGTTCTGTAATTATTACAGACGATTTATTCATAACTTCGCACAACATTCGACAAGATTGTGCAAAAAGAATGTCCAATTCGAATGGACAAAAGAATGCGAAGACGCATTCAAATACTTAAAAAAGGCATTAATGAAGCTTACATTGTTACAATACCCTGACTTCAGCAATGAATTTTGCATAACCACAGATGCAAGTAAACATGCATGTGGTGCCGTACTAACTCAAGATTACAACGGGATGCAATTGCCAATTTCATTCGCTTCAAGAGCTTTCACACAGGGAGAAAGCAATAAATCAACTACAGAGCAGGAATTAGCCCTAATACACTGGGCAATAAAACATTTTAGACCATACGTTTAGGGAAGGAATTTCTTAGTAAAAACAGACCATTGACCTTTAACCTACCTTTTTTTAATGAAGAATCCTACTTAAAAATTGACTAGAATGAGACTAGATTTAGAAGAATATCAATTCACAGTAGAATACCTCAAGGGGAAGGGTAATCACGTTGCAGATGCATTATCAAGAATAAAAGTAGAAACTTTTATAGAAATAAACAGAAATATAATGATGGTCCAAACAAGGTCATCAAAAAGACAGGAAAACATCTGCGCAGATGAAAAACAAAAATTGCCAAAAGAAGCAAAAGAGAGAAAAGAGCCCAATGTCTATAAAGTCGTTAGCAATAATGACGCAAAGAAATTTGTGAAAATAAAATTCGGTAAAAATAATAGTTTGCTAAAGAAAGGAAAACGAATTATTTCACGATTCCCAGTTAATGATTTGTACTCTAATGAAAATTCGATTTAGGCCCAATATCTCAATGTCCGGTTAAATTTTCGTTTAGCTAACTGCCGCATTATTTTGCTGGTCGAGTTAAAACAATTTGGTTTTCTCAAAGCCAAAATAACCTTTCATCGATAAGTAACTATCGCCTTAACAGCGTTGCCACATATATACAAAGCGTTGCCATTTATAGCGAGCGGCTCAGCTGTTTTTTGTTATTGTTTTGGTTGGTGACTGGCAAATTTTGCATATTTTAAATATATAATATATAAAATTAAAATGAACACGCCTGATTGCAAACGGTTCCGTGGGAAAAACTTTTCGCTTTCGGAGGAGCATTTGTTGGTTGAACGAGTGGAGTCGAATCAGCATATTTTAGAGTGCAAGAAGAGCGACGCCGTTACGTGGAAGCAGAAGGACGAAGCCTGGCAGAAACTTGCTGCTCAGTTCACTGCGCAAACTGGTGTTAGTCGTTCGTGGAAAGCCTTGAAGGACAAATATGCTGTGCGATGCCATTTTTCTTTAATAACAAAATAAATATACAATTCAAGGGACAGCTGTTTGCTTTATCGATGATTCTTATCGATATATCGTGACTTCAACGCGCTATAAATTTTAACTGACACCCAGCCTTCTGGTTAGTTTGTTTCTCATATACTCCTAACCGAACATTGAACAACTCAAATTCGACTAAACTTAGAATAAGTTGACTAACCGGACATTGAAATATTGGGCCTTAGGTCAATTTTTTCAAAGGCTTCATTCAGAACAAATTTTCGGATTTGTATCACATAATGAATTTAAAAATATGGGCAGTAAATATTTGAAAATTAAAGTAGCGCTACTACAAAAGGTGATAAAAAAAGAAAAAAAGCGATGAGAATACAATCGCTCTAGTTATTGCTAAACTGGCAAGATCAGTAAAAGGAGAATCGGTTGAAGTACTATCAACCAAGTTCCTAAACTTGCAACAAAGAAATAAGACAGCAAACATTTATACGCAAGAAGTAGAGCAACTAACAAAAGCTTTGGCTGGCGCGTACTAACTATAAATCTAAGTCTCAGCAGTATAATTAAAATCAAAAATCATGATAATAATAAACCACTTACACTTTTGATAGATACAGGAGCAAATGTCTCAATATTGAAAAACAATAATATAAACACAAATATTAACCAAAATTTCAAAACTAATATATCCGGAATTGGCCAGGGAACAATACAGTCAATGGGACAAGCCCCAATTGACCTCCTTTTTGATTATTTCATAATCAACCACGATTTCACAGTAGTTCAAACTGAATTTCCCATACCATGCGATGGAATTCTTGGACTAGACTTCATAAGAAATTTAATTGCATAATAGACTACCAAAATGATGAATTCATCATGAAACCAGGAAATTTTAACTATCAAATACATGTACCACTATTACACAGTGATATTGATAATTCAATATTATTACCAGCAAGATCAGAAGTCATGAGAAAAATCATGCTTCTGACTAGCGAAAATTCTGTATTAATACCAAACCAGGAAATACACCCTAGGGTAATAATAGCAAACAGTATTGTTGAAAGTAATAGTGCAATAGTCCGCATTCTAAATACAACCAATAAAAACATAAAAATTCAAAATCCAAATATTAAATTCGAATCACTAGAACAATATGAAATTAAAACAAGTACAGAGAAACAAACCAACAGATCTTATGAAGTCATCAATAAACTAACCTTCCCAGACCAATTCAGAACAAAGTTAACTGAATTATGTACCAAATACAGTGACACAATTGGTCTTGATTCAGAACCCATATCATGCAATAATTTTTATAAGCAAAAATTGAGATTAGCAGATAAAACACCCGTTTACATAAAAAATTATAGAAATGCTGAAACAGAAAAACCATAAATAAACAGACAGGTCGAAAAATTAATAAAAGATGGTATAGTTGAGCCATCAATTTCTGAATATAATAGCCCACTTTCCTTGGTACCCAAGAAATCTCTCCCAAATTCAAATGAGAAAAAATGGCGTTTAGTAGTTGATTATCGCCAAATAAATAAAAAACTTCTGGCAGATAAATACCCACTGCCAAGAATAGAAGAAATCTTAGACCAATTAGGACGAGCACAATATTTTTCATGTCTCGATCTCATGTCAGGATTTCACCAAATAGAACTAGATGAGAAATCTAGAAATGTAACATCATTTTCAACGAACTCCGGTTCTTATCGCTTCACGCGATTACCATATGGTCTTAAGGTAGCACCAAACTCATTTATGCGAATGATGACACTCGCATTTTCTGGCCTTGAGCCATCCCAAGTATTTCTCTACATGGATGACTTAGTAGTCATTGGCTGTTCAGAACAGCACATGATTAAAAATTTGTCAAATATCTTTGATCTGTGTAGAAAACACAACCTAAATTTAAATCCAGAGAATTTTCGTTTTTCATGCACGAGGTTACATTCCTTGGGCATAAGTGCACAGACCATGGCATCCTCCCTGATGACAAAAAATATGATGTTATTTAAAACTTTCCAACTCCAACAGATGCGATTAGCGCACGAAGTTTCGCCGCGTTCTGTAATTATTACAGACGATTTATTCATAACTTCGCACAACACTCACGTCATTTGACAAGATTGTGCAAAAAGAATGTCCAATTCGAATGGACAAAAGAATGCGAAGATGCATTCAAATACTTAAAAAAGGCATTAATGAAGCTTACATTGTTACAATACCCTGACTTCAGCAAAGAATTTTGCATAACTACAGATGCAAGTAAACATGCATGTGTTGCCGTACTAACTCAAGATTACAACGGGATGCAATTGCCAATTTCATTCGCTTCAAGAGGTTTCACACAGGGAGAAAGCAATAAATCAACTAAAGAGCAGGAATTAGCCGCAATACACTGGGCAATAAAACATTTTAGACCATACGTTTATGGAAGGCATTTCTTAGTAAAAACAGACTGTTCAAGCCGGAAAGTAGGCAGCGGCATCTGCAGCTCCCCACCTGAAGCTTGCATAAGAGCTCGCACTCTCTCCGTTCATTTCATGCTTTTAATGTTAACATAATGTTATTAGCTTGCTGAGCATGCTCAGTAGGCTTGTAAGTCAGTACTGATTTTCAACCAAATAAAAGAAGTTCTACGCCCACGCGCAAATAACCCGAAAAGTTCTAAGTGTTTTTTCATTTAATTCATTTGCGGTTGCAAACGCAGCCCGTTTAAGCTTTCCTAATAAAAATAATTCTTGTGCATTTTCCTTTCGTCCGTTGCCTCTATATATGTATGTGTATTTTACATACATTTTTTTATGCATATAATTCCACTTTTCTTTTTGCGCCACTATAATATAACGAAAACTAACAAGTGTTTCCATCTTCCTCTATCCGCCACCACTTTTTGTTTTCCATAAGTGCATATAAAAGAATAATTGGTTGAAAAAATCATCCACCAAATAATTGAATGTATACAGACATAAATCAACGGTGACACTCCGCACACACAAACATACGTATATATGTTGGTCACTGACTCCAAGCCGTTCCGATTCTGCTCATTCCGCAGCATATGCCAGTAACCAACGGTTTTACATACCCTGCTTTTTTCCACCAAGTGGGGTATATACTTTTTTCGAATAAGCTTGCGACATAATTCTAAAAAATACCCTTTCCGCAAGTGGTCATATCCGACTAAGAATATACTACTTAAATATTATTAAACACTATTTTTTGCTATATAAAAATAAAAATAAATTGCTTTACATTATATATATAAAATCTACAAAACCCCTTTTTGTGTCATTTATACACTACAAAAAATATAATAAATTTAAAATAAATTTCAAAATATAAAATGTTTTGAATATTTTTCCACACGCAACAAAAACCCTTTACACACAAAAAAAAACTTTTTACCTTTATTACATTTATACACTAAAAAAAAAAAATTTTTTTTATTAAAAAAATAATAAAAATATTATTCTTTGTACACACAAAAAAAAATAAAACCATTTATACCAAAAAAAAAAATAAATAAAAAATACTATTAAAAAAATTTTTTTTTTTTTTTTATTGGTAATTTTTTTTTTTTATTCCATCATCTATTATATAATATATGTAAAAAATAAAATAAAATTCAATACACAAAAGATGTTTTGATATTTTTTTTCTCCGTAAAAATAAATACTCTGTAAAGACATATTCCTTCCAAATAATACATTGTCTTTGGCAGTTTTTTCTGTTCTCACGGTAACAATTTTTTTTTGTTGTTGCTTCTCACTTAATAAGTCTCCAGCTCCATAGAGAGCTTATTATGTCAAAGGCACAGAAGGAAAAACCGAAACCGCGTCCTTCATTGTCTAAAGTTCCTCGTTCATCCTTGTCAAGTGTTCGCAGCTTGTCCGCGTCATCCGTGTCCAGACAAAAATCGTCTGTTTCCATATCCGAATCCAAATCCGAGAGTTTGGCAATTCCGCAAGAAACCGCAAGCGTAACCAGACAAACATCCCAAGAAGTTGTGACCGAATCAGACATGGCCCTCAAGGATTTTATCGCTGTGTCGGACAGACTTAGCCAATTTGAGGCAAGATTTGCAGGCTCGGAAGGCGCATCCCTGTTTACACTTCAAGTGCGTCGGGACCAGATCCGATCCATATGGGAGAAAGTAGAGTTAGCTTTCGAGCACGGGTCCCAAGGCGCCGGTTCCAGCGGTGATTTTGAAATCATGCAAGCGAAGTATGAGCATTGCTATTCCGTTTATGAACGCTGTGTCGCTCAATTGAGTGAAAGTATTGACGCTGCTTCAACCAAAAAGCAAGCACAGCCCATGGTCCAGTCTGTATCCAGGGGCTATAGTCCCCCCAATTGACACTGAGGTTTTCGATGGAGACTATCTGCGCTGGCCGACCTTCCGTGATCTTTTCACTGCAATTTATATCGATAATCCGCGTTTGACCCAAGTCGAGAAACTGTTCCACCTCAACGCTAAGACAAGCGGCGAGGCAAAGGGTATCGTTTCGAAATCCCCACTGACACATGACGGTTTTCAGTCTGCGTGGCAGAATCTTTCAGAAAGATTCGAAAATATGCGGCTGTTGGTGAACAGCCAGCTTAAGATTTTATTTAATCTGCCATCAGTTTCCCAAGAGTCCGGGAATGCTTTGAAAGAGCTCCAGAGTACAATTCAGGGATGTTTGACAGCTTTCAAGTTGGCCAAGGTCAGCATTGAAAACTGGGATTGTTTACTCGTTTTCCTCTGCTCGTCCAGACTGCCGAAACTTACCCTATCCTTATGGGAACAGTCACTCCACAATAAATCCGACATCCCGACTTGGGTCGAATTCCACAGTTTCCTTAGCGAGCGTCATCGCACGCTGGAGGCGATAGAAGACATAAGGCCTAACACGAGAGTCCAAGCTCAATTTCATCGTAAAGAGGCAGCCCAGAAAAAAATTAACTCTTTCGAAGTAAAGGTCAAAGTGAATGCGCAACCTTCCAAGCAAACTTTGACCTGCAAACTGTGTTCCAAAGAGAACCACCCCATCCGTTCATGTCTAAAGTTTCTGTAAATGGCAGTTAACGATAGGGCCTCCTACATAAGGCCGCTTCAACTTTGTTTAAATTGCTTCGCCAGAGGGCACCAGCTTAAAGACTGCACAAGAAGCTTTAACTGTTACACATGCAAAGGTCGCCACAACACTCTGTTGCATCGTGGCGACCCTCCTTCCCAAGTTGTTTCCGGAGCATCCTTAAGCTCGGCTGCTACTCCATACATTCCAACTACGTATATAGAGTCCACTTCAAATCAAAGTCCGGCTAATATCCACAATTATTTCACGTCCAAATCGCAAGGTGTTTTGCTCGGCACGGCCATAATTAACATATCCCACCTAGGCACGTGTTATAAGGCTCGTGCGTTGATTGATTCTGGCTCCGAAGCAACATTCATTTCAGAGCGAATGTTTAGAATCATCAAGCTTCCTTATAAACGTGTGACAGCCCAAGTAGCCGGACTAAATCAAGCAGTGGCAGCCAATCCTGAGAAGTTATGTCACTTCAATATAGGATCCCCAACAAGGCCGCGAGTTCGTATTGAAGCGTCGGCGTTTGTACTTCCAAGTGTGGCAGGGACTCTACCATCACATCCGATCCCCGAGAGTTCCGTGAAAGACCTGCCCAATATTCCACTGGCTGACCCTTCTTTCTATAGGAGTTCGCAGATAGATGTGCTGTTAGGCGCAGATATCCTTCCATCCATTCTTCTTGGTGGCTCCATTCCAAACATCTGTGGTGCGTTATTGGGTCAAGAAACCATTTTCGGTTATATCCTTACTGGCCCAATAACTACATGCGCTGCATCCTCTATCTCGGCATTTTCCACTCGTGTCACGGTCAAGGCTGACCAACGGTTGGAAAACCTCCTCACAAAGTTTTGAGAGGTGGAGGATCTTCCAGTAAAGCCGGTGAAGGAGTCTGACGCCATATGCGAGGACAACTTTATCCGCACCACGTCAAGGGATAAAAGTGGCAAATACAGTGTCACTCTTCCATTCAAACATCCTGATCACATCAATTTAGGACATTCAAGGTCAATCGCACTAGCTCAGTTTCTTAAAAACGAGATTCGTTTAAACAGAAACTTTCCTCTAAAGGAGCAGTACGACTCTGTGATCCAGGAATACTTGGACTTAGGTCATATGCGACAAGTCCCCCCTTCTTCCAGTACTTTGAACTTTTATCTTCCACATCATGCTGTTTTTAAACCTGACAGCACTACAACAAAAGTTCGCGTAGTATTTAACGCTTCCAATCAATCCACTAACGGAAAGAGCTTGAATGATGTCCTTCATACAGGCCCAGTTCTCCAATCTGATCTGACTATTCAAATTTTGAAGTGGCGTTTTTTCCGTTATGGTTTCAACGCTGACATCACCAAGATGTATCGGCAAATCCTTGTGAGGCCAGATCACACTCCTTTCCAAAGGATCCTCTATCGGAATAAGGATCAAGAGCTCTGTGACTATGAGCTCAACACTGTCACGTTTGGGGTCAATTGCGCACCGTTCCTGGCAATTCGAGTTTTGCAACAGCTCGCTCAAGATGTGCTAGCTCAATTTCCGAGGGCTAGTGACATAATTTCCAACTACATGTATGTCGACGATGTGTTAGCTGGAGGTCATACGAAGCAGTGTGCAATCGCTAGCATCAAGGAGCTTCAAGGAGCTATAGACTAAGCAGGCTTTCCGCTACGGAAATGGACCTCAAATGAGAAGGAAGTCCTCCGCGGTATTCCTAAGGACCACCTTTTACGCGAGGAGTTCCTGGAATTCGAAGAAGCTAGCGTTGCTAAAACCTTGGGGATCCGGTGGCAAGCTGACTCAGACGAGTTCTTCTTCGCACCCTCCGATATTCCTATAAAGGAGACAGTCACCAAACGTGAAGTCCTGTCCGAGATAGCTAAGCTCTTTGATCCAGCAGGATGGCTAGCTCCCGTCATCGTTCGCGCAAAGATTTTCATGCTGGAAATCTGGCTCCATGAGCTTGGCTGGGACGACCCGATGCCTTCCCAACTTGTTCAGCGTTGGGAAGATTTTACTGCCAATCATCCCCGTCTTGGAGACATTCAAGTTCCTAGGTGGATTTCTTTTCAACCGAAAGCGTCCATTCAGATCCATGGCTTCTGCGATGCCTCCCAAAAGGCGTACGGAGCAGCGTTGTATGTTCGCGTAGAAGTAGGCTGCGAGGTCTCAGTCCACCTACTGACGTCCAAGACGAGAGTAGCTCCAGTCAAGACAGTGTCGCTGCCGAGACTCGAGCTGTGTGGGGCTGTCCTTCTGGCTGAGTTATCTTTAGCTATCAAAACTCAGATGCCAATAGCGAAGCCCGAAACCTTCTACTGTACAGACTCAACAATCGTTTTGGCCTGGCTCCGCAGATCACCCTGCTCCTGGACAACGTTCGTCGCCAACCGCATATCCAAGATCGGCCAGCTTACTGACTGTCAAGCGTGGTCGCACGTGCGGTCGGAAGACAATCCTGCGGACTTAGCTAGTCGTGGGGTGTCACCACAAGAGCTAAAGGACAGCCACCTGTGGTGGAACGGTCCTGACTGGTTACGTCTCCCTCGAGAACAATGGCCAATTCTATCGGATTCCAATCTTGAGACTGAATTAGAGCAGCGTCCAGTTAAGGCCCACATTGCAGAACTAGTTCCGTCGTTCGATCCACTAGAACGTTTCTCCAATTTTGGCCGGGCTTTAAGAGTTACCGCATACGTGTTCAGATTCGCTAAGCGATGTCGCCAATCCTCGCTGTTGTTTCCAACACACCAACTCCAAAATAGTGAGCTTCTAGAAGCTCAAGAGCGACTCGTTCTCATTACTCAACGGAATTCCTTTCCAAAGGAATATGATTGCCTTCGTGACAAGCGCAGCTTGCCAGCATCTAGCAACATTCTAAAATTCAATCCGTTTCTTGATCCAAGGGGCATTATGCGAGCATCCGGTCGCATCTGCAAATCCAGCAACCTGAACTATGACGAGCGGCACCCTGTTATACTCCCATACTCGTGTTCGTTCAGCCGTCTCCTTGTCAAGTTCACGCATCAGATTTCGCTGCATGGTGGAAATCAATTAATGATGCGTCTCATTCGTTCTAGGTTCTGGATCCCTAAGCTCAAGACTCTGATCACATCCGTGACCAACTCCTGTCGAGCCTGTGTAGTGTTCAAGAAAAAACTCCAGACTCAGCTTATGAGTAGCCTACCGGAGGAAAGATCGACATTTTCACGTCCTTTTACACACACGGGCATCGACTTTGCTGGACCGTTCGAAATAAAGAACTACACTGGTCGTGCTTACCTCATAACCAAAGGCTATGTGTGTGTCTTTGTGTGCTTCAGCTCAAAGGCAATCCATCTTGAAGCCACTTCCGACTTGACTACGGACAAATTCCTGGCAGCATTTGCTCGCTTCATAGCAAGACGCGGGTGTCCGTCCAAAGTCTACTCCGACAATGGGAAAACGTTTGTTGGAGCCTCCAGAGTAATCACTCGTGACTTCTTGGCGGCTACAAAAGCGCGCGTCGAGACGTCATACAGTCACCACTGTCTTTCGTGGCACTTCAACCCACCAAGTGCGAAATATATGGGAGGCTGGTGTCAAAAGCTTCAAAGCGCTATTTTACAAGTCGACCGCAACCTTCAAATATACCTTTGAAGAACTCTCCACCCTCCTTTCAAAGATCGAAGCCTGCCTGAATTCAAGACCAATTTCCCCACTATCCGAGGATGTGACAGACTTGCTGGCGCCAACACCAGGGCACTTCCTGGTAGGAGGCCCACTCCTCGCCGTTAGTGAGCCAGAAATCGAGGGAGATGCTGCGTCAATTTTAAATAGGTGGCAACGGCTCAAGGCTCTTAGCCAAAACTTTTGTTTCCGTTGGAAAGAAGAGTACTTGAAGGAGCTCCACAAAAGGACAAAGTGGCAACTACCCGAGAGGAACCTGCAACAAGGCGACATGGTAGTTGTCAAGGAGGATAACCTTCCATCCAACGAATGGCGTTTGGGTCGCGTCCAGAAAACTCATGCGGGGCAGGATGACTGGGTCCGGGTGGTCGATGTACTCACAACCCGAGGGATTATAAAAAGGCCAGTGGCCAAGCTTATCCTCCTTCCAATCCATCCCGAACCCAAACCTCCAATGTCGTGACTAACTATTTATTTCAATAAGAGTTTGTTGTCTAATTCCCTTTTTGTTTATATTTTCTCAGACAACATTCGAAGAGCCATGGCACCCACATCCAAGACGCAAAAACAGGCTAGTCGTCCACGCGGTGTCGCGTCTTTCCGCTGCCGAGTCTGCCGGGGTGTCCATGCCCTTAAGAAGTGCCAGCGGTTTATGCATCTTGACGCTGAGAAGCGTCTGCGGGCAGTACTTATCAACAAGTACTGCCCCAACTGCCTGGCGCATCAGCACTCCGGGCGAACGGATCGCAGTGGAGCGAGGTGCCGCGTCTGTGATGGTGAGCACCACACCTTGCTCCACCTAAATGAGGATGACTCTCCGGCCTCCCCAAAAGGTGCTCGACCAAGGAGCCGGTCTCAGGACTCACTGCGTCATACGAGGAGATACTCTCCGGTCCGAGTGCAACACCCAACACCACCATCCACTCTGGAGCTAGCAGTCTTGCCGACAGTGATAGTCCTTGTCACTGTCGGTGAGAAAACCTTCGAGATGCGGGCACTGGTCGACCCGTGCAGTCCACACAGCCGCATCGATGCCTCCTGGGCAAAGGCTCTAGGCCTCTCCGCCACCAGGCTCGATGACAGGGTCAGTGCTCGCATCAAATCCAAGAACGGCACCTTCGAGAGGGACTGTCACATGGAGGTTATCCAGAACCTCAACTTCCAAACACCAAAGGTGCCGGTTGAGGAACGTTTCAGGGAAAGCGTTCCTAACATTGTGTTGGCTGACTCAAGATGGTTTCTGCCGTCTACAGTGAGTTTGGTGTTGGGTGCCGATGTATACGGCTACATTATTCAGCCAGGAGTGCTTCCGAGCGAACATGGGCCAGTGGCTCAGAACACAACGTTTGGGTGGATCCTGTCTGGAGTCTGCATCCAATAAGGTCCGCTCCGCAAGTCCTATTCCATTCATTTGCAACTATATTGCAAGAGGGGCGGAATGTTCAAGCCGGAAAGTAGGCAGCGGCATCTGCAGCTCCCCACCTGAAGCTTGCATAAGAGCTCGCACTCTCTCCGTTCATTTCATGCTTTTAATGTTAACATAATGTTATTAGCTTGCTGAGCATGCTCAGTAGGCTTGTAAGTCAGTACTGATTTTCAACCAAATAAAAGAAGTTCTACGCCCACGCGCAAACAACCGGAAAAGTTCTAAGTGTTTTTTCATTAAATTCATTTGCGGTTGCAAATATTTTTTTCTTGTCGTGTGTGCGCCATACAAAGATTCCACCCCCCGACGTTTTCACAGACCATTGACCTTTAACCTACCTTTTTTCAATGAAGAATCCTACTTAAAAATTGACTAGAATGAGACTAGATTTAGAAGAATATCAATTCACAGTAGAATACCTCAAGGGGAAGGATAATCACGTTGCAGATGCATTATCAAGAATAAAAGTAGAAACTTTTATAGAAATAAACAGAAATATAATGATGGTCCAAACAAGGTCATCAAAAAGACAGGAAAACATCTGCGCAGATGAAAAACAAAAATTGCCAAAAGAAGCAAAAGAGAGAAAAGAGCCCAATGTCTATAAAGTCGTTAGCAATAATGACGCAAAGAAATTTGTGAAAATAAAATTCGGTAAAAATAATAGTTTGCTAAAGAAAGGAAAACGAATTATTTCACGATTCCCAGTTAATGATTTGTACTCTAATGAAAAATTCGATTTAGGCCCAATATCTCAATGTCCGGTTAAATTTTCGTTTAGCTAACTGCCGCATTATTTTGCTGGTCGAGTTAAAACAATTTGGTTTTCTCAAAGCCAAAATAACCTTTCATCGATAAGTAACTATCGCCTTAACAGCGTTGCCACATATATACACAGCGTTGCCATTTATAGCGAGCGGCTCAGCTGTTTTTTGTTATTGTTTTGGTTGGTGACTGGCAAATTTTGCATATTTTAAATATATAATATATAAAATTAAAATGAACACGCCTGATTGCAAACGGTTCCGTGGGAAAAACTTTTCGCTTTCGGAGGAGCATTTGTTGGTTGAACGAGTGGAGTCGAATCAGCATATTTTAGAGTGCAAGAAGACCGACGCCGTTACGTGGAAGCAGAAGGACGAAGCCTGGCAGAAACTTGCTGCTCAGTTCACTGCGCAAACTGGTGTTAGTCGTTCGTGGAAAGCCTTGAAGGACAAATATGCTGTGCGATGCCATTTTTCTTTAATAACAAAATAAATATACAATTCAATTTTAACTGACACCCAGCCTTCCGGTTAGTTTGTTTCTCATATACTCCTAACCGAACATTGAACAACTCAAATTCGACTAAACTTAGAATAAGTTGACTAACCGGACATTGAAATATTGGGCCTTAGGTCAATTTTTTCAAAGGCTTAATTCAGAACAAATTTTCGGATTTGTATCACTTAATGAATTTAAAAATATGGGCAATAAATATTTGAAAATAAAAGTAGCGCTACTACAAAAGGTGATAAAAAAAAAAAAAGCGATGAGAATACAATCGCTCTAGTTATTGCTAAACTGGCAAGATCAGTAAAAGGAGAATCGGTTGAAGTACTATCAACCAAACTCCTAAACTTGCAACAAAAAAATAAGACAGCAAACATTTATACGCAAGAAGTAGAGCAACTAACAAAAGCTTTGGCTGGCGCGTACTAACTATAAATCTAAGTCTCAGCAGTATAATTAAAATCAAAAATCATGATAATAATAAACCACTTACACTTTTGATAGATACAGGAGCAATTATCTCCCAATTACTGATAGTTCAAAAAACTAACATCCTCCTTCTTACTTGGCTATCAGAATGTAAGAGGTCTTTGTAGTAAACTCACTAGCTTATACCTTAATAGTCTTTCTTTCCCTTTCCATGTCATTGCCTTTACTGAAACGTGGTTAAGGCAAGACATTCTCAATTCCGAAATTCTATGTAGTACATATTCTATTTATAGAAAGGACCGTACTCTTCGGCGTGGTGGTGGAGTGCTTATTGCTGTGAATGTTGACTTTCCTTCTGAAACAGTCGTATTAAATAGTTCTTTTGATATAGAGTTTATTGCTGTAAAGCTAAATATTTACGGTATTAACATCTTTATCACTTTTTCCTATATACCTCCTTCCTCCGATCTCTCTATCTATGAGACACATCTATCTGCTATTCATTCTGTCTCTGCCTTGCTTTCTGATCGCGATTTTCTTGTAGTTCTTGGTGATTTCAACATTGCTGAAGCTACTTGGATTTCTTGTCCTGACTCTGGTGCCCTGACTCCCACGGCCCCGAATGAATTTTTAATCGACCTACTTGGGATGTCATTGAGTCAAATTAATGCTATCCAATATACTTCTCTTAATAAGATGCTTGATCTGATTTTTGTTTTGGATTCATCATCTTCATCCGTTTCCCGTTCCCAGCCTTATACCATCCTGCGTTGGAGCTGTTGATTAATTTACCTTCCCGGACGCGTTGCAATGTCAAAATGCCTTTGAGTCGAGTTCGTCAACTTCGGAAAACTGATTTTGAGGGTCTCGCCCTGCTTTTATCCCATACTGACTGGTCTCCCCTGTACGAGTCTGACGACTTGGACGTGGCAATCAGTATTTTTTACAATACCTTATATTCTTTATTTGATTTATGTGTCCCGGTTGGTAAGCTAAACAGGTCTGATAAACCTGTTTGGTTTACCCGAGAGTTGACAATTCTCAAAAATCGAAAATCTAAACTCTACAAGAGATTTAGAAAAAGCGGCTCATCGGTAGCCTATTCTGATTACTTGATTGCTCGTACCAGTTTTGCTATCTTAAACAACCAATGTTATAAGAATTACCTGACTCGGTGTAGATTACAGTTTCAGCAGGATCCAAAGCGATTTTTTGATTTTGTTAATGCGAAGCGTAGGTCATCGACACTCCCAACGGAGGTATTCTTTGAGGAAACGAAGGCCAATTCTGAACAGGAGATTGCAAATATATATGCACAATTTTTTCAAACGACGTATAGTTCTTTTCAATCTCAAGTCGGTTTGCCTTACCCTTATCAGGTTAATGGCTCGAATCGCATCTTTGGACTGAAAATCACAGAGAACTCACTTTTAAATAATCTACATGTTTTGAAACCTATATTTTCCCCAGGACCTGACGGAGTGCCAGGCTGTGTGCTTAGACACTGCGCTCATGGTCTTTTAAAGCCGTTGCTTAAAATGTTTAACTTGTCCCTGGAGTTAGGCTCCTTTCCAAAAATTTTGAAAGAGTCATTTATTATTCCTCTCCATAAAAAAGGAAACAAATGTAATGTTCAAAATTATAGGGGTATCTCCAAGTTGTCTGCTATTCCTAAGATTTTTGAAAAATTAATAACCTCCATCTTCAACACCTTTGTAAATCTATTATTTCACCGTGCCAGCACGGATTTATGAAACAAAGATCTACTACCACTAACTTGTTAGAATTTACTTCGTTTGTTATCAAGGGTTTTCAGGACAAATTGCAGACTGATGTTATTTATACTGATTTTAGTAAGGCTTTCGAATCTGTAGATCATCATCTCCTAATACATAAACTAGAACTCTTGGGCTTTTCAAATATTCTAGTTCTTTGGATTAAAGACTACCTAACTCTTAGAACTCAGAGGGTTTTATTTAAAGGGTCCGTTTCCAAGACGGTTCAGGTCACTTCAGGCGTTCCTCAGGGTAGTCATCTTGGTCCTTTATTATTTATTTTGTTTTTAAACGATCTTCCATCGGTTATAAAGTTCTCTCGGGTTTTGATGTACGCTGATGATGTAAAGTTATGCACGTCAGCTGCAACTCCCCTAGCTGCTCAACAGCTTCAAAGAGATTTAGACAACTTTCAAATGTGGTGTAAAGTAAATTTTTTAAGTCTTAATTACAGTAAATGTAACGTAATGTCATTTTTTAGATGTTTGCCCTTTTTTAATATTTATTTTCTTGACAACAAACCACTAGACAGAATTGAATGGGTTGACGATTTGGGCATCGTTATGGACCCAAAGCTTAAGTTTGACAAGCATATTTCTTCAATTTCTAATCGAGCATCTGGTGTCTTGGGCTTCATTAAGCGCTGGTCGAAGGAGTTCAACGATCCCTACTTAACAAAAACTCTGTATACTTCTCTTGTACGACCGATTCTGGAATATGGATCTTGTATATGGTTTCCCAAATACGAAATTCATCAGAATAAAAAAGAATCGGTACAAAAACAATTTCTGCTCTTCGCACTTAGAGGTCTTAACTGGGACACTAACAATAATTTGCCATCTTATCGTAGTAGACTTTTACTAATAGATCTTCCTTCTCTTAATGATCGTAGAGTAATGCTAGCATTTTCCTTTTTTCACAAATTAATTAATGGTGAAATTGATTCTTCTGAATTAATTAACCAAATTAACTTTGCTGTTCCTATTAGAAATACTAGAAATTTTGTACATATATCTCTTCAAACTTGTAATTCTAATTATGCTCTTCATAACCCTTTTCGTATTCTGTGTTCTATTTATAACGATCTTTCCCACTTAATACACAGTGCCACTCCTACTTGCTCTATAAAAAAGTTAGTTTTGTGTCATTTGTCTGCATGTTCGCGATCATCGTAACCGCACGTTAAGCGGAGCGCCCCTCGGTCGGATGGGCGGGAGGTGGGTCGCTTTGTGCGTGGGTCCGCGCGTTAACAAGCCGGTGCTTGGTATCGTTGGGCCACTTGACTGTACTGTTTGTTAGTACATCTACGTCCAATAATAAATGTCTCAATATTGAAAAACAATAATATAAACACAAATATTAACCAAAATTTCAAAACTAATATATCCGGAATTGGCCAGGGAACAATACAGTCAATGGGACAAGCCCCAATTGACCTCCTTTTTGATTATTTCATAATCAACCACGATTTCACAGTAGTTCAAACTGAATTTCCCATACCATGCGATGGAATTCTTGGACTAGACTTCATAAGAAAATTTAATTGCATAATAGACTACCAAAATGATGAATTCATCATGAAACCAGGAAATTTTAACTATCAAATACATGTACCACTATTACACAGTGATATTGATAATTCAATATTATTACCAGCAAGATCAGAAGTCATGAGAAAAATCATGCTTCTGACTAGCGAAAATTCTGTATTAATACCAAACCAGGAAATACACCCTAGGGTAATAATAGCAAACAGTATTGTTGAAAGTAATAGTGCAATAGTCCGCATTCTAAATACAACCAATAAAAACATAAAAATTCAAAATCCAAATATTAAATTCGAATCACTAGAACAATATGAAATTAAAACAAGTACAGAGAAACAAACCAACAGATCTTATGAAGTCATCAATAAACTAACCTTCCCAGACCAATTCAGAACAAAGTTAACTGAATTATGTACCAAATACAGTGACACAATTGGTCTTGATTCAGAACCCATATCATGCAATAATTTTTATAAGCAAAAATTGAGATTAGCAGATAAAACACCCGTTTACATAAAAAATTATAGAAATGCTGAAACAGAAAAACCATAAATAAACAGACAGGTCGAAAAAGTAATAAAAGATGGTATAGTTGAGCCATCAATTTCTGAATATAATAGCCCACTTTCCTTGGTACCCAAGATATCTCTCCCAAATTCAAATGAGAAAAAATGGCGTTTAGTAGTTGATCATCGCCAAATAAATAAAAAACTTCTGGCAGATAAATACCCACTGCCAAGAATAGAAGAAATCTTAGACCAATTAGGACGAGCACAATATTTTTCATGTCTCGATCTCATGTCAGGATTTCACCAAATAGAACTGGATGAGAAATCTAGAAATGTAACATCATTTTCAACGAACTCAGGTTCTTATCGCTTCACGCGATTACCATATGGTCTTAAGGTAGCACCAAACTCATTTATGCGAATGATGACACTCGCATTTTCTGGCCTTGAGCCATCCCAAGCATTTCTCTACATGGATGACTTAGTAGTCATTGGCTGTTCAGAACAGCACATGATTAAAAATTTGTCAAATATCTTTGATCTGTGTAGAAAACACAACCTAAATTTAAATCCAGAGAAATGTTCGTTTTTCATGCACGAGGTTACATTCCTTGGGCATAAGTGCACAGACCATGGCATCCTCCCTGATGACAAAAAATATGATGTTATTAAAAACTTTCCAACTCCAACAGATGCGGATAGCGCACGACGTTTCGTCGCGTTCTGTAATTATTGCAGACGATTTATTCATAACTTCGCACAACACTCACGTCATTTGACAAGATTGTGCAAAAAGAATGTCCAATTCGAATGGACAAAAGAATGCGAAGACGCATTCAAATACTTAAAAAAGGCATTAATGAAGCTTACATTGTTACAATACCCTGACTTCAGCAATGAATTTTGCATAACCACAGATGCAAGTAAACATGAATGTTGTGCCGTACTATCTCAAGAGTACAACGGGATGCAATTGCCAATTTCATTCGCTTCAAGAGCAATAAATCAACTACAGAGCAGGAATTACAGAGCAGGAAAATACACTGGGCAATAAAACATTTTAGACCATACGTTTATGGAAGGCATTTCTTAGTAAAAACAGATCATAGACCTTTAACCTACCTTTTTTCAATGAAGAATTCTACTTAAAAATTGACTAGAATGAGACTAGATTTAGAAGAATATCAATTCACAGTAGAATACCTCAAGGGGAAGGATAATCACGTTGCAGATGCATTATCAAGAATAAAAGTAGAAACTTTTATAGAAATAAACATAAATATAATGATGGTCCAAACAAGGTCATCAAAAAGACAGGAAAACATCTGCGCAGATGAAAAACAAAAATTTGCCAAAAGAAGCAAAAGAGAGAAAAGAGCCCAATGTCTATAAAGTCGTTAGCAATAATGACGCAAAGAAATTTGTGAAAATAAAATTCGGTAAAAATAATAGTTTGCTAAAGAAAGGAAAACGAATTATTTCACGATTCCCAGTTAATGATTTGTACTCTAATGAAAAATTCGATTTAGGTCAATTTTTTCAAAGGCTTAATTCAGAACAAATTTTCGGATTTGTATCACTTAATGAATTTTAAAATATGGGCAGTAAATATTTGAAAATAAAAGTAGCGCTACTACAAAAGGTGATAAAAATAGAAAAAATGACGAAAATCAAATAAAGGCAATCCTGTCCAAATACCATAACGATCCCATAGAAGGTGGACATACGAGGATAACGCGAACCCTGTTAAAAATTAAGAAATACTACTACTGGCCTCAAATGACAAAGACTATAACAAAGTATGTGAAAACTTGTCTAAAATGCCAACAAGCAAAAACGACAACACATACAAAAGCACCCATAACAGGCACACCAACTACAGCTTTTGACACTGTTTTAATAGATACCATTGGTCCATTACCTCGTACAGAGAATGGCAATGAGTATGCAATCACAATTATATGTGATCTCACTAAATATTTAGTTACAGTACCAGTAGCTGATATAAGTGCAAAAACAGTAGCCAAAGCGATATTTGAATTTTTTGTACTAAAGTACGGTCCTATGAAGACGTTCATAACGGACATGGGTACTGAATACAAAAACTCACTAATAAATGACTTGTGCAAGTATATGAATGTAAGTAATATACACTCAACAGCACACCACCACAAGACTTTAGAAACAGTTGAAAGAAGTCATCGAACGTTTAATGAATTTATTCGTTCATATATTTCGATTGACATAGATGATTGGAACATATGGTTGAATTACTTCACCTATTGTTTCAATACTACTCCGTCGACAGTACATGAATACTGTCCATACGAGCTTGTCTTTAGAAGACCTCCAAGACAATAGGCAGAATTTAAAAGATTAGCTAGAATAGATCCAATATACAACATAGATGATTATGCTAAAGAATTTAAGTTTAGACTAGAAATTGCTTACAAAAGAGCAAAAACAATGATAGACATAGAAAAACAAAAAAGAAAACTAGAATATGATAAAAAAGTTAATGATATAAAACTAGAAATAGGAACATTAATCATGTTAAGGAAAGAAACAGCTCATAAGCTAGAAAGTAAATATTCAGGACCATACAAAGTTATAAGCATAGAAGATAGAAATAATATAAAAATAGACGTAGGAAAGAAAAAACACAAATCGTGAAAAAAAATAGAATTAAAATATTCAACACATAGGTTAGCTCAAGCATAGTCTAATCTATATATATAAAAGAGTTCGTCCGCGTTAAAATGGATCAGCCACAGCCTAAACAAAAAGAGCTAGAAGGCTGAAATTTTCACACAATTTTTTATGCAGGTAGTAAGTGAGCACTAAGAAGGGAATTTTTATTTGGACAACTCCTTCAAGTACCTCCCATACGATTTGGAGCACTTTTTACCCATTTTAAAAATCAAATTACAATTACAACAATTACCCGTTCCACTACTGTCGCCTGATTGTCGCACAAGCTGAGGGTTTGATCGCGAGCGAGAATACAAAAACAAAACAAATGCGCAGTGACGCCTTCGCGTCGCACAAGCAAAGTCATAAAAAAAGGTTCGACACTTGCAAAAACGAAACGGATTTCTGCTTCTTAATGAATATGTGCATACACAATTAAGTGAACAATGCGCTTGAAAATAGTTTTCATAATTTTATGTACATGTATCACTTCGCACAGTGCATATTCTTTTTTTTTTCAAATTTGTGTGCCTTTGACAATTGATTTACGACCCAAGTAGCGTTTGTTGTTGTTGTAAGTGTTGTTGTTGGGCCCGCACTGCTACTTTTTGTTGGTGTCATTGATTTAAAAAAAAAAACAAGAACAACATAACAAAACTTGGTGCGTCTAGAAAAATTTCCCACACCAGAATATGTTTTGGGGGTGGATTCGCCTACTTGCTGCTTATATAACTTAGACAAAACTAACTAACATTATTAATATGTTATTGATATGCAATTGCGAACAAGCATAGGGCGTTCACATAAGTGCGCGTGTTGCTCTTAAGATAATAAAATAATTACAACAATTACCCATTCCACTACTGTCGCCTGATTGTCCCACAAGCTGTGAGCTCGATCGCGAGCGAGAATACAAAAACAAAACAATGGGCAATGACGCCTTTGAGTGCCGCAAGCAAAGTGTCATAAAAAAAAGGTTCGTACACTTGCAAGAAGCGTTTGTTGTTGTTGTTGTTGGGCCCGCACTGCTACTTTTGTTGGTGTGATTGATTTAAAAAAAAAAAAACAACAAAACAAAACTTGGTGCGTCTAGAAAAATTACCCACACCAGAATATGTTATGGGGGTGGATTTGCCTACTTGCTGCTTATATAACTTAGACAAAACTAACTAACATTATTAATATGTTATTGATATGCAATTGCGAACAAGCATAGGGCGTTCACATAAGTGCGCGTGTTGCTCTTAAGATAATAAAATAATTACAACAATTACCCATTCCACTACAGTTGCCTGATTGTCCCACAAGCTGTGAGCTCGATCGCGAGCGAGAATACAAAAACAAAACAATGGGCAATGACGCCTTTGAGTGCCGCAAGCAAAGTGTCATAAAAAAAAGGTTCGTATACTTGCAAGAAGCGTTTGTTGTTGTTGTTGTTGGGCCCGCACTGCTACTTTTTGTTGGTGTCATTGATTTTAAAAAAACAACAACAATATAACAAAACTTGGTGCGTCCAGAAAAATTTCCCACACCAGAATATGTTTTGGGGGTGGATTCGCCTACTTGCTGCTTATATAACTTAGACAAAACATAACACACTAACATTTATTGATATATTATTGATATACAATTTTGAATAAGCAAAGGGCGTTCACATAAGCGCGTGTGTTGCTCTTATGATAATCAGATAATTTGAAATCTCGCTCCGATCATGCGCCTTTGTTGTTGCTCATTTACGTTCACTCTCTATTTTATGTGCGCGCTTTGCATGTCAATCATAAAGTTTAATAACCTAGCTCCTCCGCACACACACTAAATTAAAGCTAAAGGCAATATACAATTCACTTAACTGCAGCCTCTTAGATATGTTTGCATTGATTCAGTGCGTGTGAAGAAGGTTGCGATACTACGCTCTTTGTTTGACTTGCAGAGCGCGCGCTTAGATAAGAGAATTAGCCGAAATAGCCAACAACGAAGGCGCGATTTAAAAATAATTTGTCATCTAGCGCCGAACATGAAGAGCGATGCGCGAGCGAATCTGAAAACAAGTAAGAAGGTTTTAGTCGAGAAATCCCGACTAAAAGATACCCTGAGCCCGTGTATTAAATGACTTGCAGAAGTGAGTTTTTCTTGACTTTAACTTTAATTTAAAATATCTCCAGTGTTTCTTAACCGATTTGGATCAAATTTTCATGGAAGTTATAAAGTTATCCATAGTTTCAACTCCTATTTTTACATTTTCTAAATTCGTGATTTTTCGTAATCGATTCCATATGTGTATCGGAAACGAGAATAGTTATCGATAGTTTGAAATAAACTTGATCTGCCTGTGGATTAGGAGAAGTTATGATCCAAATTGGAAGTTTCTAGCATATTTAGTCTTTGAGATTGACGCGTTTATACATACGGACGGACGGACGGACAGACTGACAGAAGGACATACGGTCATGGCTATATCGACTCGGCTGTTTATGCTGATCAAGAATATATATACTTTATATATGGGGTTGGAGATGCTTCTTTTTGCCTGTTACACACTTTTACACAAAACAAATATACCCATTTCATGGTTTAGGGTATAAAAAAATTTTATATTTTACGCATCGATTGCTTTCTAATATTTTGTAGCCACAGTAAGATAACAGAGAGAAGAACAAAGAAGAAGAAATATAACTGTTAATGGTACTCACTGCAAGCAGCATGCTCAGCTGATGCATGTCTGCATCACAAAGAGCGGCTTAAAGCTTGATCAGCGCGTGCGTCGCTCTTATGACTGTCGCTACATATAAAATAATTTGAATGCAATCATGCGTCTTTGTTGTTATTTACGCTCTTTTGTTTATGCGCGCGCTCTGCATGTCAAACATAAATCTTAATGTCCCTATCTCCTCCGAACTCACTAAGCTAAGCTTGCCATAACTAAGAGGCTGCAGTTAATGGAATGGCATTGCCTAATTTGCACCAACTATACCTAGCTCTTAAGTGCAAGCGTTGTATGTTAGAGCTCGGTGTCTGTTGCTTAGATGAATAACTGTAATGCTCTTTCCAACATTATGTTTTTACATACGATGATAAGAGAATTGGTTATGCATTTTAGTTCATATTTAATGTGAACAAAGAAAGTTAATTTTCGTTTCAGTGAGTTTTTAATAATAATATTGTTTATATTAAGGATAATAATAACATCGAAAGTTACTTTTTGGATCAGTGAGTTTTTCAATATTCTGATTTTCGTATATCTATATCTATATATATATATAAACATTCCTTTAAAATACGTATATATATATAAGTTAATTTAAAATACGTATTTTATGATAAGTTAAACAAAAATTTAATTGCTATTTTTAAATATTTAAATAACAATCAACGTATTTTAATTTCTTTAGTTGTTTTTTGCACACAAGAAAATTAAGTTGATTTTCGACTTAATAATTGAAGCAACATTATATATAGTTGTCTTCTATTTTGCATATTATATAATAGTTATATAGACGCTGCTTTAGTGCATTTAAAAATCAAATAAAACTAAGCAGTCTGAATATTCTATTAAAATAATATAAGTTGGCATATTCAATTTTATTGAATTTTATACTTTGTATAGACGCTGTAACGTTGTTCAGTGAAGTCAATTTTGACTTTTTTTTGAAGTATTTATTTATTTATAATACTTACTTAAAATTAAGTTGTTAATTTGTTTTGTTGTTTTTTTTTTTAAACAAAATAATAAGTCGATTTAGACTTAATAATTGAAGCAACATTATATATAGTTGTCTTCTATTTTGCATATTATATAATAGTTATATAGACGCTGCTTAAGTGCATTTAAAAATCAAATAAAACTAAGCAGTCTGAATATTCTTTTAAAATAATATAAGTTGGCATATCAATTTTATTGAACTCTATACTTTGTATAGACGCTGTAACGTTGTTCAGTGAAGTCAATTTTTGACTTATTTTGAAGTATTTATTTATTTATAATACTTACTTAAAATTAAGTTGTTAATTTGTTTTGTTGTTTTTTTTTTTTTTTTTTAAATAATACGTCGATTTTAGACTTAATAATTGAAGAAATTGAAGCAACATTATATATAGTTGTCTTCTATTTTGCATATTATATAATAGTTATAAAGACGCTGCTTTAGTGCATTTAAAAATCAAATAAAACTAAGCAGTCTGAATATTCTATTAAAATAATATAAGTTGGCATATTCAATTTTATTGAATTTTATACTTACCTATAGACACTGTAACGTTGTAACAATCGTTTTACAGTGAAGTCAATTGTCTCACAGCCAAATTAAAAGATGTCTATTGAAACTTAAGATATAAGTGGTGTTTTGGTGCCGCATTCAGTTGTTCGCATATTTGGTGATGGAGCCTGCCTTTTTAGATTTATTTCCTACCTTTTATATGGTAGGCAAGGCTTCCATGGCACCATACGCCAACATATTGTAACCCATGTCGTTACCAACTGGGAAACTTTTGCTTGCTTCAGCATGAACATAAATGGAGAGTGTTATAGCTCTTCTGAACAATATGAGTGCACTATGTCAAATTCATATACTTATGGTACTGCATGTGAGCTTCAAGCAGCAGCAGAAATTTATGCTGTAAATTTTCAAGTTTTTCTAAATGGAAACTTATATCTATCATTAGGAAATGATATGCATCCTGTGAAAAAATTGCGTTTTACCGGCGAATTAATGAATGGACATTTTGATGTTTATATTCCTTTAGAGGAAGTATTAACTCAAGATACCGATACGTCAAGTGAATGTATAACTGAAAATGTTAAAACGCCTGTTAAAAGACGCAGTCGATTTACCGACAAAACAAAAAAAAGGTTTAAAACACACAGTTTTGAAAAAAATCGTGATATTAATAGGGGTAAGCGCATAGAAGCATCAAAAAGATATCGTGTTAATAATCCTGATGTTTATAGAGATATAATGAGAAGACATCGTGCTAATAATCCTGAAGCTCATAGAGCTCCAGAGAGAAGACATCAGGCTAATAATCCTGATGCACGTCAAGAAAGGCGTTTGCGTGTATGGAGTGTTAAACCCATGTCTGGCTTAAACTATGATTTTGAAATAGCTTACAAGTCAGATAAAATAACTCAACTTGGTAGTATGAATTTGATATGCAAACATTGTAATGCTTTAAAATGGAAAAATGAGCCTTTGGGTATCTGTTGCAAGGCAGGAAAAGTTAAACTTTCACAAAATGAAAGTTTGCCTGATCCACTATAAATGAAAGTTGGTCAACCTTTAAAGTCCAAGGACAAGTGTATCACCCAATTGGTAGTGTCCAACCTTTGCCAAATGAAGAAATTCAGTTTCTTCAAATTTATTTTGTCGGTGATGATGAAAAGGAAGCTCAACTACGTTGCAGAAATATTTCAAATGTTGATTGTAGCGTAGTAAAGGATCTTCAATGTATGTTTCATCAGCATAATCGTTATGTAAAAGATCTAAAAATGGCTCTCAATAAAATACCAAGAAGTACTAAAGACTATAAATTGATTATACATGCTGATTGAACACCCGCTGGTGCTCACAAAGGGCTTTACAATGCACCTCAATCAAGCGAAGTAGCTTTAGTTATTGTTGGTCAGCAATTTGAAAAGCGCGATATTATTATAGAAAGCCATAATAATAAATTACATCGTATAAGTGAGGTGCGTCGATCATACGATGCCTTACAGTACCCTTTGCTATTTCCGTACGGCGAAGATGGCTATTCAGTGGATATACCACAATGGAATCCATTATTAAAAAAGGAGGAACAAAAAAAAAAACGATATCTGCGTTAAGCTTTTACAGCTATAAAATAATGATTCGTCAATCTGAGATAAATCATTTAATTTATTGTCGTTCCCTTTTAGTCAGTTTTTGGTTGATATGTATGCTAAAATTGAAACAGAAAGGTTAAATTATATTCGCTACAATCAAGCGAAACTCAGAGCAGATAGCTATATACATCTACAAGATGCAATAGGCCAACAAGATGTTGTCGCAGCTCAACTTGGTCAGATGGTAATTTTACCTTCTTCTTTTACAAGCTCTGCACGATATATGCATGAAAAGACTCAAGATGCTATGACATATGTTCGCCATTATGGGCGACCAGATCTTTTCATAACATTCACATGCAATCCACAATGGAATGACATCAAAAGTGTTTTATTACCGGGTCAAAAACCGCATGATCGTCACGATATTATAGCTCGAGTTTTTCATTTAAAAGTTAAAGCTTTAATGTCCCTATTGACAAAAGGTTCTTTGTTTGGAAGCGTTCAATGTTTCATGTACTCTGTGGAATGGCAAAAGCGGGGCTTACCACATATACATATTCTAATTTGGTTTGAAAATAAAATAAGACCTGATAAAATCGATAAGATTATTTGTGCCGAAATACCAAACGCAGATGAGGATCCATTGTTATTTAACATTGTTAAATCAAATATGATTCATGGTCCTTGCGGTGCATTTAACAATAAGTCGCCATGCATGAGAGATGGAAAATGTACCAAAAGGTTTCCTCGACAATTTCTTAAAGAAACTGTGACTGGAAAAGATAGTTACCCTCTATATCGTAGAAGAGCGATAGAAGATGGTGGTAATGCAATTAATATAAATGGTAATTGCATAGATAATCGTTGGGTTGTGCCTTACAATTGTGTACTATTGAGAAAATTTGAAGCTCATATAAATGTTGAGTATTGTAGTTCTGTAAAGTCTATTAAATACATCTGTAAATATGTTAACAAGGGCAGTGATCAAGCATCATTTACTCTTGAAGACCAACGCAATGAAATTAATATGTACGAAAGTGGCCGGTATATAAGTAGCTCAGAAGCAGTATGGAGAATCCTTGCATTTCCCATACATGAACGTTATCCGGCTATTACTCACTTAGCTGTTCATTTAGAAAATGGTCAACGGATATATTTTAACCCCAATAATCCGCAACAATTACTTGACAGATTAAGCACTACACCCAAAACCACTTTGCTAGCCTTCTTTGAGCTCTGCACACGTGATGAGTTTGCAAGAACGCTTCTATATTGTGAAGTTCCATCGTATTTTACATGGAACAATAAAGAATTTCAAAGAAGAAAACGAGGGCATGATGTGCCAAATTTTCCTGGAGTTAAAAGAGATTCAGCTTGGGAAGAGTTTACACTATTCATCCCAATAATACTGAATGTTTTTATTTAAGACTTTTATTACATTTTGTAAGGGGCCCAACTTCATTTTTAAGTTTAAAAACCGTTAATGGTGTAGCATACTCATCATTTCAATTGGCGTGTAAAGCTCTAGGATTACTAGAAGATGATAAGCACTGGGATTCAACTATAGCCGAAGCTGTCATATGTCAAAATCCTACAAAACTTAGAGAACTTTTTGCAATAATGTTAGTATTTTGTCAAATTTCAGATGCTCTTAAACTTTGGAATACTTATAAAGACAGTTTCTCAGAAGATATTTTAAAAGCCTTTAATTTTTCACAAGACAGATATATTGATGAAAGTATTGTGAATAATGTTTTAAATAAATGTCTTATTTACATTGAAGATATTGTTCTGTCTATTGGTGGTCAAAACTTGACTTATTATGGACTTCCATTACCAATCAGAACCGAGGAAATTGTTCAAAATATTGAATATCATAGAGAAACAAATTACGATAATTGCGATAATTTTGTTGTTAATAATGAGCTACTCCTCACTGCTGAGCAAAAAACAAGTATACGAAAAGATACTAAATAGCGTTGAAGCAGAAAAAGGAGAAATCTATTTTTTAGATGCACCTGGTGGAACAGGTAAAACGTATCTTTTAAATTTATTATTGGCTAAGGTACGGCAAAGTAAAAACATTGCATTGGCCGTTGCCTCTTCCGGTATTGCAGCCACTTTACTAAATGGTGGTCGCACAGCGCATTCTACACTTAAGATTCCATTTAATTTGATTCATTTAGAAACACCACAATGCTCAATTTCAAAGCAATCTAATATTGCTGCTGTGCTCAGAGATTGCAAGCTTATTGTTTGGGATGAGTGTACTATGGCTCATAAAGGTGCTTTTGAAGCTGTAGATCGATCTTTGAAAGACATTCGAGATAGTGAATACTTAATGGGTGGCATAACTGTTCTCTTAGCTGGTGATTTCGACAAACTCTTCCAGTGATCCCCAGGGGAACAAGAGCAGATGAAATAAATGCGTGCTTAAAGTCTTCAATTTTGTGGCCCAAAATTCAGAAACTTGCATTAACGAAAAATATGCGAGTGAACTTAAAAGGTGATAGCATAGCTGGTGAATTTGCAGAAATGCTTCTCAAATAGGAAATGGATTATTTCCAGCTCATGATGGCAAAATAACTTTACCATCAACTTTGTGTCATGTTGTGAAAAGTATTGAAGAGCTAACTCTAAAAATATTTCCGGATATTACAAATATCTCTGAAAAATCACTCGAATGGTTTTCAGAACGTGCTATTTTGACTGCGAGAAATGACAATGCATTGGAAATAAACGAGTTTTTATTAAAATCATTTCAAAGTGAAGAAATGACATATAACTCTATTGATTCTGTGACTGAAGTCAAAGATGCAGTTCATTACCCCGTCGAGTTTCTTAATTCATTAAATCCGGCTGGCCTGCCACATCATAAATTAACTTTAAAGATTGGTTCACCTGTAATGTTGATCCGCAACTTGAATCCGCCAAAACTATGCAATGGTACAAGATTGCAAGTTAAAGTCCTTCATAAGAATGTTGTCGAAGCAATAATCTTTATTGGCAATGGTATAGGGGAAACGGTTTTTATACCGAGAATTCCATTAATACCTTCTGATTCTGAATTGCCAATTCAAATTAAAAGATTGCAATTTCCTTTAAAAGTTTGCTTTGCCTTAACAATTAATAAATCACAGGGACAAACTCTTAAATTAGCCGGACTAGACTTAAGACACGATTGTTTTCTAGCCTGCTCAAGAGTCAGTTCACCAAAAAGTTTATTTGTATTAGCACCTGACGGAAAAACAACCAATATCGTTTATAAAGAAGCTCTTAACAGTTGTTAATAATTGCAAATTAAATTCAACAAGTGGATAAGGCCTACTGGGGAAACCACAATAAAAAATTACGCACCTGATTCTCTACCTCAATGGTGGCGTGGAAAAGAGAATATTAAATACTTTGCTTTTATTTGTTGTTAAATATTTTCTAATTAATTTCTATATTCTATTGGTAAAATTTATATAATCTATCCGCGCAGCGAAGTAAGCGGGCCACTTACTAGTATTTTATATAATATTTTGGCCTGATCAACCAAAAGATAATAATATCATTTTATTAAACTAAACAACATATTTCTAAGAGTATAAAAAAATTTTATTTTTACAATCAAAAAAAAAGTAATATAAAAATAAAATTAATTAACCACATATAAATATATATTAAAAAACTAGCCATAAATACACTTTCAAAATAACTTCATTATATTATGTTATTCTTAATAGGAGGGAGATGTAGTATACACATATATCCACATATATTCAAATATAATAAACAGCAACACTTTGTTGTTGTCTAAACATAAAATCGAGAAACGACACTTTGTCGTTGCATAAACATTAAGCCAAGCACCCAGTGCTGGTGACATGATCGCGTAAAAATGCAACGCCCACAATGATGCCGCGTCAGCGTTTTCACGCTTAGACTTTTTACTATACGTATGTGTATGCATTCGCTCTCTTTTAATTATATACAAAACTGTGTACGGCTCTCGCGCTGACTTCTCTGCCGAAGCAGTGGCCAGCCCTAAGTTTAGAATTAATATTCAAGATTCATTCAATAAAGATACCGAACACAACCAAGACGCGTCTGCTGTTAATGGATGTTTTAATACTTGTAAGGATGATTATATTTCAGCAGTCTACTTTAAGTCCAACTTGTTTGAAAAACGCATCCTGTATTTGCTTCTTTCTGAACTTTTCTTTATCTTTGTTTGATGTTTTTCCCTCAGTCTTCCTCCTCTTGAGGAAGCGTATACGCTAATTTTAACAAGAACTCCATACACCTTATCCTTGCGTGCAAAGGTGAGATCCCAAATTCATAATTCTCTTCATTTGTAGAATCGTTAATATCAAAGAAGTTCTTTTGCGTCTGTTTGCAAATTGGGCATGACAAAGTTGACTTTGTGTTTGTCAGTTCGTTGACCACTTTTCTGTCAACCATGGTCAGGTGGAACTCGTAATTACATTCAGTTTATTCTGTTCTCCGATTTCGAGCTTTGTTGGCTTAATCTTGCTTATTTGGTCTTCAATATCCCTTACTGTGTTCCGTATGAGTTAAAGCGATTCCCGTGCAAACTGAAACATTATTGGTCGGCAATAATGGACAGATGACGGTCGTCCATTTTTCCAGTGTAAAGAATCATCAGATTTTAGCCGTAAAGGAACAACAGATGCCATAAACATGTTCCCGTCCGATATTGTAGCGTCATCGGAAGATATTCTTTGCTTATATACGCTTTGTCCAGATGATCCATCGCAGCCCCATTTACTGATCAATGTCAGATTCTCAGGAAGAGCTTCAACCACATTTTCAGCAAGACTCTCCAACAGCCGTTTTGTTGTTTGGCCATTAGATCCTGCATGTTGGTTTTTATAGAGACTTCAGTGAACTCCGTATGCAGTGGTCGTGAATATAATTTTGCTTTCGAAACATGTTTGTATCCCGGTAAAACTTCAGCTCCATGTTGCCTCAAAGATGCACGTAGTATCTTATATTTTTCTTTTGAAAGCTCTTAGTCCATAAACAACGCCAAATCTTCTTCGTAATCGTTCTTTGTAAGCTTTGTGTTTGGGGGCGTGGGAATGATTTTCTGAATTCTTTGTAGTCGCGGTGGGCTGGCAATAGCAACTGATATTGAAATGTGTAACCTTACTTTTTCAACATCTAATAGACAGCGCTTCCGATAAATGTTCCGTGGATAAATCATTTGTTGAATCAGCAAGTTTTCTCTTTCTTGTAAAATTTGAGCACTCTTCCATGTTTTTAGTTGGCCTTCCTCTTTAGGGACCAGAATTTAACAAAGGGTTTTAGGCAAGCATGACAAAAATCATGCATCTTAACAATAAGGCACGAAAAAATTACGATAAGAAAGTGTTTTCACGGTTATGTGTCATAAATGGCTCAGAAATGCATGCAACATATTTTTTACCCACGACTTTTTTAATTTTTTACATTAAACAAGTAAGAAGGCTCTAGTGGGGAGAGCCCGACTAGAAGATACCCTGAACCCAGTTGCAATAAATATATTTAATTTATATAAGACTTTGGTATACTGGCTTAGCTTCCATCGATTAAGTTCAATATCTCCGGTGTTTCTCAACCGATTTGGACGAAATTTTCATAAAAGTTCTATCATTATCCATTACTTCAACCCTCATTTTTAGATTTTCCAAATTCGATGTTTTATTGTTATCGATATTATGTGTATATCGGAAACCAGAATAGTTATCGAGAATTTGAAGCAAACTTGTTCTGCTCATGGTATAGGAGAACTTAAATACAAAATCAGAAGTCTCTAGCTCTTGTAGTCTCTGAGATCCACGCGTTCATACAGACGGACAGACAGACGGACATGGCTATATCGTCTCGGCTGTTGATGCTGATCAAGAATATATATACTTTATAGGGTCGGAGATGCTTCCTTCTGCCTGTTACATACTTTTGCACAAAACCATTATACCCTTATTTACCCATTTTATGGGTTAAGGGTATAAAAAAAGGGGCAAAAACGGGCAGCTGAAACTTTTTGCATTAGATAAAGAAATAATCAAAGAAATAATTCTGAATATATGGCAGATGTAATATGTTATAATTTTTATACTCGATACCGAAGGTAAAGAGTATATTGGGTTTGTGCAATGTCCGTCATGGTGTCCGTCCGTCTGTATGTGTCCAATTTTTTTCCACACCCTTCAAGCTAGAGACTTGAAACTTTCCAATTCTCTTTAACTATGGGATAGTAAATTAAAAAGTCAAGATGGGGGTTCTACGATAACTGGGGGGCTGGCAAATCGATAAATTCGATAACTCAAAACAGATAAATCCACATATTTAGCACATCCTTACAGCTAGAACTACCAAATTTGGTAGGAAGATAGCAACTAGCAACCCCCAAAAAACTGCATCAAAAATTTTGGAGCCACGCCCACCCAATCTGCCCCCAGCCCCACCGCATTTTAAAGTCAAAAAAGTCTATATCTCCCACACTTTTTAAGCTATAGCCACCAAATTTGGTGCCAAGATAGGTGATGATGACGCCCCAAAAACTACATCAAAATTTTGCATGCCACGCCCACCGATACTGCCCTAGCCGCCCCCATCCACCCCAACGTTCGTCAAAAACGGTAATGCGTGTATCTTCCAGATTTGTGGAGCTAGAGCCTCCAAATTTGGTAGGAAGATAGCTGGTAACGATCTCCAAAAATCTTCATCAAAGTTTTGGAGCCACGCCCACCCATTCCACCCCCAGTCCCACCGCATTTTGAAATCAGATATAGCTATATCTCCCACAGTTTTTTAGCATGAGCCACCAAATTTGGTGCCAAGATAGGTGATGATGGCCCCCCAAAAACTGCATCAAAAGTTTTGAAGCCACGCCTACCAATACTGTCGTAGCCGCCTCCATCCTCCCCAACGTTTCGTCAAAAAAGGGAATTCGTGTATCTTCCAGAGTTGTGAAGCTAGAGCTACCAAATTTGGTAGGAAGAAAGCTGGCAGCGACCCCCAAAAAACTTCATCAAAGTTTTGGAGCCACGCCTACCCATAGATAGTTAGGGGCATCCCCATCTGCATCGGAGAATCTTTAAGGCAGCGTACACCCCTGCCCCATCCGTACCCCTTTGCAATCAGGCCTCTTTTTACCGGTTTTAATACTGGTATCGAGTATGCCGCAGTCGGTTGCCTCCGACTACAACGTTTCCACTTGTTTGTTTTTTATTTTCCATCGAAGTTGAAAAATAGTGAAAAAATTGATAGTTGGTAAATATTGATTTACCTGGAATGATTTATTCTATTTTTAATAAAAAGATTTATTAATCGAATCAAAAATAACGATGATCCGTTTCTTAGTTTTTGAGTTATTGTATCTCAAAGCCGACAAAATCACATTAAAATTGCGATTTTTATGCAACACAAAAAATATGTCAACTTTGCAGGGCTTTATCTTCTAAACACAAGATCTGGTTGTATTAAGGATTGTAGATCTGAAATCGTGGGAAAATTTCAACTATAAAGTTTGTTAATTCAATATTTTTTAGAGGCACATGCAATTTTTGATTTTGCCACTTTATTTGTTCTACGGGCGCCACTGTGCAGCGGCAGAAATCGGAGTCCGACCTGCTGACGATATCGGCGTCACTAGGGGGACTATTTCCATCGTTCAGCAGCAGTTGCCCCTGGGGTGCGCGTAGTGCCACTTACAACCTCGACTGTGAATAGTTCCCAGGTGGGGCAGGTGGACTACAAACGAGATGTGGGCATCGGTTACCGGGGGGTCAAACATTATAAGCTTTGCGTTGTCGTCCAGGGAAAAATTAGCAAGTGGGGAATCAGGTTCGACGGGTATGTTGACCCGCTAGTCCTTAGAGTCCTTAGAAGAACGAGCAAGGACTTATGACATAGAATTAGATCGTATACCCAGGGCGATGAGCGAGGCGTTGACCGACATGGCGGCGTGTTGGATCGCAAAAAGTGAGATTAGTTGCGCGACCTCAAGTACTTTCAATGCGGGAGTGGAAGAATGGAGGATGTGCGTGGATAGGCAGCTCAACGCGCATTTTATACCAGACGAGTACCCGGTGCCTCGAATCAATCATATTTTGGAAAGACTGGGGCACGCACGCTATATATCAACGCTGGATTTGAAACACGGATATTGGCAAATCTCCATGGCGGCGGACAGTCGGGAGTGCACGGCATTCACGGTACCCGGACGAGGATTGTTCCGCTGGAAAGTGATGTCGTTTGGATTGCACTCGTCTGGTGCAACATTTCAAAGAGCCTTGGACACGGTGGTCGGACCAGAGACGGAACCCCACTCGTTCGCCTATCTGGACGACATCATCGTTATATGCGCTAGAAAGAAAAAGCACAGGGCAAACCTGGGGGAGGGGGGGGGGGAGGCTGAGGGCAGCGAATCTGAGACTGAACAGGAAAAAATGTTCGTTCTCCCAGAGGCAGCTTGTGTACCTTGTACACCTAGTGAGTGACAAGGGGATCCAGACGGTTCCATCAAAGGTAGACGCGACAAGCAATATGAAGTCTCCGACGAATATCAAAGAGCTTAGACGTTGCCTAGGGATGGTGTCTTCGTACCGGCGATTCGTGCTCAATTTCACACCTGTGGTACAGCCGATGATAGACTTGTTAAAGAAAACCCGAAAGTGGTCGTGAAGCGCAGAACAGCAGGCGGCGTTGGACAGTCTCAAACACTATCTTAATTCCGCCCCAGTTTTGGCATGTCCACATTACTCAGACGGATGCAAGCGATTATGGCCTCGGAGCAGTGCTGACCCAAACTATCGACCAGCAGGACAAGGTTATAGCTTCCGCCAGTCGAAAGTTAAACAAGGCGGAGGCGGAGCCTGGCGATAGTGTGGTCGATTTGGAAGCTAAAGTGTTATCTGAAGGACATCGTTTCGATGTTGTCACGGATCATATGGCTTTGAAGTGGTTTAGTTCCATAGAAAGCCCGTCGGGAAGGATCGCGATACAGGAAAGGGAAGCTCAACGAGGTGGCAGACGCGTTATCGTGGTTAGAGGAGCTCCAGCAAGCCGAAGTTCCCCCGGGATATGCATTCAAGGAATTAGGGATAAAATGGCCAAAGAACCGATCAGATACGCAGATAACGTCGAGGAGAACGGGCAATTGTATCGCCACCTAGGCCACCGAGCAGACGATAAGGATAACATCCCTTGGAAGCTCTGCGTCGACGAGGATCAAAGAAAGCGAGTGCTACAGGAATGCCACGACGCGCCAACGGCTGAATATCAAGGGATCCGCAAAACAATCATGAGGTTGTCACAGCGCTACTATTGGCCGGGTATGTTCCGAGACGCAGCCAAATACGTTAAGTGTTGTGGAAAATGTAAGATGTTCAAGATGGAGCAATGGAAGGCAGCCGGACATATGCTGACCCGCCAGGTGGATATCCATCCTGTGCGCGGACTTTGTAGGCCCCTTACCGCGTTCAAAACAGGGCAACACGATGTTGTTGGTATTGCATGATGCATTTCTCAAAGGGGTGGAACTTGTTCCTTTAAGACGAGCAACGGCAGCAACGCTACAGAAGAGATTCGTATGCTACAACGGAGTGCAATTTACGAGTCGGAATTTCAAGGCATTTCTGAATCCACTAGGCGTAGAGATGGAACATACAGCCCCATACTGCCCACAAGAGATTCAAACGGAAAGAACAAATCGGACTGTGAAACGATGATAGCGCAATATATTTCTGGAAGCCAAAGTTCGTGGGACGAGCTGATACCCGAAATCTCGATGGCCGTCAACTCTATCATCGCAGATTCGACAGGGTTCTCCCCAGCGTTCCTAATGCAAGGAAGGGAACCACGTCTGCCAGCAACACTGTTCGATGAAAAAACGCCAGGTACGGGAAGTATTCCGCAAACACCGGGAGAGAAAGCTGACCGGCACCGGGAGTAGGAGGAGCAAAGGAGTTGGCGACGCAATACCTAACGGCCGTTCTGCAAATGTCACTTCTTCTCAAATAAAATTCAATATTTATCAATAGTTACTTATTTAGAGTTAATAAATGAATTAAAACACACACACAACACCGTGTGGTGAGCGCTTTCACAGAATACCCACCTCAGCATGCCATAGCTTGCCGTAAGAGACGACTTGATGGCTCTAAGGCAGAGTCCAGTCCTTAGGTAGGACTTCTGGAACCCCTTCTGGAATAGACAAAACCTGGGCTGACGGTTATCAGAATTCTATCACCTGAGTAAGCGGAGTGAAATCTAGCTGAACTGGCTGATAGGCTAATGCTGCTACCGCCTCCGTCCCGTTAAAACACAGAAAGTCTCCAGGATACGATCTCGGGTTCGTAGACAGTACCGGTTCAGATGTAACATTCCCGATAAACGCAGATCTGGCTCTGAATGGCTGACCCCATGAAGGCGGGTGTCAACCCTAGCGTGGTCTCACTGCTTGCATAGATAACCACGGGATTACAACGCGACAGTATAACGACTTGAGACAACAGCCTAGGAGTTGGGACCCAAAAGAATGAGTACGCAAACAACCCTTCAAATTGAAGGAGAGAGAGAGGCTTTTAGGATTCTTTCACAGAACCCCTGTGTTGGATTTGCTAGAAGCAGTAAGATGTTAAGGTCATCGACCAAAATTTCGATGCAGCAGTTCAGAAGTTACACCAGGGCACGAGTCAGCCTGTGGAGCAACACAACAGAACAGAATAAATGTCCAAGCTGGTTGAGATGATGAAAGATGATAAGAGACGGTCGATCCACCAGCCGATGCGTGACTAAATCGAGAGCATCAGGGCCCTATACGAGCTGGAGCTATACAGCTACACGACAATAGGGCGAAGGCCGTGATACGGATGCACCAAGCTTCTCAGACGTCACCAATCTTTTGAAAGGCCATCGATATCAAGAGGAAGCAGAATCCTGGAGCGTGTGCACCCTCCACAAAGAGGAGTAAGGGAGTGGTGACGACGCAGGTTTCGACCTGCACTCAAGCCACGGATTAACCAGGGTCGGAGAGTGCCACGAAAGCTCCCCCAAGCAAAGAGAGTGAAGGAGAAAACTAGACCACACTGCTGAAGAAGAAAAAGAAGGGGAGCAACCCTGGAATGAGACGCATGGCGGAGAAAAGCAGCCCAGATGCCATAGTCATATCTGCTAAAGGAGAGGCAAGTTACTTCGATATACTTCCAAAAGTGAAGTCAGCTTTCAAAAATCAGGAGAGCCCAAATAGGTGAATTCCTGATTCAGCTGAGCATATCTGGAGAGGGCACATCGGCGAGTCCCTGGGGAGCAAGCGGAAGTCCGGGCGCTTTCATAGCGAACCACAGTCGAGTGCGGGGATTTGGACGAAATCACCACCAAAGAGGACATATGCGAGGCCTTGAAAAAGCAGCTGCATTTAGAAGATATCTTGGTGGAAAATATATATTCAAGAGAAGCTTACGGTTTGACGCAGACGGCTTCCATTAAGCTGCCTGTGGATGAAGCTAAAAAGGCTCTTGCCGCTGGAGACGTGAAGGTCGGTTGGACTGTTTCCCGAATAAGGAATGGATTACAGTCAAGAGTTGCTTCTAATGCATGGCCACTTTGAAAGGGAATGCCAGAGCTCGGTGGACAGGTCTAAGCAATGCCGTAGATGCGGACAAGAAGATCACATTGCGAAAGACTGCACAGCAAAGCCACAGTGCATGCTAGGCATGCGTAATAAAACAAGAGCTGGCCATGCGTCTGGCAGTGGAAAATTCCCAGTATTCCGGAGAGCACTTGTACAGCGAAGATGAAGACTAAACAGCTTAATCTTAACCACTGTGAGGACGCACAGGCGCTTCTGATGCCGTCGGCAAGGGAGAAGCATACTGACATAGCTTTTATTTGCGAGCCATTCAAAAGGATACAAGGGATCGGATGGGTAGCCAGCAGAGACGGTAAGACAGCCATATGGTCCATAAATACGTTACCCCGAGAAGTCAATGCAGACCACAATGGATTTGTTAGGGTACGGTTAGGCAGCGTTTCATTCTACAGCTGTTACGCACCTCCAAGCTGGGGACTGGGAGAGCTCAAAAACATGCTGGACGAAATCGTGGATGACGCACGCGGACAATCCCCGATAGTTATAGCTGGCGATTTCAATGCATGGGCAGTAGAATGGGGCAGCAGAGAAAAAAACACCAGGTGCTTCTGCTTTTTGGAAGAGTTCTCTGCACTGGATGTAACTCTCATGAATGATGGCAAATCGCTTACCTACCGAAAAGCTGGTAGTGGCTCTATAACTCACCTGACCCTGATGAGCTGCTCGTTAGGAAGAGGGGTCAAATGGAAAGTATGTGAAGAGTTCACCTTCAGTTACCACCAGGACATTTGTTACGAACTGCGCAGAAGCTCGGCAAAGATGCCAACCAAGCTAACAGGAACGAAGTGGAAAGACAGCTGTTTGGACGAGCATACTTTTGTGGACCTGCTAAACTATCCGGAATGGGAAGGCGGCCCTGCAGAGGATATGGCAAACAACTAGGCGGAAACCAAGCAGGCGTGGATACCTTGCTACTGGTGAAATGACGAGATAAGCCAGCTGAGGAAAAAGTGTCTACGTGCAAGGCGACTCTTCCAAAGAGCCAGAGATCGCCCGGACTTCGACCACAGAGCCGAGGACTTCCGGAGGGCTAAGCGGGATCTGAAGCACAGCATCAAGCGCAGTAAAGCTTTCGCTTCACTGCTTTCGCCAGATATGTGAAGAGGTCGACATCAACCTCTTGGAAACAGCCTATAAGTTAGTAACCAAGAAAGTAAAGAGCCAAACCACGCTAAGGACCACAGTGGAGCTACGCAAAATAGTAGGGGCCCTGTTTCCACTGCATCTCCGAGTGCAAATGGAAAGCTCCACACTTGAACCGGAGCACATAAGTCCAGTGACGACCGACGAGGTGACTGCGGCAGTCAGACAGATTAAATAGATTAGACAGATACTCCAGGGCCTGATGGTATACCAAACAAAATGCTAAAGGGAGTATTCCCAAGAGTATGGAAAGTCCAGCGACTCATCCTGCTGCCAAAAGGAGACAAACCAGTTGGAGAACCCTCGGGCTTTAGACCGATTTGTCTGCTAGACACGGCGGGAAAGGTTCTGCAGAATATTATCCACGCAAGGCTGCTAACGATACTTGACGCCAGACATGGACTTTCGGAATCCTAGTACGGATTTCGTAAAGCGCGGTCAACGGTAGACGCGATCAAGGCAGTGTTCGACATCGCATCAAAGCGATAGAAGGGACACGATGGAGATGGGGCGACAAGGAATACTGCGCAGAAGAAACGCTGGACATTCTGAACGCGTTCAACTCGGTAAGCTGGACGCGCATTCTGAGTGCCCTAATGAGATTTATAGCGAGTTATCTTTCAGACAGGACTTTTGAATACGACACAGAGGAGGGACTTAAGCGATAAAACGTCACTGCAGGTGTTCCATAGGGCTCAGTATTGCATCTACCAAAGGGATGTAAGCTTATGGGATTAGCTGATGACCTGGCCCTCTTAGTGGTGGCAAATCATATTCGAGAAGTAGAAGAGGCAGCTAATGGAGCTATTAAGATAATAGCATCAGGGATGCGGGACGCAAGCCTGGAACTAGCAGGGCACAAGACAGAGACGGTTCTCATAACGAGCAGGAAAAAAACTGCATTTATGGAGGTGGAGGTTGGCCATACATTAAGTATATCGGAGTCATGCTGGACAAGAGGCTGTGTTACCGGCCTCATATCGAATATGTCGGTAAGAAGGCAGCAAAACTGCAAGCAGCTCTCTCCCGTATGTTGCCAAACCTGGGAGGGACCAGGTGTGCAAGGCGCCTACTTCTTGGAAAAGTAGTGGCGTCAGTCGCTTTGTATGCTGCACCGATTTGGGCTGCAACCCTGGACCGAAATACTACCCTTCGGAGAAAGCTGGCAGCGCCGTACCGATTAAGCGCACTAAGAGTGATCTCGGGATTCCGTACGGTTTCGGATAACGCAGCACTTGTGTTAGCGAACATGATGCCTGTGGACCTGCTCGCTCACGAGATGATGGAAATCGCACCGCCTGAAGCTGTTAGGAGGTCAGAGAGAGAAGCGTCCCTGGCCATGTGGTAGGCCAGATGGACTTTCTAAACCAACGGTAGATGGACGCATAGGCTCATCCCAAGAATCCAGGAGTGGATAGAACGACGAGGAGGATCTACTAACTTCCATCTGACGCAGTTTCTTACCGGCCGCGGAGGGTATAGGAAATAAGTTTTTGAGTACAGGCACGAGGCGACGCCGCAATATCCGGTCTGTGCGGAAGATCCTGAGCATGTCCTGTACCACTGCCCGACATATCTAGCAGGAGCAACACCTCTACCCTCAGTGGAAGAGCTAGTGTCGTACATGTTGGAATCCGACTCGAACTAGAATGCGGTAGTCCAGAGGATCGTTCGCATCCAGAAGGATCTCTGTAGGTGCGAAAGAGAGCGAAACGAAGCACTGAGCGATACCCAGGTTGAAGGAAGGATGGTCCGAGAACTGGATGAATAAGAAGACGGCCTTGTTAGGCATCGCATCCCCGAGAAGTAATACTTAATCGTGATCCCTTGGGGATGAGGCGCGTTGTTTTGTAGGGTATGTTTAGTACGTGGAAATCATGCATGCTTGGTGATACGGGCCACCAGTATCTTTAAAAGATTCATACCCTTAATGGCGTTCCATGAGAAAAAAAAAAAAAAAAAACACACACACACAGTGTTTCCAAACCGTTGGAAAATTCAGCGCCTGGTCCTCCTACTGAAGCCTGGCAAAAAGCTTGAAGCTGCAGCTGCATATCGTCTGATCTGCCAGATCGATACTGTTGGTAAGCTACTGGAGCACTTGATTTGCACCCGGCTCAATAGCACCATTGCTGATGCTAGAGGAGTTTCACCGCAGCAGTATGGCTTTCGCAAAGCGCGATCTACGCTGGACGCTATCGGCAAGGTAGTCGAGCTAGCCTCGGGAGCGATATCCGGATGTAGATGGAAAGGCGGCGACAAGAAGTACTGCCTAGTGACAACATTGGACGTCAAAAACGCCTCCAATACGGCTAAATGGGGCTGCATCCTGGAGGCTCTTGAGGCGCTAAACGTGCCGGAATACCTACTATGGATAACAAGAATCTACTTCAAGGATAGAATCCTAAGGTACGACACCTACGAGACAGTGGAGGAGCACGAAGTTTCTGGAGGCGTGCCACAAGGGTCGGTACTGGGACCTCTACTGTGGAACGTCATGCATGACGGCGTTTTTCGGCTATCAATGCCCGACGATGTTCAGCTGGTGGGCTTAGCTGACGATGTGGCAATAGTCGTCCTCGCCAAGGATCTCAAGGCAGTGGAGGAAAAATGCAACCTAGCCATTGCGTAAGTCATACAGTGGGTCTCCTCACTAGGACTGCAGATAGCACCCCAAAAAACGGACACAGTGCTCATTAGCAGCAAAAAAGCGGTGGAGACAGCCAACATCATCGTGGCTAACACTGCAGTCAGGTCAAAGAGGGCGATTAAATATCTGGGCGATATGCTGGATACTAGGCTATGCTTCAAGGAGCACTTGGAGTAAGCACAAGGGCCGCCTTAGCAAATCATCCAAAATCGCGAATCATGCCAAATACGAGAGGTCCGAAACAATGCAAGAGACTCCTTTTATCCAGCGTCATAAGAGCGACGATGCTGTATGCGGCGCCGATATGGCAACCAGCTTGCCGCTTTGAGAGCTACACCCGCGGACTGAGAGCTACTCACCGTCTTGGAGCGATCAGAGTTTGTAGCGGCTTCAGAACCATCTCGGATGACGCGTGTCTGGTCCTGGCTGGAATAGCTCCCAAAGCCAAGCTGGCTAGGGAAATCTCGGAGATCTTGGAGGAAACTCATGGAAAGGAACTTTCGGATCCAAGAAGCATGAAGTGCGCACAGCGGCCAAAACGCGCACCTTGGAAATCTGGCAGAGGCAATGGGATGGGATCGTATTATGCCAAATACGAGAGGCCCGAAGCATTATAGGAGAGCTTTAAGTTCCAGCGTGAATAGGGCGGTGATGTTGTACGCGGCGCCTATTTGGCACCCTGGCCTCCGCTACGATAGCTACTCCCGTGGACTAACGGCTACTCACCGACTAGGGGCGTGTAGCGGGTGTGTAGCGGCTTCCGAACTATTTTGGACGATGCGTGTCTGGTGCTAGCTGGAGTTGCCCCCATAGCAGAGATAGCCAGAGAAGTTGCAGAGGTTTATGAGGAGACCCATGGCAGGGACCATCCAGTGGCCTACAAGAAGGCAGCGCGCACCTCGACCATATCGCGCACTTTGGCCAACTGGCAGAGGCTATAGGATTCATCCTCTAAAGGGCGATGGACACACCGCCTAATCCCAAGCCTACCGGAGTGGTTGGACAGAAGACATGGACAACAACAACAACACTTACAACAATAGCAACAAACGCTATTTGGGTCGTAAACAATCAAAAGCACAAAAATCTGAAAAAAAAGACTGTACACTGTGCGAAGTGATACATGTACATAAAATTATGAAAATTATTTTCAAGCGCATTGTTCACTTAATTGTGTATGCACTTATTTTACATTAAGAAGCGGAAATCAGTTTCTTTTTTGCAAGTTTTAGGGCCCTTTTTTGTGACTTTGCTTGTGCGCCGCGAAGGCTTCACTGCGTATTCGTTTTTTTTTTTGTTTTATGTTCGCGATCAAACCCCCAGCTTGAGCGACAATCATGCGCCAGTAGGGGAATGGGCAATGTGTTTTGTTTTTGTGTTCTCGACGTCAAAGGTCAAAGTGCTTAAGGATGTATGAGAAATAATCGAAGGAGTTGTCCAAAATAAAATTACTTTCTTTGTGGTCACTTACTACCTGCATGGAATTTTGTGTGAAAATTTCAGCTTTCTAGCTCTTTCCGTTTAGGCTGTGACAATGTAGACAATCATGCCAAAATATACATATAGATAAATGATCTGAAATTGTGCTATATGCCTGGCAAAAATGTAACTGTAGACATGCAGCTCCTTTCTTAAAGCGGTTGACGCCCTTTAACCCGTCAAAACTCTACAAATACGATATAATGCACTGTATTCTCTGAGATCTTCGCCTTCATACAGACGGACGGACAGACGGACATGGCTATATCGTCTCGCCTGTTGATGCTGATCAAGAGTATATACAGTAGATGCCGGTTATAACGATGCCGGCTAAAACGATATTCCGCTTATAACGATACACACAAGGTTTGGTTGGTTTTCATACAAACTTGTATGGAAGCACAATCGGCTATAACGATACCGCTTTTAACGATATGCCGCTTACAGCGAAGGAATTTCGAAAACATAAACCGCTTATAACGATCATAAGTAAGAACAAAAACAAAAGAATGAGCAAATTAAAGCAGCGGTGGGCACAAAGAGAGCCAAAACAAAGTATCAATACATTTGTGCAAGAGAAATTTCGTTTCGGCATTCTTAAATACACTTCGTGCTAACTTTGGCCTGTCTGTGTGAATTGTCGATATGTTTGCTTATGCAGTTCGTGATTTGTTTTATAAGGAAAAAGCTAATTTAAAGCAATCCAAAATACTGATTTTGTTTAAGATGCGTAAAATATATTCATATTTAAACAATCATAAAAAATAAAGCAAAAACAAGAAGTAAAAAAATAATTATGAGAAAAAATAGTTTTTTCTTTAATACCGGCTATAACGAATATCGGTTATAACGATACTATATTGCATGTCCCTTGAGTATCGTTATATCCGGCATCTACTGTATACTTTATGGGGTCGGAGATGCTTCCTTCTGCCTGTTACATACTTTTGCACAAAACCATTATACCCTTATTTACCCATTTTATGGGTTAAGGGTATAAAAACACTCATCATATCATTATCAATTTATTTTCGATCAGACACAGAAATAAAAATTTTGCTTGTACGTTGTGAAGAGACGTCGCTTGGTTACATTGCTCAGCTAAATGCACATAACTACAAGCAAAGATACCGGAAACTATAAATATTTAAATAACGCCAAAAAGCAGCGTCGACATTGTGGGAGAAGTGAAAGGCACTTATTGGTGCGAACATTACCATTGTGGAAGTTCCTCCTTGCAGGATACCAAAGCCAATTATGGAGCTGAGGGTCACACAAGACAACCTGCATAAAAGGAAGTTGGCTTCGGCGCAGCTCCTGCAAACCTTGGAGACAGGGAACGCCGACGTCGCCTTAGTCCATGAGCCTTGGATAGCGTCGGGAAACAAGGTGTCTGGATTGAGGAGCCCCAACAACAACATATTCTACCCAACAACAGTGACCGATAATGTGGACTATAGACTCCTTTGAGAGCTAGAGGTCACCAGGCCCAGACGGGAAATATTGGGGGATGCCTTAGTTATCGCTATGTGCCGGTGGCCTGGAAGACGGAATGCGTAATTTTCCTGCCTAAACCAGGAAAATGTAGCCACGTGCTACCTTAAGACTACAGACCAATTAGCCTGACTTCGTTCCTGCTAAAAACTCTAGAAAAACTGATGGATCTCCAAATCAGAGAGAATACAGAAATTACTGTTAAACAGAACCAACCCGCATACACGAAGGTCAAGTCCGTGGAAACAGCGCTACATTCCCTCGTAGCAACCATAGAAAAGCACTACACCATAAAGAATACGCCCTAGGCGCATTCCTAGACATCTAGGGCGCATTTGACAATGTGTCGACGGAAGCAATAATGCATAGCCTAAGAGCTGCGACCCCAGCAGAAGCAGTCTACTTTTGGGTCCAGAACCTACTACTAATCACTGCCGCATATTCCAGACGGAGATATTTGCTATAAGGAAAGCAGCAGAAGTAGTTCTACAAACAAACACAGCACAAAACAAAGTAAACATATTTGTGGACAGTCAGGCGACAATCAAAGTCTTGCAGGCCCACTACATAAACTCTAGGAATGTCGTGGCGAGCAGAGAAACGCTAGATGCACTCAGCACCCTTAAAAAAGTGCGCATCTGTTGGATTCCAAGCCATCAGGGCTTCGTGGGCAACGAAATAGCAGACACTCTGGCTAGGCAAGGTGCAACGGGACTCAACAATGACAATGGAAACGTTCCAATCTCACTGAGAACGCTACACTCCTACATGGAAACACAGGCACGGGATTCAGCAGCACTAAGGTGGACAAACACCTCTGACTGCAAAATCTCTTAAATATGTGCAAACCATACAACATACATACAAAGGCATGACTGCCGAAGGCTTGTGGGTCTCCTGAGGGGCCTCTGCCTGCAATGACCCAGGTGTCAAGGAAACGCTAAACGCTAAACCTCCTTTGCAGCTGCCCCGCACTGGCAGCACAAGGGCTTTGCCACTTTTAAGTTCCCGTTCTGGCTTCACTCGAAGAAGCCAGCAATCAGGAGCCTAAAAAGCTTTTGGAGTTGTCCCGAAGCACACACACTCCGCAGGACCAGACACCAAGATAGTCCCAACCATCTCCAACCACCGGCCCCACTAAGGACCCTTTTTAGCGGTCTATGTGTGACACTCCCTGGAGGGTCAGCCGGTCCAACCTAACCCAACCTATAGTGTTTTCACATATAATTTTTAAATTTCTTAGCTAGATTTAGATTTGTTGGAATTTTTTATATTGTGTCAAATTTATACAACAGGGGCTCATTTGCTATGTTTCTTAGGTACCAAAGCGTTTTAAAGCATTTTCATAGTGAATTTTTTTCACAAATTTTTTTTATTAACTTTGCTGTTATATGTATTTATTGCATCTGTTCTTTTAAAAAGATACCTAACAATAAGTTTATGTATCTTAATTATTTACTTATTGCTGCATCCAGAAAACTGCCTTACCAAACAGGCATTACTACTAAAAATGATACAAGTAGCTTAAACATTTAAGCACAGAACGTATTAATCAATTGCTACCAACAAGCGAAAGCGCCATATATCTGGGCCTCACAAGACCAGATCACAGGATAAGTACGAAAACACAATTTAATCCAAAGTTTGCGTGACTCTACTGGCTCCTAAGACAAAGATACCTCTCTCCTCAGGTACTAGTTTACATATTGTTTTTCAAGCCAATCTGGCACTTAAAACAGGTTTGCATCTGCTGACTTAAATATAAAAACAGTTCAAACTTATGAGAGTAAAGTTTTTCAAACTTCAGTGTGTGTGGACCGTTTAATTTGAGGAACGAAATCCCGCACATGGATTTAGATTTCCACTGTAAAAGAAACAATAAAAAATTTAGCTGACGTTACCTTTACCAGTTGGAGAACCATCAAATGGTACGTGTTCTTCAACTTCTGGACAAAATCCAACAGCAGAGAAAACATAAAAATTGTACACTCTGGCTTTCTACTCGGCTTTAATTTATCAAGTTATTTCTATGCTATTATTATTTCTGCTTTCCGAAGTGCGGTATTGTTTAACGTGAGTGGTGGGCAATCTTACATACTATGGTGAATGTTACTTGTTTGCCTTTTTTCTTAAAGCGGTTGACGCCCTTTAACCCGTCAAAACTCTACAAATACCATATAATGCACTGTATTCTCTGAGATCTTCGCCTTCATACAGACGGACGGACAGACGGACATGGCTATATCGTCTCGCCTGTTGATGCTGATCAAGAATATATACAGTAGATGCCGGTTATAACGATGCCGGCTAAAACGATATTCCGCTTATAACGATACACACAAGGTTTGGTTGGTTTTCATACAAACTTGTATGGAAGCACAATCGGCTATAACGATACCGCTTTTAACGATATGCCGCTTACAGCGAAGGAATTTCGAAAACATAAACCGCTTATAACGATCATAAGTAAGAACAAAAACAAAAGAATGAGCAAATTAAAGCAGCGGTGGGCACAAAGAGAGCCAAAACAAAGTATCAATACATTTGTGCAAGAGAAATTTCGTTTCGACATTCTTAAATACACTTCGTGCTAACTTTGGCCTGTCAGTGTGAATTGTCGATATGTTTGCTTATGCAGTTCGTGATTTGTTTTATAAGGAAAAAGCTAATTTAAAGCAATCCAAAATACTGATTTTGTTTAAGATGCGTAAAATATATTCATATTTAAACAATCATAAAAAATAAAGCAAAAACAAGAAGTAAAAAAATAATTATGAGAAAAAATAGTTTTTTCTTTAATACCGGCTATAACGAATATCGGTTATAACGATACTATATTGCATGTCCCTTGAGTATCGTTATATCCGGCATCTACTGTATACTTTATGGGGTCGGAGATGCTTCCTTCTGCCTGTTACATACTTTTGCACAAAACCATTATACCCTTATTTACCCATTTTATGGGTTAAGGGTATAAAAACACTCATCATATCATTATCAATTTATTTTCGATCAGACACAGAAATAAAAATTTTGCTTGTACGTTGTGAAGAGACGTCGCTTGGTTACATTGCTCAGCTAAATGCACATAACTACAAGCAAAGATACCGGAAACTATAAATACTTAAATAACGCCAAAAAGCAGCGTCGACATTGTGGGAGAAGTGAAAGGCACTTATTGGTGCGAACATTACCATTGTGGAAGTTCCTCCTTGCAGGATACCAAAGCCAATTATGGAGCTGAGGGTCACACAAGACAACCTGCATAAAAGGAAGTTGGCTTCGGCGCAGCTCCTGCAAACCTTGGAGACAGGGAACGCCGACGTCGCCTTAGTCCATGAGCCTTGGATAGCGTCGGGAAACAAGGTGTCTGGATTGAGGAGCCCCAACAACAACATATTCTACCCAACAACAGTGACCGATAATGTGGACTATAGACTCCTTTGAGAGCTAGAGGTCACCAGGCCCAGACGGGAAATATTTGGGGGATGCCTTAGTTATCGCTATGTGCCGGTGGCCTGGAAGACGGAATGCGTAATTTTCCTGCCTAAACCAGGAAAATGTAGCCACGTGCTACCTTAAGACTACAGACCAATTAGCCTGACTTCGTTCCTGCTAAAAACTCTAGAAAAACTGATGGATCTCCAAATCAGAGAGAATACAGAAATTACTGTTAAACAGAACCAACCCGCATACACGAAGGTCAAGTCCGTGGAAACAGCGCTACATTCCCTCGTAGCAACCATAGAAAAGCACTACACCATAAAGAATACGCCCTAGGCGCATTCCTAGACATCTAGGGCGCATTTGACAATGTGTCGACGGAAGCAATAATGCATAGCCTAAGAGCTGCGACCCCAGCAGAAGCAGTCTACTTTTGGGTCCAGAACCTACTACTAATCACTGCCGCATATTCCAGACGGAGATATTTGCTATAAGGAAAGCAGCAGAAGTAGTTCTACAAACAAACACAGCACAAAACAAAGTAAACATATTTGTGGACAGTCAGGCGACAATCAAAGTCTTGCAGGCCCACTACATAAACTCTAGGAATGTCGTGGCGAGCAGAGAAACGCTAGATGCACTCAGCACCCTTAAAAAAGTGTGCATCTGTTGGATTCCAAGCCATCAGGGCTTCGTGGGCAACGAAATAGCAGACACTCTGGCTAGGCAAGGTGCAACGGGACTCAACAATGACAATGGAAACGTTCCAATCTCACTGAGAACGCTACACTCCTACATGGAAACACAGGCACGGGATTCAGCAGCACTAAGGTGGACAAACACCTCTGACTGCAAAATCTCTTAAATATGTGCAAACCATACAACATACATACAAAGGCATGACTGCCGAAGGCTTGTGGGTCTCCTGACAGGCCTCTGCCTGCAATGACCCAGGTGTCAAGGAAACGCTAGAGCACCTCCTTTGCAGCTGCCCCGCACTGGCAGCACAAGGGCTTTGCCACTTTCAAGTTCCCGTTCTGGCTTCACTCGAAGAAGCCAGCAATCAGGAGCCTAAAAAGCTTTTGGAGTTGTCCCGAAGCACCCACACTCCGCAGGACCAGACACCAAGATAGTCCCAACCATCTCCAACCACCGGCCCCACTAAGGACCCTTTTTAGCGGTCTATGTGTGACACTCCCTGGAGAGTCAGCCGGTCCAACCTAACCCAACCTATAGTGTTTTCACATATAATTTTTAAATTTCTTAGCTAGATTTAGATTTGTTGGAATTTTTTATATTGTGTCAAATTTATACAACAGGGGCTCATTTGCTATGTTTCTTAGGTACCAAAGCGTTTTAAAGCATTTTCATAGTGAATTTTTTTCACAAATTTTTTTTATTAACTTTGCTGTTATATGTATTTATTGCATCTGTTCTTTAAAAAGATACCTAACAATAAGTTTATGTATCTTAATTATTTACTTATTGCTGCATCCAGAAAACTGCCTTACCAAACAGGCATTACTACTAAAAATGATACAAGTAGCTTAAACATTTAAGCACAGAACGTATTAATCAATTGCTACCAACAAGCGAAAGCGCCATATATCTGGGCCTCACAAGACCAGATCACAGGATAAGTACGAAAACACAATTTAATCCAAAGTTTGCGTGACTCTACTGGCTCCTAAGACAAAGATACCTCTCTCCTCAGGTACTAGTTTACATATTGTTTTTCAAGCCAATCTGGCACTTAAAACAGGTTTGCATCTGCTGACTTAAATATAAAAACAGTTCAAACTTATGAGAGTAAAGTTTTTCAAACTTCAGTGTGTGTGGACCGTTTAATTTGAGGAACGAAATCCCGCACATGGATTTAGATTTCCACTGTAAAAGAAACAATAAAAAATTTAGCTGACGATACCTTTACCAGTTGGAGAACCATCAAATGGTACGTGTTCTTCAACTTCTGGACAAAATCCAACAGCAGAGAAAACATAAAAAATTGTACACTCTGGCTTTCTACTCGGCTTTAATTTATCAAGTTATTTCTATGCTATTATTATTTCTGCTTTCCGAAGTGCGGTATTGTTTAACGTGAGTGGTGGGCAATCTTACATACTATGGTGAATGTTACTTGTTTGCCTTTTTTCTTAAAGCGGTTGACGCCCTTTAACCCGTCAAAACTCTACAAATACCATATAATGCACTGTATTCTCTGAGATCTTCGCCTTCATACAGACGGACGGACAGACGGACATGGCTATATCGTCTCGCCTGTTGATGCTGATCAAGAATATATACAGTAGATGCCGGTTATAACGATGCCGGCTAAAACGATATTCCGCTTATAACGATACACACAAGGTTTGGTTGGTTTTCATACAAACTTGTATGGAAGCACAATCGGCTATAACGATACCGCTTTAACGATATGCCGCTTACAGCGAAGGAATTTCGAAAACATAAACCGCTTATAACGATCATAAGTAAGAACAAAAACAAAAGAATGAGCAAATTAAAGCAGCGGTGGGCACAAAGAGAGCCAAAACAAAGTATCAATACATTTGTGCAAGAGAAATTTCGTTTCGACATTCTTAAATACACTTCGTGCTAACTTTGGCCTGTCAGTGTGAATTGTCGATATGTTTGCTTATGCAGTTCGTGATTTGTTTTATAAGGAAAAAGCTAATTTAAAGCAATCCAAAATACTGATTTTGTTTAAGATGCGTAAAATATATTCATATTTAAACAATCATAAAAAATAAAGCAAAAACAAGAAGTAAAAAAATAATTATGAGAAAAAATAGTTTTTTCTTTAATACCGGCTATAACGAATATCGGTTATAACGATACTATATTGCATGTCCCTTGAGTATCGTTATATCCGGCATCTACTGTATACTTTATGGGGTCGGAGATGCTTCCTTCTGCCTGTTACATACTTTTGCACAAAACCATTATACCCTTATTTACCCATTTTATGGGTTAAGGGTATAAAAACACTCATCATATCATTATTAATTTATTTTCGATCAGACACAGAAATAAAAATTTTGCTTGTACGTTGTGAAGAGACGTCGCTTGGTTACATTGCTCAGCTAAATGCACATAACTACAAGCAAAGATACCGGAAACTATAAATATTTAAATAACGCCAAAAAGCAGCGTCGACATTGTGGGAGAAGTGAAAGGCACTTATTGGTGCGAACATTACCATTGTGGAAGTTCCTCCTTGCAGGATACCAAAGCCAATTATGGAGCTGAGGGTCACACAAGACAACCTGCATAAAAGGAAGTTAGCTTCGGCGCAGCTCCTGCAAACCTTGGAGACAGGGAACGCCGACGTCGCCTTAGTCCATGAGCCTTGGATAGCGTCGGGAAACAAGGTGTCTGGATTGAGGAGCCCCAACAACAACATATTCTACCCAACAACAGTGACCGATAATGTGGACTATAGACTCCTTTGAGAGCTAGAGGTCACCAGGCCCAGACGGGAAATATTTGGGGGATGCCTTAGTTATCGCTATGTGCCGGTGGCCTGGAAGACGGCATGCGTAATTTTCCTCCCTAAACCAGGAAAATGTAGCCGCGTGCTACCTTAAGACTACAGACCAATTAGCCTGACTTCGTTCCTGCTAAAAACTCTAGAAAAACTGATGGATCTCCAAATCAGAGAGAATACAGAAATTACTGTTAAACAGAACCAACCCGCATACACGAAGGTCAAGTCCGTGGAAACAGCGCTACATTCCCTCGTAGCAACCATAGAAAAGCACTACACCATAAAGAATACGCCCTAGGCGCATTCCTAGACATCTAGGGCGCATTTGACAATGTGTCGACGGAAGCAATAATGCATAGCCTAAGAGCTGCGACCCCAGCAGAAGCAGTCTACTTTTGGGTCCAGAACCTACTACTAATCACTGCCGCATATTCCAGACGGAGATATTTGCTATAAGGAAAGCAGCAGAAGTAGTTCTACAAACAAACACAGCACAAAACAAAGTAAACATATTTGTGGACAGTCAGGCGACAATCAAAGTCTTGCAGGCCCACTACATAAACTCTAGGAATGTCGTGGCGAGCAGAGAAACGCTAGATGCACTCAGCACCCTTAAAAAAGTGTGCATCTGTTGGATTCCAAGCCATCAGGGCTTCGTGGGCAACGAAATAGCAGACACTCTGGCTAGGCAAGGTGCAACGGGACTCAACAATGACAATGGAAACGTTCCAATCTCACTGAGAACGCTACACTCCTACATGGAAACACAGGCACGGGATTCAGCAGCACTAAGGTGGACAAACACCTCTGACTGCAAAATCTCTTAAATATGTGCAAACCATACAACATACATACAAAGGCATGACTGCCGAAGGCTTGTGGGTCTCCTGACAGGCCTCTGCCTGCAATGACCCAGGTGTCAAGGAAACGCTAGAGCACCTCCTTTGCAGCTGCCCCGCACTGGCAGCACAAGGGCTTTGCCACTTTCAAGTTCCCGTTCTGGCTTCACTCGAAGAAGCCAGCAATCAGGAGCCTAAAAAGCTTTTGGAGTTGTCCCGAAGCACACACACTCCGCAGGACCAGACACCAAGATAGTCCCAACCATCTCCAACCACCGGCCCCACTAAGGACCCTTTTTAGCGGTCTATGTGTGACACTCCCTGGAGGGTCAGCCGGTCCAACCTAACCCAACCTATAGTGTTTTCACATATAATTTTTAAATTTCTTAGCTAGATTTAGATTTGTTGGAATTTTTTATATTGTGTCAAATTTATGCAACAGGGGCTCATTTGCTATGTTTCTTAGGTACCAAAGCGTTTTAAAGCATTTTCATAGTGAATTTTTTTCACAAATTTTTTTTATTAACTTTGCTGTTATATGTATTTATTGCATCTGTTCTTTTAAAAGATACCTAACAATAAGTTTATGTATCTTAATTATTTACTTATTGCTGCATCCAGAAAACTGCCTTACCAAACAGGCATTACTACTAAAAATGATACAAGTAGCTTAAACATTTAAGCACAGAACGTATTAATCAATTGCTACCAACAAGCGAAAGCGCCATATATCTGGGCCTCACAAGACCAGATCACAGGATAAGTACGAAAACACAATTTAATCCAAAGTTTGCGTGACTCTACTGGCTCCTAAGACAAAGATACCTCTCTCCTCAGGTACTAGTTTACATATTGTTTTTCAAGCCAATCTGGCACTTAAAACAGGTTTGCATCTGCTGACTTAAATATAAAAACAGTTCAAACTTATGAGAGTAAAGTTTTTCAAACTTCAGTGTGTGTGGACCGTTTAATTTGAGGAACGAAATCCCGCACATGGATTTAGATTTCCACTGTAAAAGAAACAATAAAAAATTTAGCTGACGTTACCTTTACCAGTTGGAGAACCATCAAATGGTACGTGTTCTTCAACTTCTGGACAAAATCCAACAGCAGAGAAAACATAAAAAATTGTACACTCTGGCTTTCTACTCGGCTTTAATTTATCAAGTTATTTCTATGCTATTATCATTTCTGCTTTCCGAAGTGCGGTATTGTTTAACGTGAGTGGTGGGCAATCTTACATACTATGGTGAATGTTACTTGTTTGCCTTTTTTGTTGGTTAACCTTCATTCGCTAGTCGGATAATTATTTTTCTACGTCGACTAGGTGAAGATCTTGTTGCGAATTGGGCATCTGGAGCGGCTGAGAATAGCTGTATCATCAGCAAAGGTAGAAGTTGTCAATCGCCAAGTTGGTCTAAGTGCGGTGCCTTGTGGAATACCAGCGTCGATACTTTGCTCGTCAGACATTGCAGAGATACATTTCACTGCAAACTTCATGTCGTAGAAGCACGACTTAAGCAGTTTATGTGTGTTGTTTGGGAACATTGTTTTGATCATAAATGCTTCAGACCTTTCAAACAAACTCTGTCACATGTCTGAGAAACATCCAGAAATATTGCTGTGCAGCATTCTCTATCTGAAAGTCGCTTCATATCTCTGATGTTATTCGATAGACCTACTCTACCTCTGTTTTTCACGAAAACTGGTGTGATTTTTAATGAAGCTCCAGAAATGGATTTATTAGGGACAGCAAACATTTTTCAAAGCGTATAATAGACACGATACTAAGCTTATAGGCCTGTACGACGAAGGAACTGTGTGATCTCTTCCCGGTTTTTGGTATCATTATGATGGTTGACCTTATCCATCTGTCTGGAAAGTGGCCAAGATTGGTGATGATATTGAAGAGCTGGGCAATTGTGCAGACGGCACAGTTAAAAGCTCTAATGAATCTTGTAATTTCAATCGGGCGAAACTCACTTGGCCCATATTGCAGCTAAGACTCGTTTAATGCAGGCGGTAGCATGAACGCAGATTTATGGGATCTGCCTGCCAGTATGTTGGACCGCCAGGAGAAACGTGGTCGAGATTGTTTTCTTTTTGGAGTCATAAGATGAGATCCCCAGAGGCATTATAATCACTAGCTGCCATAAAATGTTTTCCAAGTGAGTTTAAAAATGCCATTCATTCATTTTCAGAAAAAGATTTGGGAGGATGCACAACTTTGTAAGATAAGTTAGTTTAAGGCTTGTTAGTAGTATTAGGCGTTATATTTATTTATTTTTTGAGGATTAAGTTATATTTTTTGTTTAAATGTATTAATAAAGCCATCGTAGTCATTGAAAACATTTATAACGGGACCCTCTAGCAGCAAAGAGCGGAGAGCAGCGAAATCATCAGCAGCAGAAGCATGGCACGAGCCAGACGATGCCGACAGCGCAGCCATCAGCAGCAGAAGTTTGACACGAGCCAGACAACGCCGAAAGCGCAGTCACCCGCAAAGTCATAAGTACTATGTAGGCTAAAGACCAGGGCATACGACAAGGATCAATAGCAGCAACACATACCGGGAACATACACAGGACCTAGGACGAAGGAACACAAGGATACATATACAGTCGAACTTCCATATAACGAATCTGAAGGGAACAAGAAAAAACTTCGTTGTATAGAAATTTCGTTACATAGAAATGTTTGAAAACTTTTGTGATTTAAGTATTTTTATTTAAAACAATCAGTAATTTTAGTTTGTATATGGTTTTTCCACTTCTCTTCCTCGATAAATACTTTAAGCACGTTTAGTGAAGCAAATACATATTCATTCACGTCATTTTTTCTCTCCACAACCTTGAGAAGTACTTTTACATCTGAAAATGTTTGCTGCATTGTTGGGTTTCCGTAACGATTGCATTAGGATCGTTGAAGATCAGAGAATACGCAAAACATAACACGAAAACAAAACGGTAAAAAATATGTGTAATATTTTTTTTTCGCATTCTCAACGCAATTCGTACATAAAATGAAACAAGAACGAAAAAATTCGTCATAGGGAACAGAAAACGCATGAGCGTACGAGTTACGTCCTAAAAATAAATTCGTAATAAAGAAATAATCGCTATAGGGAAATTTCAAATGTGTTATATGGGGAACAAAATACACTGAAAGTTGAACCAAAAAGCAGTGTTCGCGAAATTAATTCGTTTTATGGAAAACTTTGTTATATGGAAGTTCGTTATATGGAATTTCGACTGTATTAAATATATCCAATTGATACACGAGGTGCCAGGGTAAGTGAAAAATCTAATAGTTTTTAGATTTATATATTATATGTACAATTACAAAATTGAGACGCGGTTTTTTCTTCAAAGGTAATAGCGAGGTTTAATCTGTGTGGTGGCTTCAAGTGTAAAATGACAATTAAAAAGTAGCTTAGCCTTATACAATTGCGTGGGCCACAGACGGCCACACGCAACATAAATTCGCCGTCGGCAGATTGCCGATCGGCCTAAAAACTTACATAGCTTAAGAGCGACTTCATTGGTTTCTCTTAAACTACCTTCAGCTATGTCTACAAACTATCAATATAATTGTTCTGCTCCACTATTCTCTTTTTTTTAGCAAGTTTGTTTTAGGTTCGGCTTCCTATCTTGTTAATAATTAGATTATTCAGTGGCTATGCAATGTGCGTAAAGTACTAAAATGTTATTTGAAAGCTTTACAACATACACACAGACTCCATTTACACGCTGAAGTTTTTTCATGAAGTATTTTTTTCATTCTGTTTTAAAACTTCTTCGGAATTCAGGTCGCATTTACACGCTGAAGTTTTTCAGTGAATTTTTTCCTTTGAAAATGCAACTCTGGTTTAAATTTATGGTCGATAAACAGACACAGTTAACACCAGTTCAATTAATTCTTTCTTCCATAACATTTATATTAATAATTTATAGACCACAACAATATATTTACTATTTGCGCTAATATTTGCTTGTGCGATATTTCGTACAATAACATTATTTTTCACATCAAACACTGTGCAACTCTGTGTTTACATTCTATCGGAATAAGTCAAAGCAAAATAAGAAGAAAAATTCACGACTTAACAAGTAGAGAATTTTTGCTTGAATTTTTACACCTCTACTCCCCTTGCCATCAAACCAAAGATCAGAGAAATATCGATATTTGTTTGTACCGAGTATGTTCGTGATTGAGACCGATATTTTATACTTGATACTTTTGTTTCGATATTTGTACTCAAAAAGTATCTATTGAAGGGTATCGAGTAAAAAAATAACGCAGGATTCCCACGTTAAAAACGCCAGACAATTTGCGATTGAAGTAAATTTGATTTATAGTTTAAGTAAGTATTAAAGCTATTATTCTGTGCAGTTTATTGAAATTTGAAGAATGCCGCCAAGCCGAAGCAATGTTTAGCAATATTTTACCAAATTATGCAACGACGAGGTGAGGTGCAAGATTTGCTTTAAAATTCTTAAAACATCAGGAAACACCTCAAACATGCATAAGCATATAAAAAGCCACCCCGAGGTATGTAATTATCAGAGCGGATATTTATATGCATGAAAAACGCTTGAATAAGCGCTTATAATATGCGTAAAAAACTTAAAAATATGCATTCAAATATGCAAAAACAATTTTGCCAATACTTGTTGCAGAATTGTTTGTTTTCTTATATTACTAAAAAATCTATGAATAAATCATAAACATTTTTAAATATTTTGGATATATTTTTTAAAGTTAATTGCTTACGCCTTGTCTTCTTATTGGATTTTGTTCTTCATTGTCAGTTTATTTAATAAAATTTACTTATTGTCTATTAGACAGATCGTTTATAAAGTATATATGTATATATATATATATATATATATATATATATATATATATATATATATACATAAAATACAAATATTTTTATTCTTATTCTTATGAAAATACTCTTATGCAACTATCTCACTTTAATTTAATCTTCCTCTTGAATGTTTTTATTGTTGCAATAAATTAATAAATGGTATTTTAAGTTTTCATATGTAAAACTTTTCCGTTTTTCGGTTAATATGCTTGCATATGCGGAGAAACATCGTTCAACATCTGCAGAAGTAACGGGGCAGTATGAAAAAAGAGTCAGTTCCGTTGGTAAAAGTTTTTTCACGTATGAGTCCGTGGCAACTATACCTTCGTTCAAAATGCCATTTATTTCTATTAGAGATTTGTATCCCTTATTTCTGCCGAGAATGGCGTTTAGCTTTGCGGAATAAGTTTTATTTTCTAAAATAGATAGGGAGTCGCGAATTTCTTCAACAAAACGAATAGATTTGTTCAATTCCATTCCTCGGGCTTCGAGGCTTACAATTGCATTTATAAGTCTGAAAAAATGTCGTTTTATATAAGCGAGTTCTGCAATTATGTGGTTTGAGTTAAACAGTTCCTTGGATAATCTTATAGCTTCAGCATCATCCTCATTTAATGACTCTACTACTGTTTTTACTTCATTAAAGTAGTCACAATAATAAAAAGCAGCCTTTAACCACGTACACCAACGCGTTATACATGGCTGCGGTGGCAGTGGTACACCTGGAAGAATGCGCTGAAATTCATGGCGCCGCGATGGAGCCTTCGGAAATTTAAAATGAGTTTAATATGAACATTCAAAATATTTCAAAAAGATTTTACCCTTAAAAACACAGATTTGGTATTTGAGATCAAACTGTTAACCATAGGAAACTGAGAACGCACAAATTCTGCTAGTCTGTGTAACCCATGCGAAAAGCAAGTCAAATGCATCATCTTAGGGTACAAAACTTGGAGAGCACTTATAGCAGCCAGCATATATGAAGCCGCATCTGTTACAACTAGTAAGACCCTATTATACTGAATACCTGCATTATATTTAGAGAAAATAGAAATTTGACTTTTTGAATTTTAATCTAGAGTTTAACTCACCATTTGGCCAAAGTAACGACAAACTATCGTTAACGAATGCGGCCACAGTGGTGGCATTAGCAGCATCAACAGTTGAAACGTTAAATAAATAGCTTTTTTTCCGTTCATCTGAATCACTTGTTAATACGCCAAATACAAAGTTCATGACCATTCGTTGTTCAGAGTCTGTTGTCTCGTCTACAGAGCACCATATATAATTATTTTCGGTTTTTCCAACTAGCTCCTGTAGAATTTTATTATACAGAAGAGGAACGCATCGCTGTCGAAGCGTTGATTCACATGGAATTTGATTGTTTGTATATTTAGAAAAGAACTTTTTAACTATTGGATGGCTGATCTTTTTTAATGGTATATTCGCTTCGAGAAATGTTTCACAGAGATCCATAGCAAATGTGTTTTTTTCTTGAACCTGATATTCTGTAAGAAGAGTTTGGTTTTCTGCTTCTTTTTGCCTTTTCGCAGCCTCCTTATGCTTTGCCGTAGCAAGGTGTTGCTTTACATTAAATATTTTTGTTGCCGTTACAGAGCAATTACAGTAAGAGCAAAACAGCACAGAGCGATCTGCCCGAAAGACGCCCGGGAACTGATGCGTCATTCGGACTATATATTCACGTAACGATTCTTTATCTTTCGGCATTGTGCCTTACGCAAAGATAGCACAAAATATTTTGGCGCGCAAAACTTGTTTTATGTAAATCAGCTGATTGCTAAATGCGTTGCCAGATCTATTCAAAAATGATCTACATCGTTGCCAGAAAGAATTAATGCATTAACTTAAATGTAGTATCGAAGTTGTGATAAAGTAGGTAATTTATGTTTATGCTTTTGAATAAAATGAAAGAATATGCTTTGTTATGCAAAATGTTTGAAATATGCATTTAAGACTAATATATGCAAAATGCATATGCAATATGCATTTCTAATGGCGATTTCTTTTCTGACAAAAAATGTAGCATTATGTTACATTTTTTGAGGTTGCACTTTTTTTGTGTTCTTTTGTGAATTAGGGCTACCCTTGCCCCATATGTTTGTGTTCTTTTCTTACAGTGTTGCCCTATGAATGTAACATAAATGCAACATTTCTCACCCTGAAATAAACGAGAGTGTTGTTTGATCAGGGTTGCATTTTAATAGTGTTTGACATAGTAAAGTGACCATATTAAAGCACGAAAAAGTATTTTGATCATATTTCCACAATAAATATGAAATTAATGAACGATTTATGAATGAATTCACAAATTCAGCTGATCATTTAATTCAGTCAGCTGATTGATTAAGTGTTGCCTTTTTTTTGATTGTTTGTGGTAGTAAAAGTGTTGCCCTTTTTCGGGCAAAACGGCAACACTTTAACAGGGTAAATGCAAAATTTAAAACATGCTGCCTGAAAACGGGTAACATTTTTTTCTACAAAAGAAATCACCATAAGCAAATATCTGCTCTGGTAATTATTGCCATCTATACTTATATTATTGCCTCATAGTATGTGCACAAAACAAATTAGGCTGTTTTTTATTTATTAATTAATCTTTTTTTTTAGTGCGAAAGAAATTGGAAAAAAACAAACCACTTTGATAAGAGATCTTGCTCTGACTAGTCCATTAAGACATGGAACTGAGCCGCAACTACCAAAAAGTTCATCAAAAACATCTGCAGTGTAAAAATTTGTTTAAGCTCATACACCAGTTAATGCCGAAAATGACAGCGATGTGGAAAATACATACAATGACTCACAGCTTAAATGGTGCGGTGTCAAATAAAAAGTTTAAGGTGCTATATATTTTAAACTAGAGGAAAAACAAAAAATTGTTTAAACGCCAATTTGTTTTATGTTATATCACATTTAAAAAATGAACTTTATTTGTTTATGAAATATTGCTAAGTTTTATATATTAACTAAAAACTAAAAATATATCTTAAATATAGGTCACAGCTTAAAAGATGCAGACACAAACTAGTTATATTTTTGCCGGATAAAAAGTAAAATAAGGATTTTAGTACTTAGTATGTAATCCCTTAACCTTTACAACAGCCCTTAACTTATAATTCATCGAAGAGACCAGCTTCCGATTGGTTTGCGGGCTTATTTCGCTCCATTCCTCCAGCAGAGCATTTTTAAGGTCCTGTTTGCTGGAAATCCGAGGGTTCCGGATCTTGTTCTCCAGCATAGCCCACAAATTTTCAATGAAATTTAAATCTGGAGACTGGGAAGGAGGAATCATAACGTGGGGGCAGTTCCAGGTAAGCCAGGACTGCACTTTTCCGGACGTATGTTTGGGGTCGTTGTCGTGGTAGAACCCGAAATCACGTTAGATTCCTAACTTTTCGGCGCTTTGGAGCAAATTTTTTTTAAGAATATTGAAGTACATAGTGTTTTCCATCGTCAACTCAAAAAACGACAAGTTTCCGACGCCGGCTGCCGACATACAGGCCCATACCATCACACTTCCTCCGCCATGCTTAACTGTTGCTTTTACGTTTTTTGGCTCCAGTTCAGTATTGGGCTGTCGCCACACAAAATTTCTCTCGTTCGACCCAAAAAGGTTCAATTTGGACTCGTCTGCAACAATTACTGTGTTATTTGACCGTTTGATATCGTTAAAGGGCGCGGATTTAAAACATGATGAAGAATGCGTGCCCATCATTCAAAATTCCAAGCGTTGATACGCTAAAAGCTCAATTGGACGATTTTTATACTATAATGCATAGTAAAATCCAAAGCACATTTGAAAATGTAGCTCACGTGGCACTTGCATGTGATGTTTGGAGCGAGATGATGACTGTTACCAGTTATTTAGGAGTTACTGCTCATTATTTGCGTAATGATAGTCTTAATTCGCGTTGCATAGCCACCGTTGCTCTAGATGAAAGGCATACTGGTGAATACATAGCTGCAAAATTGAGTGAAGTTCGTACAAGCATGCACATCAATACCGAAAAAATAACTGCGTTAGTGACAGACAACGGCGCGAACATAACAGCAGCTACAACTATTTTTATTGGGAAAAACAAAAACTTGCCGTGCTTTGCCCACACAATCAATCTCATCGCTGAATCCTCAATGTCAGTTAATGACTTGAATTTAATAATAAGCAAAGTGCGAGACATTGTAAAATTCTTCAAGAGCAGTGTTATTGCCAGCGATACGTTACGAGACAGGCAAGCTCGCTCTCAACCTCTTAAACTGATTTTGGATGTAAAGGTGGAATACCGTTTATTATATGCTCCAGAGATTTATTGAGCTAACGCCTATAACTTATCAAGTTTTTATGTTGAATGTTAAAGCACCGCCCACACTCTCAGCTTTATAAATTCAAAATATTAATACATTGATGAGTATTTTGAAGCCATATGTTACGAAAGAGCTGTCGGGTGCACAATATGTAACCATAAGCAAAATGATACCGATGGCGAACTGCCTGAAGGCGCAGATTAATGATGTACCTGTGGTTGTAGGTGCGGGCGCCGATGGAATGACAGTCATACATGCAGTAAAAAAAAAGATATGATTAAACAAATAGTACGCCGATTTGGATGCATTGAAGAAAACCACTTAATTGCAATTTCTTGTTTACTGGATCCGAGATTCAAAAACATCCATTTTCATGATAAGCTTGTGCGAAATCAATTAATTTACTAAGACATGCAGTCCTAGTGGTCAATCGAGACAAAATGACAGCGATTCTTCCATAGAATTAACATACGATTTTTGGAGTCATCATAAGGAGTTGGAGAAGCGGAACAAAAAGTTTTGCAACAAACTTTTCATGTAACGAATTAAGTCATTACCTGTCTGCTCAGGTTTCACCACTTTATATCGACCCTTTAAAACAATGGGAAGACATGAAAGTGGTATATCTAAAACTATACAACCTGGCAGGAGTATTTGGGAATTCCTGCGACATCTGTGCCCTCTGAACGTTTATTTTCTAAAGCTGGGAGTACTATTACAAAAACTCGCAACCGACTTTCACCGAAACGGCTTGACAAACTGCTTTTTTTAAGCGATTGTACGGAGTGGGATATTTAACATAATTTTTTAATGTTTAATCCTAAATTGTATAGGTAAATTGAAATTTACTTTTATTTAAAGGTGGGTATCCAGCACAGCGAAAAAAAATTTTTCATACAAAATCGTCGCAGCAGGAATGGTTTTTTTTTTGGCTACGTGTGTTCTAGGTACCCAGCAACGTAGCAAAAAATACTAAACTGCTTATCGATAGTATCGATTTATTTAATATGTACACACTGGCGCTGGGCGCAGGAAATACCAAATCATATATCTTTTTGTGCCCAGGCCAGCAAACACATTTTGTAAAACGTTTATGAAAACTTATAAATAATAATGGAAAGAAAAACCTAAAACGGGTGGAAAATTTTAGTCACGAGGGGAAGATTTTGATTATTAAATCAGTCGAGTCGCGACCATGCCTTTGGAGGTTGACAGAAAAAAAATAACATTTTGACTTTATTTCGGTGAGACAGACATGTGAAAGTATTGACACTGCAACAAAATATGCTACCAACAACGGAATAAGCATATTCGCACTATTTATCTTTTATTTTGTGTTTGTGGGTTTGTGTGTTTGTTTACTTTTTAAATTTGATGCCTTAGTATGACCATGTATCTCTTAAGCTATATAAGGCAAAATGCCATATTTTTACCACAAATTAGTGGACTATGGTCACACTATAAAATCTTGTGCCCACGCTTCCAAAATATATCACAAATTCCTGCCAGGAATTTTTTATTGTACTGGAACCGGACCTTAACGCAAGAAAACATTTGCCCCAAATAAAAATACTCGATACCTTACAGCATCGATTTATTTTTTTTTTATACTACTCGAAATCGTGTCCCTACTCTGGGTATGTTAGCTACTATTGTACTATATTTTTTATTAAGTAGTTGCCAGACTATGTATGAAAACAGCTGTTTTCGAGATTATTGAAGTAACGAAGTAAGGTCACACTAGGCGAGTAGTAGTGTAGTAAAGTAAGTAAATTTTATTATTTATTAATTTAAAAGACTAAACTGATATTTTTAACAGTGTCAGAAGCGACAAAAGACAAAAGAACGAAATAAAACGCTGGAGCGAGGATGATGTGTGGAAAATGATTGTGTACGTTCAATCGCATACGAATTTTGAGGCAAGGTTGCCCGTAAAACTGCATTGTGCATACTACATATATAAATATGTTGTTTTATCATAGAAACCATCGGCAAGAGTTTATTATAGCAAAATGCTTGATGAATTGAAGATAGATACCAAGTGGAATTCGGCAAGAAGCAAAATGACGATGGCGTTAGCACAGTACAAGGTAAATTTGCAACATACATAAATATTTACCAAATTTACAATGCTTACAAATGATTTATTTCAGAAAAAGTTCACAAGATATTTCCCCATTATGAAATGCTGACACATATATTAAAAAAAAAAATAAAAATAACAGCCGTCATGGAATATGACACAATGGCTTGTTCTGATATGTTTGATTTGGATGTGGATAACTCCGGCCAACTATCATCAGATCAGGATGTGACATTGGTGGATGAATGCGAACAACCAAAGTTTAAGAAAACGGCGGGTGCATACTTTAATGGAGAAGCTGTATAATTTGGAAGATAAGAGATTGACTTTGCGCCGCGAGCATTTGGCATTGGAAGAAAAAAAATTTGGTTTGGAAGAAAAAAAAAAAAATGATTTGGAAGAAACAAAAATCAAGCAAACAAGAACAGTTATTACATTTTGAACATGAAAAACTGAAACTGGAACAAAACAGAATAAGTATAAAGGAAGAAACAATTCGAAATAATTTTCAATTCAAAAAGTAGCAGCTGGGAAAAGAGGAGAGAATGCAAAAATTAGAGCTAGAATTAATACATAAGAATGCTTAAGTGTTGAATTAATAAAAAAAAAAAAAAATTAACATTTATTTTCTGAATAATAAAGAAAGTTTTTCAATAATTTGTTATGAAAACAACAACTTTTTTATTTTATTATATTGCTTTCAGGTAAACAATTGCTCAATTCAATTTAACTATCGATATTATTGTCATGGAACTGGCAAACAGCTGACTTCGCACAAATACGACAAAAGTAACGTAAAAAGTGCACTCAATGGCTACACTGTATTATGTATAACACTTTACGCACATAGCATAGCTACTGAAAACCCTAAATGTAAGAGACTGTTTCTGCGTTAAATTCTTTCTCCTGCACTGCCTGTAGCATTTCTACTAGTTTTACATCAGGCAACAGAGTTGAAACCTCAAACCGATGTCAAACTTGATGCAGCGCAAACAACTAACTTTGGCTCCATGTAGACAATATAAAAAAAAAAACGCCGATAACCAGTCTAGAAGATAGCCTGAACCCAGTTGCAACAAATATATTAAATTTATAACTGACTTTGGTATACTGACTTAACTTCAATCGATTCAGTACGTTATCTCCGGTGTTTCTTAACCGATTTGGACGAAATTTTCAGAAAAGTTCTATCGTTACCCATTATTTCAACCCTCATTTTTGCATTTTCCAAATTCGATATTTTTTGTTATCGATTTCATGTTTATATCGGAAACCAGAATAAATGTCGATAATTTGAAGCAAACTTGTTCCGCTCATGGTATAGGAGAACTTATACCCAAAATCTTTTTTAGTCTCTGAGATCCGCGCTTTCATACAGACGGACATGGCTATATCGTCTCGGTTATTGATGCTGATCAAGAATATATATACTTTGTGGGGTCGGAAATGCTTCCTTCTGCCTGTTACATACTTTTGCACAAAACCATTATACCCTTATTTACCCATTTTATGGGTTAAGGGTATAAAAAACAGCGACAGCTCTAGAGCGCAAAGCATCGAAGCATGTTTTCCCGGAGTGAAACTATGCTTAAGGCGCTTAAGCATACGTTTAAATAAACAAAACTCAACGAAACCGTGCGTAAGCATCGTTTGGGCAGATACACGACGCACAATAGCGCCATTTGACTTTTTTCGTTGCAAAAATCATTACTTTGGAAATAAACAAGCTAATCGGTCAATTTAAAAATCATCTGAAATATAATTAATCAACCTATAAAATGAGCATTTGAAATGAATTCTCCGATTTTTAGGTGCCTATTTAGGGGTATGCAAAGTGAAACGAAAAACAATATTTTTTAAAATTTTTGATATTTTTTGTATTGCTTTTAAGGCTTTTAAATTTTAAAATTAATATTACAATTAAAAAAATTATTTTATTTTAAGCTTATTTTTTTAATTTTTTTTTTTAAATATTAATCAGAAAAAGATGGTATATCTAAAAGAGTAATCATCTCTGAAACATATTCTCCATATTTGGCAGAATCAACTTTTTGCTTGCAGTTAAATGTAACACAAATTGGCGAGACAAGGCCAATTTTCAGTCGTAGACTAATCCAGAGATTATGATTTTTTCAATATATAGTCTAATCTACTACCTGATAGATACCGTTTGGATCAAGGGTTCAAGAAAAGAGTTAGCCTTCAAAATTTACCTAACATTTGTTATATATTTGTCATATATAGATCAAATTTGCGCAATTAGGGTACTACGCACGTGTCCGAATAAGATGCCTACCTGTATGGGATGTTACTACTTGAACACCAGGGCAATTTCTATATATGGTGCCTATCAGGTAGTTTATTTGTCTATCCTGTAACTACACCTGAGTTCAGGGACCAGAATTTAACAAAGGGTTCCAGGAAAGCATAACTGAATGAAAAACAAAAATCATGCATCTTCACAATAAGGAACGAAACAATAACGATAAGAATGGGTTTTCACGGTTATGTGTCATAAATGGCACAGAAATGCATGCAACACATTTTTTACCTATGACTTTTTTCATTATTTTACCTCTAAAAACCAAAGGGGCAAATTCGGGCAGCTGAAATTTTTTGCATTAAAGGAAAAATCAAAGAAATAATTTTAAAAATATAGCAGATGTAAAATGTGATAAATTTTTTTTTAATTTTCCATCAAAGTTGAAAAATAGTGCAAAAATTGATAGTTGGTAAATATATATTTACCTGGCCAACCGCAAAGCAAATATTAAAAATTTTTTTTATTCTTTTCTTATTAAAAAGATTTATTAATCGAATCAAAAATAATAATAAACGTTGGTCTTATACTATGGCTGGCACTATCGAGGGCAGCAGCGGCTGTTATATAAAATCATATGAACATTTCTTACTTTTCTTTCCACAAACCAATCATGTCCAAAATCACATATGTATGCATCATAAAACAAAAACTATTTAGTTTTAAGTACTAGTTTTTCATAAAATTGTTTAAAATAAATATCTTAATACTAAAAAAAATATTTAATACAAGTTTGAAAAGCTTTTATTTACTCTTTTTGTTATGTAAGGCATAAATATGCATTTCAGCTTTTTTTATATGTTCACTGCGTTTCCTCTTAATATGAATAAGAATAAGTTCATATGAACAAGTCATCGAAATGAACGAATGAACTAATTCAGTAATTCGTGAACGATATCGTTCATTTATTTTGGTGGATATCTGAAATTGGTTAAACGTGATTATTGTTGAATTTTCCCAAAATAATATGTCTAAGAGGAAACGTAGTGAGGAATGGAACTATGGAGGTATGGGATTGAGGGTGGAAAGACCGGCAAGTGTATTTATCGCAAATCCGTGCTGAGCATAGCTGGCGCGTCTCAAAGCAATTTGACGCACCACTTAAAGCTGAAGCATCCAACAGTTACTGTGGACATCTGATCCAGCACCAGCAATTGAGACTGAGGCAAGTCCCTTGATTTCGGTTGCTGGTCATCATCAATCTAATTAAAATTTGAAAAAGTATTTGGTAGGCTCAAAGTTACAAAACGAATTTATTGCATTCAAAAATGAAACAATGTTCATTCAAACCAACTGAATATAATAACCTGTTCATATTCTGTCGTTCATCGTTCAGAACAACTGAGCAACTGAATAATACTACCTGTTCATATTCTATCGTTGCCTTTGTACTAAGCGGCCCGTCAAGTGTACGACAAGCGGCAGGCCAGCGGCAACCAAGAACGGTAAAAATTTGTCACTTAATGTGTGCGTGTGTTTCCCTTTTTGCTAAACTATATACGATTGCCACAGTCACATTTAAGGGTGCTGCATATGCATAGATGTACACAAACAGTCAACTTTCAGTTTAGCAATTGCTCGTCATTCATACTCTTTCCTTTTTTTAATTCTATGACACTAGACACAAATTATGCCATCGCAATTTATGCAGCGACGCACACAAATTTCGAAATTCAGTAATGCACTTGTCGATGTCATTTGCCGACACAGAAAAAACCAAATTATGAAAAATAGCAAAAGACAGCAGGCCCTGCAAAAGGGAAACAAACGCACACATTAGACCCGTTTTTTCGTGAATTTTCTCTCTGAATCTTTTGTTTGAAGGCAAGGAGAGTAGAGGTGTAAAATTTCATTTCGTGAATTTTTCTTCTAATTTTGCTTTGCCTTATTCCGAGAGAATGTAAACACAGAGTTGCACAGTGTTTGATGTGAAAAAATTACGTTATTGATACGAAATATCGCACACGCAAATATTAGCGCAAATAGTAAATATATTGCTGTGGTTTATAAATTATTAATTTAAATGTTATGGACGAAAGAATTAATTGAACTGGTGTTAACTGTGTATGTTTATCGACCATAAATTTAAACCAGAGTTTCATTTTCAAAGGAAAAACTTCACTGAAAAATTTCAGTGTGTAAATGCGACCTGAATTCCGAAGAAGTTTTAAAACAGAATGAAAAAAAACTTCAGCGTGTAAATGGGGTCATACAGTGACAAATTTTTACCGTTCTTGATTGCTGCTGGCCTGCCGCTTGTCGTACACTTGACGGGCCGCTGAGTGCATGTGCAATTGTAACAAAAACGGCTGCACATGCTTCCCTCTATCGCGCTCCCTCACACTTATGGCCTACTGCTTTTGTTATTCTGTATACCATTAGAAATATTTCTGAGGCAAACCCTTGAGACAAAACTTTTCTTAACAATTGCAACATCTTGATATTCCATGGTCTTTGCTCTAGCTCAAAATTTGTAAACGGTGAGGAAAGGGGGGCTGGGGGTGGTATGGGTGGGCGTGGCATCCATATTTTGGCTGCAGATCTATGAGGAATGTCAATTGCTACCTTCATACCAAATTTGGTGACTCTAGCTCAAAGTTTGTAAAGGGTGGGGAAAGGCGGCGGAATGGGTGGGCGTGCCACCAAAACTTTGATGCAGATTGTTGGGGGTCGTTGCCAGCTATCTTCCTACCAAATTTGGTGCCTCTAGCTCCACAAATCTGGAAGATACACGAATTCTTGTTTAAGATGAAGCGTTGGGTCGGGTGTGGGCGGCTAGGGCATTAATTGGGGGCGTGACATCCAAATTTTTGATGCAATTTTTGGAGGGTCATCATCACCTATCTTGGCACCAAATGTTGTGGCTATACCTCAAATACTGTGGGAGACATAGGCTTTTTTGACTTAAAAATGCGGGGGACTGGAGGCGGAATGGGTGGGCGTGGCTCCAAAATTTTTGATGCATTTTTTGAGGGCTGCTAGTACCAATCTGCTCACTAAATTTTGTAGTTCTAGCTGTAAGGATGTGCGAAATATGTGGATTTATCGGTTTTGAGTTATCGAATTTATCGATTTTAATTTACTATCCCATAGTTAAGAAGAATTGGAAAGTTTCAACGGAAAAGTTTAAACGGAAAAGAGCAACAAAAAAGCCATCAAGCCTAGAAATTATCATGAAAAAAGCTGCAGCTCTAAACATATTCATCTCACCAGAACGCAAATACAAAGAAAAATGTCCACCATGGACAATAAACAGTCACTCTACACTGTTAGAGCTCGCGAAATACAAACGAGTAAGAAGGCTCTATTCGAGAGAGCCCGACTAGAAGATACCCTGAACCCAGTTGCAACAAATAAATTAAATTTATGATTGACTTTGGTATACTGACTTAACTTCAATCAGATAAATTCGATATCTCCGGTGTTTCTTAACCGATTTGGACGAAATTTTCAGAAAAGTTCTATCGTTACCCATTATTTCAACCCTCGTTCTTACGTTTTCCGAATTCGATATTTTTTGTTATCGATTTCATGTGTATATCGGAAATCAGAATAAATGTCGATAATTTGAAGCAAACTTGTTCTGCTCATGGTATAGGAGAACTTATACCCAAAATCTTTTTTAGTCTCTGAGATCCGCGCTTTCATACAGACGGACAGACAGACGGACATAGCTATATCGTCTCGGCTATTGATGCTGATCAAGAATATAAATACTTTATGGGGTCGGAAATGCTTCCTTCTGCCTGTTACATACTTTTGCACAAAACCATTATACCCTTATTTACCCATTTTATGGGTTAAGGGTATAAAAACAGCGACAGCTCTAGAGCGCAAAGCATCGAAGCATGTTTTCACGGAGTGCAACTATGGTTAAGGCGCTTAAGCATACGTTTAAATAAACAAAACTCAACGAAACCGTGCGTAAGCATCGTTTGGGCAGATACACGACGCACAATAGCGCCATTTGACTTTTTTCGTTGCAAAAATCATTACTTTGGAAATAAACAAGCTAATCGGTCAATTTAAAAATCATCTGAAATATAATTAATCAACCTATAAAATGAGCATTTGAAATGAATTCTCCGATTTTTAGGTGCCTATTTAGGGGTATGCAAAGTGAAACGAAAAACAATATTTTTTAAAATTTTTGATATTTTTTGTATTGTTTTTAAGGCTTTTAAATTTTAAAATTAATATTACAATTAAAAAAATTATTTTATTTTAAGCTTATTTTTTGAATTTTTTTTTAAATATTAATCAGAAAAAGATGGTATATCTAAAAGAGTAATCATCTCTGAAGCATATTCTCCATATTTGGCAGAATCAACTTTTTGCTTGCAGTTAAATGTAACACAAAATTGGCGAGACAAGGCCAATTTTCAGTCGTAGACTAATCCAGAGATTATGATTTTTTCAATATATAGTCTAATCTACTACCTGATAGATACCGTTTGGATCAAGGGTTCAAGAAAAGAGTTAGCCTGCAAAATTTACCTAACATTTGTTATATATTTGGCATATATAGATCAAATTTGCGCAATTAGGGTACTACGCACGTGTCCGAATAAGATGCCTACCTGTATGGGATGTTACTACTTGAACACCAGGGCAATTTCTATATATGGTGCCTATCAGGTAGTTTATTTGTGCATCCTGTAACTACACCTGAGTTCAGGGACCAGAATTTAACAAAGGGTTCCAGGAAAGAATAACTGAATGAAAAACAAAAATCATGCATCTTCACAATAAGGAACGAAACAATAACGATAAGAATGGGTTTTCACGGTTATGTGTCATAAATGGCACAGAAATGCATGCAACACATTTTTTACCTATGACTTTTTTCACTATTTTACCTCTAAAAACCACAGGGGCAAATTCGGGCAGCTGAAATTTTTTGCATTAAAGGAAAAATCAAAGAAATAATTTTAAAAATATAGCAGATGTAAAATGTGATAAATTTTTTTTTAATTTTCCATCAAAGTTGAAAAATAGTGCAAAAATTGATAGTTGGTAAATATATATTTACCTGGCCAACCGCAAAGCAAATATTAAAAATTTTTTTATTCTTTTCTTATTAAAAAGATTTATTAATCGAATCAAAAATAATAATAAACGTTGGTCTTATACTATGGCTGGCACTATCGAGGGCCGCAGCGGCTGTTATATAAAATCATATGAACATTTCTTACTTTTCTTTCCACAAACCAATCATGTCCAAAATCACATATGTATGCATCATAAAACAAAAATATTTAGTTTTAAGTACTAGTTTTTCATAAATTGTTTAAAATAAATATCTTAATACTAAAAAAAATTTAATACAAGTTTGAAAAGCTTTTATTTACTCTTTTTGTTATGTAAGGCATAAATATGCATTTCAGCTTTTTTATATGTTCACTGCGTTTCCTCTTAATATGAATAAGAATAAGTTCATATGAACAAGTCATCGAAATGAACGAATGAACTAATTCAGTAATTCGTGAACGATATCGTTCATGTATTTTGGTGGATATCTGAAATTGGTTAAACGTGATTATTGTTGAATTTTCCCAAAATAATATGTCTAAGAGGAAACGTAGTGAGGAATGGAACTATGGAGGTATGGGATTGAGGGTGGAAAGACCGGCAAGTGTATTTATCGCAAATCCGTGCTGAGCATAGCTGGCGCGTCTCAAAGCAATTTGACGCACCACTTGAAGCTGAAGCATCCAACAGTTACTGTGGACATCTGATCCAGCACCAGCAATTGAGACTGAGGCAAGTCCCTTGATTTCGGTTGCTGGTCATCATCAATCTAATTAAAATTTGAAAAAGTATTTGGTAGGCTCAAAGTTACAAAACGAATTTATTGCATTCAAAAATGAAACAATGTTCATTCAAACCAACTGAATATAATAACCTGTTCATATTCTGTCGTTCATCGTTCAGAACAACTGAGCAACTGAATAATACTACCTGTTCATATTCTATCGTTGCCTTTGTACTAAGCGGCCCGTCAAGTGTACGACAAGCGGCAGGCCAGCGGCAACCAAGAACGGTAAAAATTCGTCACTTAATGTGTGCGTGTGTTTCCCTTTTTGCTAAACTATATACGATTGCCACAGTCACATTTAAGGGTGCTGCATATGCATAGATGTACACAAACAGTCAACTTTCAGTTTAGCAATTGCTCGTCATTCATACTCTTTCCTTTTTTAATTCTATGACACTAGACACAAATTATGCCATCGTAATTTATGCAGCGACGCACACAAATTTCGAAATTCAGTAATGCACTTGTCGATGTCATTTGCCGACACAGAAAAAACCAAATTATGAAAAATAGCAAAAGACAGCAGGCCCTGCAAAAAGGGAAACAAACGCACACATTAGTCCCGTTTTTTTCGTGAATTTTCTCTCTGAATCTTTTGTTTGAAGGCAAGGAGAGTAGAGGTGTAAAATTTCATTTCGTGAATTTTTCTTCTAATTTTGCTTTGCCTTAATCCGATAGAATGTAAACACAAAGTTGCACAGTGTTTGATGTGAAAAAATTACGTTATTGATACGAAATATCGCACAAGCAAATATTAGCGCAAATAGTAAATATATTGCTGTGGTTTATAAATTATTAATTTAAATGTTATGGACGAAAGAATTAATTGAACTGGTGTTAACTGTGTATGTTTATCGACCATAAATTTAAACCAGAGTTGCATTTTCAAAGGAAAAACTTCACTGAAAAACTTCAGCGTGTAAATGCGACCTGAATTCCGAAGAAGTTTTAAAACAGAATGAAAAAAAACTTCGTGAAAAAACTTCAGCGTGTAAATGGGGTCATACAGTGACAAATTTTTACCGTTCTTGATTGCTGCTGGCCTGCCGCTTGTCGTACACTTGACGGGCCGCTGAGTGCATGTGCAATTGAAACAAAAACGGCTGCACATGCTTCCCTCTATCGCGCTCCCTCACACTTATGGCCTACTGCTTTTGTTATTCTGTATACCATTAGAAATATTTCTGAGGCAAACCCTTGAGACAAAACTTTTCTTAACAATTGCAACATCTTGATATTCCATGGTCTTTGCTCTAGCTCAAAATTTGTAAACGGTGAGGAAAGGGGGGCTGGGGGTGGTATGGGTGGGCGTGGCATCCATATTTTGGCTGCAGATCTATGAGGAATGTCAATTGCTACCTTCATACCAAATTTGGTGACTCTAGCTCAAAGTTTGTAAAGGGTGGGGAAAGGCGGCGGAATGGGTGGGCGTGCCACCAAAACTTTGATGCAGATTGTTGGGGGTCGTTGCCAGCTATCTTCCTACCAAATTTGGTGCCTCTAGCTCCACAAATCTGGAAGATACACGAATTCTTGTTTAAGATGAAGCGTTGGGTCGGGTGTGGGCGGCTAGGGCATTAATTGGGGGCGTGACATCCAAATTTTTGATGCAATTTTTGGAGGGTCATCATCACCTATCTTGGCACCAAATGTTGTGGCTATACCTCAAATACTGTGGGAGACATAGGCTTTTTTGACTTAAAAATGCGGGGGACTGGAGGCGGAATGGGTGGGCGTGGCTCCAAAATTTTTGATGCATTTTTTGAGGGCTGCTAGTACCAATCTGCTCACTAAATTTTGTAGTTCTAGCTGTAAGGATGTGCGAAATATGTGGATTTATCGGTTTTGAGTTATCGAATTTATCGATTTTAATTTACTATCCCATAGTTAAGAAGAATTGGAAAGTTTCAACGGAAAAGAGCAACAAAAAAGCCATCAAGCCTAGAAATTATCATGAAAAAAGCTGCAGCTCTAAACATATTCATCTCACCAGAACGCAAATACAAAGAAAAATGTCCACCATGGACAATAAACAGTCACTCTACACTGTTAGAGCTCGCGAAATACAAACGAGTAAGAAGGCTCTATTCGAGAGAGCCCGACTAGAAGATACCCTGAACCCAGTTGCAACAAATACCACAGGGGCAAATTCGGGCAGCTGAAATTTTTTGCATTAAAGGAAAAATCAAAGAAATAATTTTAAAAATATAGCAGATGTAAAATGTGATAAATTTTTTTTTAATTTTCCATCAAAGTTGAAAAATAGTGCAAAAATTGATAGTTGGTAAATATATATTTACCTGGCCAACCGCAAAGCAAATATTAAAAATTTTTTTATTCTTTTCTTATTAAAAAGATTTATTAATCGAATCAAAAATAATAATAAACGTTGGTCTTATACTATGGCTGGCACTATCGAGGGCCGCAGCGGCTGTTATATAAAATCATATGAACATTTCTTACTTTTCTTTCCACAAACCAATCATGTCCAAAATCACATATGTATGCATCATAAAACAAAAAATATTTAGTTTTAAGTACTAGTTTTTCATAAAATTGTTTAAAATAAATATCTTAATACTAAAAAAAAATTTAATACAAGTTTGAAAAGCTTTTATTTACTCTTTTTGTTATGTAAGGCATAAATATGCATTTCAGCTTTTTTATATGTTCACTGCGTTTCCTCTTAATATGAATAAGAATAAGTTCATATGAACAAGTCATCGAAATGAACGAATGAACTAATTCAGTAATTCGTGAACGATATCGTTCATGTATTTGGTGGATATCTGAAATTGGTTAAACGTGATTATTGTTGAATTTTCCCAAAATAATATGTCTAAGAGGAAACGTAGTGAGGAATGGAACTATGGAGGTATGGGATTGAGGGTGGAAAGACCGGCAAGTGTATTTATCGCAAATCCGTGCTGAGCATAGCTGGCGCGTCTCAAAGCAATTTGACGCACCACTTAAAGCTGAAGCATCCAACAGTTACTGTGGACATCTGATCCAGCACCAGCAATTGAGACTGAGGCAAGTCCCTTGATTTCGGTTGCTGGTCATCATCAATCTAATTAAAATTTGAAAAAGTATTTGGTAGGCTCAAAGTTACAAAACGAATTTATTGCATTCAAAAATGAAACAATGTTCATTCAAACCAACTGAATATAATAACCTGTTCATATTCTGTCGTTCATCGTTCAGAACAACTGAGCAACTGAATAATACTACCTGTTCATATTCTATCGTTGCCTTTGTACTAAGCGGCCCGTCAAGTGTACGACAAGCGGCAGGCCAGCGGCAACCAAGAACGGTAAAAATTCGTCACTTAATGTGTGCGTGTGTTTCCCTTTTTGCTAAACTATATACGATTGCCACAGTCACATTTAAGGGTGCTGCATATGCATAGATGTACACAAACAGTCAACTTTCAGTTTAGCAATTGCTCGTCATTCATACTCTTTCCTTTTTTTAATTCTATGACACTAGACACAAATTATGCCATCGTAATTTATGCAGCGACGCACACAAATTTCGAAATTCAGTAATGCACTTGTCGATGTCATTTGCCGACACAGAAAAAACCAAATTATGAAAAATAGCAAAAGACAGCAGGCCCTGCAAAAAGGGAAACAAACGCACACATTAGTCCCGTTTTTTCGTGAATTTTCTCTCTGAATCTTTTGTTTGAAGGCAAGGAGAGTAGAGGTGTAAAATTTCATTTCGTGAATTTTTCTTCTAATTTTGCTTTGCCTTAATCCGATAGAATGTAAACACAAAGTTGCACAGTGTTTGATGTGAAAAAATTACGTTATTGATACGAAATATCGCACAAGCAAATATTAGCGCAAATAGTAAATATATTGCTGTGGTTTATAAATTATTAATTTAAATGTTATGGACGAAAGAATTAATTGAACTGGTGTTAACTGTGTATGTTTATCGACCATAAATTTAAACCAGAGTTGCATTTTCAAAGGAAAAACTTCACTGAAAAACTTCAGCGTGTAAATGCGACCTGAATTCCGAAGAAGTTTTAAAACAGAATGAAAAAAAAACTTCGTGAAAAAACTTCAGCGTGTAAATGGGGTCATACAGTGACAAATTTTTACCGTTCTTGATTGCTGCTGGCCTGCCGCTTGTCGTACACTTGACGGGCCGCTGAGTGCATGTGCAATTGAAACAAAAACGGCTGCACATGCTTCCCTCTATCGCGCTCCCTCACACTTATTTATTTATTTATTATTTATTTATTTATTTATAGTCAGCTAAGAGCAGCTGACATTAAAATGAATCAAATTTAATTTAAATTAAAAATAGTTAAAATAATTAAATTAAGTAAAATATAGAATAATATATAAATCTGAAAATATAATTAAAAGTTAACGTTAAAGCTCTGGGAAATTCAATAAAAAAATTGAGTAGTCCAACATTTGTTGCAAGGATTGGGAAAAACCCAGAAAAACCCAATCAGACCAGCGTTAGATTAGTAATTAGTGGTTACGATTAGATAAAGCAAAAAGGATCGATCTTTTTAGTACTGGAGTTGAGGCCTCCAAGGAGACAAGAGAATAAAGTTTGTTATAGTCAGAACATATAACACGAAATGGTTCATGAATTAAATAGTTGCTGAAGCAACGATCAAGGCTAAGGGGTAAAAAGTTACGTGAAGATCTAATTGGGACATTAAATTTAATTCGACTCAAAAGAACTGATGAGTCGATTTCACCATTAAGTAGGTTAGTAATAAATAATACTCCATGCATAGTTCTACGGTTTAACAGGGAGGGAAGATTTATTAAAAGGAGTCTACTTGAATACGGGGGTAAGTCAACTCCAGGAACCCAGTTAAAACTTCTAAGGGCAAAAAGAAGAAATTTCTTCTGCACAGATTCAATTCTATCCTGGTGAATCGAGTATTGTGGGGACCACACACAAGATCCATACTCCAGGATTGGACGTACTAGGGATGTATAAAGCGTTTTAGTGGTGTAGGGATCATTAAACTCTTTCGACCACCGCTTGATGAAGCCAAGGACATTAATGGCCTTATTGACCATATACGAAATATGAGCGTCAAACTTTAATTTAGGATCAAGAATAATGCCTAAATCTTTAATTTCAAACACGCGGTCAAGTGGTGAAGCATCAAGCAAGTAGTGAGCAGTATGAGGGGTACTTCTACAAAAGACATGACTTTACATTTAGAACAATTTAAATTGAGTAAGTTAAAACGACACCAGGCCGACAATGCACCCAAATCCGACTGTAGTAAATTACACAGGGAAGCGTCATTATATGTGAAACATAGCTTCACATCATCAGCAAACATATATACATAGGAGTTAGTAATAACAGCTGGAAGATCGTTAATAAACAGATTAAATAGCAAAGGTCCAAGGTGACTACCCTGGGGAACACCAGAGGTAACAAAAATAGGTTTAGATACCGACGATTTAAAAACTACTTTTTGTGTTCGACCACACAAGTACTCCGAAAGCCACAATACGAGTTTTGATGGAAATCCAATAATATTTAATTTTTTAAGCAACAGAGAATGACTAACAGAATCAAATGCCTTACTAAAATCGGTGTAAACAACGTCAGTTTGCATTTTTTCCTGAAACCCTTTGATAACAAGCGAAGTGAATTCAAGAAGGTTAGTGGTAGTAGATCTACGCCTAACAAAACCATGTTGGTAAGGCGATATAATTGAACTACATCCGTGTTGCAGTTGAGAACATATAATTTTTTCAAAGACTTTTGGTATGGCAGACAACTTGGATATACCCCTATAATTTTTAACGTTTGATTTTGAAGAATTTTTATGGAGTGGAATTATAAAGGATTCCTTCCATACATCAGGAAACACAGTTGAGTCAACAGACAAGTTAAATAATTTATTTAAGGGCTTACAAAGAGAATCCGCGCAGTATCGGAGAATACAACCTGGCACTCCATCAGGACCAGGCAAGTAGCCAGGTTTAATAGAGTTAAATTCACTCAGGAGCGTAGACTCAGTAACTACTGGGACATATATGCAATTTGACGTTTGAACTTGAAAAGGATAGGAATTACTACTACTATACATACTCGATGAGTATACTGATTGAAAATACTCAGCAAATAGATCGGCTACTGCCTGATCAGAACTTGCTTTTGTATTATCAAGGTATACTGAAGACGGTAAGCAAGAAGACTTACGTTTAGAGTTAACAAATTTATAAAACTGTTTAGGGTCACGTGAAAAGTTTAGTCTACAACGATTAAGATAATTATTATAACAAGATGTGTTAACAGAAAGAAAACTAGATTTTGCTACTAAATACGAAGATAAATCTAAGGTAGTTCCCGATTTTTTAAATTTTTTATATGATCTTGTCTTCGCGTTTTTCAATTGCGATAGTTCCCTCGTAAACCAAGGTGGTTTATTATCACTTGAAGAACAAGTGAGGGGAACACAAATATCCAAAAGCGAATTCAAGGTCCCATAAAATATGGCAATAGCAGTTTCTATATCAGTACAAGAATAAAGCCGAGACCAATTAGTATGCTGAAGAAGATAATTTAATTTAGTAAAGTTAGTTTTACGAAAGCAACGTGTTTTTAAAGTATTATTAGATACTGAACTAGGGTTAAGAATTTCGATGGATAGTTCTAATGTTGGATGGTAGGTATCTTCCGGAAGCACTAGAGGGGGTATTCTACTAGCATTACTGCAATCTGAGTAAGAAACAAATATTAAGTCCAACATTCTACCACTACAGTTATGCACCCTGTTAACTTGCGATAGGCCTAACTCCAGTAGGCCATCGATAAAATCATCAGAAGTGACTGGTATTACCACCGAAGATGTGTCATTCACAGACCATACAACATGTGGCAGATTAAAATCACCAACCACTATCAGATTATCCATATCTGTCAACAATGACGAAACAAGTTGCAGGGCACTAATATGAGATGAGTAAATGTTAGTATCAGAATCAGGAGGAATATAAGAGCAAGTAACATAAAGTGAACGGCCGTTTAGTAATATTTTAACACATAAAAACTCTATGTCCGGAAGATCATGAGAATGAATCTGTTCAGAAGAAAAACAAGAGTCAACAGCAATGAGAACACCACCCCCCTTGCGGGAAGTGCGATCGCATCTGTACAAGTTATATTTAGAAGGAAAAATGGAATAATCAGAAATATCAGGTTTTAACCAGGTTTCAGTGAGTGCAACTATTTGAGAATCAAAAGATAAGCTGTTAATATATAATTTAGCCAGTTTAGTGTTAAGGCCTCTAACATTTTGATAGGCCAAGCTAACTACTTCAGTTAGTTTTTTGCCGCCGAGGTGGAGGCAACAGGATGGCTAACAGGCGGTGTACTATTGATCCTTAAACCATTATTATTATTAATTCGCCTATTCGTATACTCCTTAACGACAAGCTGCGGCGGCCAAAACTTTTCAGAGCAAATTGTCGAAAAAGTTCAGGCGGTACACCCAACTTGAAAGAAGATATACTTCTGGCATGTTTAAATTTAAACTTTTCAACAACAATAAGTGGGGAATCGATTTTACTTTTTACATATGCTGCAACATCATCCGATGACGTATCGGATGCCAGCCTAGAAACAAAAACAAATTTATTAAGTGGCACAACAACCAGAGGCTTGTGTGCCCTAATTGTAACGCCAGTAGAATCAATAGGCACACTAGCTGTTGGACCGGAGGACTCATTTATAGGATCACAAATTATGTTATTAGTGGCAAGGTTATTGTTAAGATTCCTTGCCGGGGAGTTAAATAAAATTAATGAGCTAGCAATAGTACCCATGGGGGGATTATTGCTAGGCACAAGAAGCGGTTTAGTGGGCAGGACAGGTGGGACAGTTATTGGATGAGGTCCCGAAGTCTTTTTACGCTTCGGGGATTCAGTTATCACTTTGCCTTTTTTGAAATTTGACTCTAGCTGCTCGAAAGACTTTTGCAGGTTATTAAAAGCAACATGCATAGCTTTAAAGCCTTCGTGAGTCTGCCTCATAAATTGCGAAGACTCTTTCACCGCCTCTTTGCAAGACCCACAATACCATTTAAGGCCTGTGTCGGCAAGCAGACATTCCCTGATTTTGGGTGTAAAGTCAACACATTTCATGTGGATGATGTTATCACATAGACCACACAAAATAAAATCTTGGTTGGTTGAACCAACCATTTGCAATTTTCACTGCAACAGACAAGCATCATGCAAGTAATATGCTTTAGCAAAAAAAAGGTAGGGTGCAGGTATGTATAAGTTAAAACGTATCAATGCAAAGAGCACGATAAAACTGTAAAGATCTAAAGAGCGCTTAGGCGAGAGTGCGTGAGCGCGTAAGCAGTTATAACTGCAAGAACGACTGATAAGAGCGGGCGAGAGCGGGGAGGACTGACGTTGGAGAGCGAGAGCAAGAAAATAGACAAAGTGCTTGGCGTTAGCAGACGAAATTACAGAATATACAAAAGCAAATATAAGTATGTATGGATGTACGTGTGTTTTCTGTAATTTTAGGCAACGCAGCGGCTGTTCGACCACAAATTAAAAATCAAATATTAAGCCGGCAATTTTATAACTATACACGTAAATACATACAAAGTACACTTGCGATCACTTTACTAAATGTTTACAAATGTTACCAATGAAAACACCGTTCACAATCACAAGAAAACAGAAAATTTACTGGGAGTACGCAAAAACACAACCGTCACCAACGAAAGTTGTGGCCTACTGCTTTTGTTATTCTGTATACCATTAGAAATATTTCTGAGGCAAACCCTTGAGACAAAACTTTTCTTAACAATTGCAACATCTTGATATTCCATGGTCTTTGCTCTAGCTCAAAATTTGTAAACGGTGAGGAAAGGGGGGCTGGGGGTGGTATGGGTGGGCGTGGCATCCATATTTTGGCTGCAGATCTATGAGGAATGTCAATTGCTACCTTCATACCAAATTTGGTGACTCTAGCTCAAAGTTTGTAAAGGGTGGGGAAAGGCGGCGGAATGGGTGGGCGTGCCACCAAAACTTTGATGCAGATTGTTGGGGGTCGTTGCCAGCTATCTTCCTACCAAATTTGGTGCCTCTAGCTCCACAAATCTGGAAGATACACGAATTCTTGTTTAAGATGAAGCGTTGGGTCGGGTGTGGGCGGCTAGGGCATTAATTGGGGGCGTGACATCCAAATTTTTGATGCAATTTTTGGAGGGTCATCATCACCTATCTTGGCACCAAATGTTGTGGCTATACCTCAAATACTGTGGGAGACATAGGCTTTTTTGACTTAAAAATGCGGGGACTGGAGGCGGAATGGGTGGGCGTGGCTCCAAAATTTTTGATGCATTTTTTGAGGGCTGCTAGTACCAATCTGCTCACTAAATTTTGTAGTTCTAGCTGTAAGGATGTGCGAAATATGTGGATTTATCGGTTTTGAGTTATCGAATTTATCGATTTTAATTTACTATCCCATAGTTAAGAAGAATTGGAAAGTTTCAACGGAAAAGAGCAACAAAAAAGCCATCAAGCCTAGAAATTATCATGAAAAAAGCTGCAGCTCTAAACATATTCATCTCACCAGAACGCAAATACAAAGAAAAATGTCCACCATGGACAATAAACAGTCACTCTACACTGTTAGAGCTCGCGAAATACAAACGAGTAAGAAGGCTCTATTCGAGAGAGCCCGACTAGAAGATACCCTGAACCCAGTTGCAACAAATACCACAGGGGCAAATTCGGGCAGCTGAAATTTTTTGCATTAAAGGAAAAATCAAAGAAATAATTTTAAAAATATAGCAGATGTAAAATGTGATAAATTTTTTTTTAATTTTCCATCAAAGTTGAAAAATAGTGCAAAAATTGATAGTTGGTAAATATATATTTACCTGGCCAACCGCAAAGCAAATATTAAAAATTTTTTTTATTCTTTTCTTATTAAAAAGATTTATTAATCGAATCAAAAATAATAATAAACGTTGGTCTTATACTATGGCTGGCACTATCGAGGGCCGCAGCGGCTGTTATATAAAATCATATGAACATTTCTTACTTTTCTTTCCACAAACCAATCATGTCCAAAATCACATATGTATGCATCATAAAACAAAAAATATTTAGTTTTAAGTACTAGTTTTTCATAAAATTGTTTAAAATAAATATCTTAATACTAAAAAAAAATTTAATACAAGTTTGAAAAGCTTTTATTTACTCTTTTTGTTATGTAAGGCATAAATATGCATTTCAGCTTTTTTATATGTTCACTGCGTTTCCTCTTAATATGAATAAGAATAAGTTCATATGAACAAGTCATCGAAATGAACGAATGAACTAATTCAGTAATTCGTGAACGATATCGTTCATGTATTTTGGTGGATATCTGAAATTGGTTAAACGTGATTATTGTTGAATTTTCCCAAAATAATATGTCTAAGAGGAAACGTAGTGAGGAATGGAACTATGGAGGTATGGGATTGAGGGTGGAAAGACCGGCAAGTGTATTTATCGCAAATCCGTGCTGAGCATAGCTGGCGCGTCTCAAAGCAATTTGACGCACCACTTAAAGCTGAAGCATCCAACAGTTACTGTGGACATCTGATCCAGCACCAGCAATTGAGACTGAGGCAAGTCCCTTGATTTCGGTTGCTGGTCATCATCAATCTAATTAAAATTTGAAAAAGTATTTGGTAGGCTCAAAGTTACAAAACGAATTTATTGCATTCAAAAATGAAACAATGTTCATTCAAACCAACTGAATATAATAACCTGTTCATATTCTGTCGTTCATCGTTCAGAACAACTGAGCAACTGAATAATACTACCTGTTCATATTCTATCGTTGCCTTTGTACTAAGCGGCCCGTCAAGTGTACGACAAGCGGCAGGCCAGCGGCAACCAAGAACGGTAAAAATTCGTCACTTAATGTGTGCGTGTGTTTCCCTTTTTGCTAAACTATATACGATTGCCACAGTCACATTTAAGGGTGCTGCATATGCATAGATGTACACAAACAGTCAACTTTCAGTTTAGCAATTGCTCGTCATTCATACTCTTTCCTTTTTTTAATTCTATGACACTAGACACAAATTATGCCATCGTAATTTATGCAGCGACGCACACAAATTTCGAAATTCAGTAATGCACTTGTCGATGTCATTTGCCGACACAGAAAAAACCAAATTATGAAAAATAGCAAAAGACAGCAGGCCCTGCAAAAAGGGAAACAAACGCACACATTAGTCCCGTTTTTTCGTGAATTTTCTCTCTGAATCTTTTGTTTGAAGGCAAGGAGAGTAGAGGTGTAAAATTTCATTTCGTGAATTTTTCTTCTAATTTTGCTTTGCCTTAATCCGATAGAATGTAAACACAAAGTTGCACAGTGTTTGATGTGAAAAAATTACGTTATTGATACGAAATATCGCACAAGCAAATATTAGCGCAAATAGTAAATATATTGCTGTGGTTTATAAATTATTAATTTAAATGTTATGGACGAAAGAATTAATTGAACTGGTGTTAACTGTGTATGTTTATCGACCATAAATTTAAACCAGAGTTGCATTTTCAAAGGAAAAACTTCACTGAAAAACTTCAGCGTGTAAATGCGACCTGAATTCCGAAGAAGTTTTAAAACAGAATGAAAAAAAAACTTCGTGAAAAAACTTCAGCGTGTAAATGGGGTCATACAGTGACAAATTTTTACCGTTCTTGATTGCTGCTGGCCTGCCGCTTGTCGTACACTTGACGGGCCGCTGAGTGCATGTGCAATTGAAACAAAAACGGCTGCACATGCTTCCCTCTATCGCGCTCCCTCACACTTATGGCCTACTGCTTTTGTTATTCTGTATACCATTAGAAATATTTCTGAGGCAAACCCTTGAGACAAAACTTTTCTTAACAATTGCAACATCTTGATATTCCATGGTCTTTGCTCTAGCTCAAATTTGTAAACGGTGAGGAAAGGGGGGCTGGGGGTGGTATGGGTGGGCGTGGCATCCATATTTTGGCTGCAGATCTATGAGGAATGTCAATTGCTACCTTCATACCAAATTTGGTGACTCTAGCTCAAAGTTTGTAAAGGGTGGGGAAAGGCGGCGGAATGGGTGGGCGTGCCACCAAAACTTTGATGCAGATTGTTGGGGGTCGTTGCCAGCTATCTTCCTACCAAATTTGGTGCCTCTAGCTCCACAAATCTGGAAGATACACGAATTCTTGTTTAAGATGAAGCGTTGGGTCGGGTGTGGGCGGCTAGGGCATTAATTGGGGGCGTGACATCCAAATTTTTGATGCAATTTTTGGAGGGTCATCATCACCTATCTTGGCACCAAATGTTGTGGCTATACCTCAAATACTGTGGGAGACATAGGCTTTTTTGACTTAAAAATGCGGGGGACTGGAGGCGGAATGGGTGGGCGTGGCTCCAAAATTTTTGATGCATTTTTTGAGGGCTGCTAGTACCAATCTGCTCACTAAATTTTGTAGTTCTAGCTGTAAGGATGTGCGAAATATGTGGATTTATCGGTTTTGAGTTATCGAATTTATCGATTTTAATTTACTATCCCATAGTTAAGAAGAATTGGAAAGTTTCAACGGAAAAGAGCAACAAAAAAGCCATCAAGCCTAGAAATTATCATGAAAAAAGCTGCAGCTCTAAACATATTCATCTCACCAGAACGCAAATACAAAGAAAAATGTCCACCATGGACAATAAACAGTCACTCTACACTGTTAGAGCTCGCGAAATACAAACGAGTAAGAAGGCTCTATTCGAGAGAGCCCGACTAGAAGATACCCTGAACCCAGTTGCAACAAATAAATTAAATTTATGATTGACTTTGGTATACTGACTTAACTTCAATCAGATAAATTCGATATCTCCGGTGTTTCTTAACCGATTTGGACGAAATTTTCAGAAAAGTTCTATCGTTACCCATTATTTCAACCCTCGTTCTTACGTTTTCCGAATTCGATATTTTTTGTTATCGATTCCATGTGTATATCGGAAATCAGAATAAATGTCGATAATTTGAAGCAAACTTGTTCTGCTCATGGTATAGGAGAACTTATACCCAAAATCTTTTTTAGTCTCTGAGATCCGCGCTTTCATACAGACGGACAGACAGACGGACGGACAGACGGACATACCTATATCGTCTCGGCTATTGATGCTGATCAAGAATATAAATACTTTATGGGGTCGGAAATGCTTCCTTCTGCCTGTTACATACTTTTGCACAAAACCATTATACCCTTATTTACCCATTTTATGGGTTAAGGGTATAAAAAACAGCGACAGCTCTAGAGCGCAAAGCATCGAAGCATGTTTTCACGGAGTGCAACTATGCTTAAGGCGCTTAAACTCAACGAAACCGTGCGTAAGCATCGTTTGGGCAGATACACGACGCACAATAGCGCCATTTGACTTTTTTCGTTGCAAAAATCATTACTTTGGAAATAAACAAGCTAATCGGTCAATTTAAAAATCATCTGAAATATAATTAATCAACCTATAAAATGAGCATTTGAAATGAATTCTCCGATTTTTAGGTGCCTATTTAGGGGTATGCAAAGTGAAACGAAAAACAATATTTTTTAAAATTTTTGATATTTTTTGTATTGCTTTTAAGGCTTTTAAATTTTAAAATTAATATTACAATTAAAAAAATTATTTTATTTTAAGCTTATTTTTTTAATTTTTTTTTAAATATTAATCAGAAAAAGATGGTATATCTAAAAGAGTAATCATCTCTGAAACATATTCTCCATATTTGGCAGAATCAACTTTTTGCTTGCAGTTAAATGTAACACAAAATTGGCGAGACAAGGCCAATTTTCAGTCGTAGACTAATCCAGAGATTATGATTTTTTCAATATATAGTCTAATCTACTACCTGATAGATACCGTTTGGATCAAGGGTTCAAGAAAAGAGTTAGCCTGCAAAATTTACCTAGCATTTGTTATATATTTGTCATATATAGATCAATTTGTGCAATTAGGGTACTACGCACGTGTCCGAATAAGATGCCTACCTGTATGGGATGTTACTACTTGAACACCAGGGCAATTTCTATATATGGTGCCTATCAGGTAGTTTATTTGTCTATCCTGTAACTACACCTGAGTTTAGGGACCAGAATTTAACAAAGGGTTCCAGGAAAGCATAACTGAATGAAAAACAAAAATCATGCATCTTCACAATAAGGAACGAAACAATAACGATAAGAATGGGTTTTCACGGTTATGTGTCATAAATGGCCCAGAAATGCATGCAACACATTTTTTACCTATGACTTTTTTCATTATTTTACCTCTAAAAACCAAAGGGGCAAATTCGGGCAGCTGAAATTTTTTGCATTAAAGGAAAAATCAAAGAAATAATTTTAAAAATATAGCAGATGTAAAATGTGATAAATTTTTTTTTTAATTTTCCATCAAAGTTGAAAAATAGTGCAAAAATTGATAGTTGGTAAATATATATTTACCTGGCCAACCGCAAAGCAAATATTAAAAATTTTTTTTATTCTTTTCTTATTAAAAAGATTTATTAATCGAATCAAAAATAATAATAAACGTTGGTCTTATACTATGGCTGGCACTATCGAGGGCCGCAGCGGCTGTTATATAAAATCATATGAACATTTCTTACTTTTCTTTCCACAAACCAATCATGTCCAAAATCACATATGTATGCATCATAAAACAAAAAATATTTAGTTTTAAGTACTAGTTTTTCATAAAACTGTTTAAAATAAATATCTTAATACTTAAAAAAATATTTAATAAAAGTTTTAAAAGCTTTTATTTACTCTTTTTGTTATGTAAGGCATAAATATGCATTTCAGCTTTTTTATATGTTCACTGCGTTTCCTCTTAATATGAATAAGAATAAGTTCATATGAACAAGTCATCGAAATGAACGAATGAACTAATTCAGTAATTCGTGAACGATATCGTTCATGTATTTTGGTGGATATCTGAAATTGGTTAAACGTGATTATTGTTGAATTTTCCCAAAATAATATGTCTAAGAGGAAACGTAGTGAGGAATGGAACTATGGAGGTATGGGATTGAGGGTGGAAAGACCGGCAAGTGTATTTATCGCAAATCCGTGCTGAGCATAGCTGGCGCGTCTCAAAGCAATTTGACGCACCACTTAAAGCTGAAGCATCCAACAGTTACTGTGGACATCTGATCCAGCACCAGCAATTGAGACTGAGGCAAGTCCCTTGATTTCGGTTGCTGGTCAACAAATGACCAAATTTTATCAGGCGACACTCAAGTGGCAGAAAAGTTGAAAATTTGTTATCAATCTAATTAAAATTTGAAAAAGTATTTGGTAGGCTCAAAGTTACAAAACGAATTTATTGCATTCAAAAATGAAACAATGTTCATTCAAACCAACTGAATATAATAACCTGTTCATATTCTGTCGTTCATCGTTCAGAACAACTGAGCAACTGAATAATACTACCTGTTCATATTCTATCGTTGCCTTTGTACTAAGCGGCCCGTCAAGTGTACGACAAGCGGCAGGCCAGCGGCAACCAAGAACGGTAAAAATTTGTCACTTAATGTGTGCGTGTGTTTCCCTTTTTGCTAAACTATATACGATTGCCACAGTCACATTTAAGGGTGCTGCATATGCATAGATGTACACAAACAGTCAACTTTCAGTTTAGCAATTGCTCGTCATTCATACTCTTTCCTTTTTTTAATTCTATGACACTAGACACAAATTATGCCATCGCAATTTATGCAGCGACGCACACAAATTTCGAAATTCAGTAATGCACTTGTCGATGTCATTTGCCGACACAGAAAAAACCAAATTATGAAAAATAGCAAAAGACAGCAGGCCCTGCAAAAAGGGAAACAAACGCACACATTAGTCCCGTTTTTTCGTGAATTTTCTCTCTGAATCTTTTGTTTGAAGGCAAGGAGAGTAGAGGTGTAAAATTTCATTTCGTGAATTTTTCTTCTAATTTTGCTTTGCCTTATTCCGATAGAATGTAAACACAAAGTTGCACAGTGTTTGATGTGAAAAAATTACGTTATTGATACGAAATATCGCACAAGCAAATATTAGCGCAAATAGTAAATATATTGCTGTGGTTTATAAATTATTAATTTAAATGTTATGGACGAAAGAATTAATTGAACTGGTGTTAACTGTGTATGTTTATCGACCATAAATTTAAACCAGAGTTGCATTTTCAAAGGAAAAACTTCACTGAAAAACTTCAGCGTGTAAATGCGACCTGAATTCCGAAGAAGTTTTAAAACAGAATGAAAAAAAAAACTTCGTGAAAAAACTTCAGCGTGTAAATGGGGTCATACAGTGACAAATTTTTACCGTTCTTGATTGCTGCTGGCCTGCCGCTTGTCGTACACTTGACGGGCCGCTGAGTGCATGTGCAATTGAAACAAAAACGGCTGCACATGCTTCCCTCTATCGCGCTCCCTCACACTTATGGCCTACTGCTTTTGTTATTCTGTATACCATTAGAAATATTTCTGAGGCAAACCCTTGAGACAAAACTTTTCTTAACAATTGCAACATCTTGATATTCCATGGTCTTTGCTCTAGCTCAAAATTTGTAAACGGTGAGGAAAGGGGGGCTGGGGGTGGTATGGGTGGGCGTGGCATCCATATTTTGGCTGCAGATCTATGAGGAATGTCAATTGCTACCTTCATACCAAATTTGGTGACTCTAGCTCAAAGTTTGTAAAGGGTGGGGAAAGGCGGCGGAATGGGTGGGCGTGCCACCAAAACTTTGATGCAGATTGTTGGGGGTCGTTGCCAGCTATCTTCCTACCAAATTTGGTGCCTCTAGCTCCACAAATCTGGAAGATACACGAATTCTTGTTTAAGATGAAGCGTTGGGTCGGGTGTGGGCGGCTAGGGCATTAATTGGGGGCGTGACATCCAAATTTTTGATGCAATTTTTGGAGGGTCATCATCACCTATCTTGGCACCAAATGTTGTGGCTATACCTCAAATACTGTGGGAGACATAGGCTTTTTTGACTTAAAAATGCGGGGGACTGGAGGCGGAATGGGTGGGCGTGGCTCCAAAATTTTTGATGCATTTTTTGAGGGCTGCTAGTACCAATCTGCTCACTAAATTTTGTAGTTCTAGCTGTAAGGATGTGCGAAATATGTGGATTTATCGGTTTTGAGTTATCGAATTTATCGATTTTAATTTACTATCCCATAGTTAAGAAGAATTGGAAAGTTTCAACGGAAAAGAGCAACAAAAAAGCCATCAAGCCTAGAAATGATCATGAAAAAAGCTGCAGCTCTAAACATATTCATCTCACCAGAACGCAAATACAAAGAAAAATGTCCACCATGGACAATAAACAGTCACTCTACACTGTTAGAGCTCGCGAAATACAAACGAGTAAGAAGGCTCTATTCGAGAGAGCCCGACTAGAAGATACCCTGAACCCAGTTGCAACAAATATATTAAATTCATGATTGACTTTGGTATACTGACTTAACTTCAATCAGATAAATTCGATATCTCCGGTGTTTCTTAACCGATTTGGACGAAATTTTCAGAAAAGTTCTATCGTTACCCATTATTTCAACCCTCGTTCTTACATTTTCCGAATTCGATATTTTTTGTCATCGATTCCATGTGTATATCGGAAACCAGAATAAATGTCGATAATTTGAAGAAAACTCGTTCCGCTCATGGTATAGGAGAACTTATACCCAAAATCTTTTTTAGTCTCTGAGATCCGCGCTTTCATACAGACGGACAGACAGACGGACATGGCTATATCGTCTCGGTTATTGATGCTGATCAAGAATATATATACTTTGTGGGGTCGGAAATGCTTCCTTCTGCCTGTTACATACTTTTGCACAAAACCATTATACCCTTATTTACCCATTTTATGGGTTAAGGGTATAAAAAACAGCGACAGCTCTAGAGCGCAAAGCATCGAAGCATGTTTTCACGGAGTGCAACTATGCTTAAGGCGCTTAAGCATACGTTTAAATAAACAAAACTCAACGAAACCGTGCGTAAGCATCGTTTGGGCAGATACACGACGCACAATAGCGCCATTTGACTTTTTTCGTTGCAAAAATCATTACTTTGGAAATAAACAAGCTAATCGGTCAATTTAAAAATCATCTGAAATATAATTAATCAACCTATAAAATGAGCATTTGAAATGAATTCTCCGATTTTTAGGTGCCTATTTAGGGGTATGCAAAGTAAAACGAAAAACAATATTTTTTAAAATTTTTGATATTTTTTGTATTGCTTTTAAGGCTTTTAAATTTTAAAATTAATATTACAATTAAAAAAATTATTTTATTTTAAGCTTATTTTTTTAATTTTTTTTTTAAATATTAATCAGAAAAAGATGGTATATCTAAAAGAGTAATCATCTCTGAAACATATTCTCCATATTTGGCAGAATCAACTTTTTGCTTGCAGTTAAATGTAACACAAAATTGGCGAGACAAGGCCAATTTTCAGTCGTAGACTAATCCAGAGATTATGATTTTTTCAATATATAGTCTAATCTACTACCTGATAGATACCGTTTGGATCAAGGGTTCAAGAAAAGAGTTAGCCTGCAAAATTTACCTAGCATTTGTTATATATTTGTCATATATAGATCAATTTGTGCAATTAGGGTACTACGCACGTGTCCGAATAAGATGCCTACCTGTATGGGATGTTACTACTTGAACACCAGGGCAATTTCTATATATGGTGCCTATCAGGTAGTTTATTTGTCTATCCTGTAACTACACCTGAGTTCAGGGACCAGAATTTAACAAAGGGTTCCAGGAAAGCATAACTGAATGAAAAACAAAAATCATGCATCTTCACAATAAGGAACGAAACAATAACGATAAGAATGTGTTTTCACGGTTATGTGTCATAAATGGCCCAGAAATGCATGCAACACATTTTTTACCTATGACTTTTTTCACTATTTTACCTCTAAAAACCACAGGGGCAAATTCGGGCAGCTGAAATTTTTTGCATTAAAGGAAAAATCAAAGAAATAATTTTAAAAATATAGCAGATGTAAAATGTGATAAATTTTTTTTTAATTTTCCATCAAAGTTGAAAAATAGTGCAAAAATTGATAGTTGGTAAATATATATTTACCTGGCCAACCGCAAAGCAAATATTAAAAATTTTTTTTATTCTTTTCTTATTAAAAAGATTTATTAATCGAATCAAAAATAATAATAAACGTTGGTCTTATACTATGGCTGGCACTATCGAGGGCCGCAGCGGCTGTTATATAAAATCATATGAACATTTCTTACTTTTCTTTCCACAAACCAATCATGTCCAAAATCACATATGTATGCATCATAAAACAAAAAATATTTAGTTTTAAGTACTAGTTTTTCATAAAATTGTTTAAAATAAATATCTTAATACTAAAAAAATATTTAATACAAGTTTGAAAAGCTTTTATTTACACTTTTTGTTATGTAAGGCATAAATATTCATTTCAGCTTTTTTATATGTTCACTGCGTTTCCTCTTAATCAGGCCTGTTCTAGTTTCCGAGTCGAAACGGAATCGAAATGGATTCTCATTTCGATGGTTGCATTCCCAGATTTCGATCGACTTATATTCTTCTTAGACCCCTTTTACACGATGAAGTTTTTTCATGAAGTTTTTTTTCATTCTGTTTTAAAACATCTTCGCAAATCAGGTCGCATTTACACGATGAAGTTTTTTCATGCAGCATTTTCTTTGTAAATGCAACTCTGATTTAAATTTATGGTCGATATACATACATCTTTGCCATCGATTGTTTTACTTGGTAACATATAATTGATTTAAGAAGTAACAAGTAAATCAAATGGATTCAGTGAACATTTTTACTTATAATTTCTTAACCAAAACAATGCATTTACTATTGGCGCTAATATTTGCTTGTGCGATATTTCGTATCGATAACTTTATTATTCACATCAAACACTGTGCAGCTCTGTGTTTACATGCAATCGGAATAGGGCAAAGCAAATTGAGAAAAATAAATCACTGCTTCACAAGTGATGAAGCATTGCATGCAGCTGTTACCCCTCTACTCCCTTTGCCTACAAACGAATGCTTCAGACGCAAAAACTTCATCGTGTAAAAGGGGTCTTATACTCAATTTCGATACCAATTTTTTATCGATACAAACAGCTGATTGTGTAAATCAAGCAAAAAAATAAGAACAGTTGTTCATTTAAATAGCTATTTACAATGCCGGCAGCAATATTATTAGCAGCAAGAGAAAGAAAACGTTTGGCTAAATTAAACGCTAGACGCATCAATCGCCTGCTGCGATCCCAAGAGAGCACCAACGTTATGGAAATGTTGGACTCAAAGTAAGTTAGTCATTTACTCAAGGTAAACATATTTTATTTAAAATTTATAGATTTCAGGAGTCGTTCCGGGTAAATAAAGAAACATTTAAAATGCTACTGGAAACAATATGTGCCAAGATAATGAAAAGCAATCGGCTCATCGACCCAACAACGAAGCTTGCAGCAACTTTACGCTTTTTAGCAACTGGCACATACCAGCTAGCAGCGGCAAAAGATTTCCACATCACCATAGGCAGGAGCACCTTTTCAAAAGTGCTACATAGCGTAATCGATGCTCTTGAATCTTGCATTTGTAAAGAACATATTAGCATGAAGATGTCTGTGTTTCGTTTTTTGCCCCTAAAAACGCAAAATTTCTAATTAAATGTTCACAGATAATTATTCGCTTACTTACATTTTTAATATATGATTGAGATCAGCTGTTTACCGCAACGATAGCTCATAAATACTCGATAGCTATCGAGTATTAGGGCTGCCCTTACACAGCACAGATATTTTTAGTTTACTTTAATTAGTGTAATTACTCGTTTTTGCTTAAGCTAAAATTGTCTCTTATATAGGAATCAAGTTTTTATAGTTATTTTAACAAAAATCTTGTGTAAATAACAACAATTAAAAACATATATAATTCTTTGGTTGAACATGACAACTCTTTATTTTGTATAAGACTGATTCCAATCGCTTTGGCTTTGACACCGCACGTAAATTTTAAGTGTACAACTATAAACAAAAAAACAAATGAAAAATAATATGCAGGCCCTACGAATGACAATGCAAAGTTCTTGCCAATAGTATATAAATTAAGTAAAAAATAGTTACATGGTTTAAAAACACACATAAGGTGCTTTATTACCACAATCGTTTTCATTTCGAGTGCTAATTGTCACTCGTTTTCATAACGATCCATTTGTGCTCGGAATCGAAATGTAGGAATGCAAAACGCTCGGAATCGAAACGATTCCGAGCAGTTCACTCGGAATCGAAAAGTAGAACAGGCCTGAATATGAATAAGAATAAGTTCATATGAACAAGTCAACGAAATGAACTAATTCAGTAATTCGTGAGCGATATCGTTCATATATTTTGGTGGATATCTGAAATTGGTTAAACGTGATTATTGTTGAATTTTCCCAAAATAATATGCCTAAGAGGAAACGTAGTGAGGTATGGAACTATGGAGGTATGGGATTGAGGGTGGAAAGACCGGCAAGTGTATTTATCGCAAATCCGTGCTGAGCATAGCTGGCGCGTCTCAAAGCAGTTTGACGCACCAAATATTGCATTCAAAAATGAAACAATGTTCATTCAAACCAACTGAATATAATAACCTGTTCATATTCTGTCGTTCATCGTTCAGAACAACTGAGCAACTGAATAATATTACCTGTTCATATTCTATCGTTGCCTTTGTACTAAGCGGCCCGTCAAGTGTACGACAAGCGGCAGGCCAGCGGCAACCAAGAACGGTAAAAATTTGTCACTTAATCTGTGCGTGTGTTTCCCTTTTTGCTAAACTAAATAAGATTGCCACAGTCACATTTAAGGGTGCTGCATATGCATAGATGTACACAAACAGTCAACTTTCAGTTTAGCGATTGCTCGTCATTCATACTCTTTCCTTTTTTTAATTCTATGACACTAGACACAAATTATGATATCGCAATTTATGCAGCGATGCACACAAATTTCGAAATTCAGTAATGCACTTGTCGATGTCATTTGCCGACACAGAAAAAACCAAATTATGAAAAATAGCAAAAGACAGCAGGCCCTGCAAAAAGGGAAACAAACGCACACTTCGTGAATTTTTCTTCTAATTTTGCTTTGCCTTATTCCGAGAGAATGTAAACACAGAGTTGCACAGTGTTTGATGTGAAAAAATTACGTTATTGATACGAAATATCGCACAAGCAAATATTAGCGCAAATAGTAAATATATTGCTGTGGTTTATAAATTATTAATTTAAATGTTATGGACGAAAGAATTAATTGAACTGGTGTTAACTGTGTATGTTTATCGACCATAAATTTAAACCAGAGTTGCATTTTCAAAGGAAAAACTTCACTGAAAAACTTCAGTGTGTAAATGCGACCTGAATTCCGAAGAAGTTTTAAAACAGAATGAAAAAAAACTTCGTGAAAAAACTTCAGCGTGTAAATGGGGTCATACAGTGACAAATTTTTACCGTTCTTGATTGCTGCTGGCCTGCCGCTTGTCGTACACTTGACGGGCCGCTGAGTGCATGTGCAATTGAAACAAAAACGGCTGCACATGCTTCCCTCTATCGCGCTCCCTCACACTTATGGCTTACTGCTTTTGTTATTCTGCATACCATTGGATATATTTCTGAGGCAAACCCTTGAGACAAAACTTTTCTTAACAATTGCAACATCTTGATATTCCATAGTCTTTGCTCTAGCTCAAAATTTGTAAACGGTGAGGAAAGGGGGGCTGGGGGTGGTATGGGTGGGCGTGGCATCCATATTTTGGCTGCAGATCTATGAGGAATATCAATTGCTACCTTCATACCAAATTTGGTGACTCTAGCTCAAAGTTTGTAAAGGGTGGGGAAAGGCGGCGAAATGGGTGGGCGTGCCACCAAAACTTTGATGCAGATTGTTGGGGGCGTTGCCAGCTATCTTCCTACCAAATTTGGTGCCTCTAGCTCCACAAATCTGGAAGATACACGAATTCTTGTTGAAGATGAAGCGTTGGGTCGGGTGTGGGCGGCTAGGGCATTAATTGGGGGCGTGACATCCAAATTTTTGATGCAATTTTTGGAGGGTCATCATCACCTATCTTGGCACCAAATGTTGTGGCTATAGCTCAAATACTGTGGGAGACGTAGGTTTTTTTGACTTAAAAATGCGGTGGGACTGTAGGCGTAATGGGTGGGCGTGGCTCCAAAATTTGTGATGCATTTTTTGATGCATTTTTTGAGGGCTGCTAGTACCAATCTGCTCACTAAATTTGGTAGTTCTAGCTGTAAGGATGTGCGAAATATGTGGATTTATCGGTTTTGAGTTATCGAATTTATCGATTTTAATTTACTATCCCATAGTTAAGGAGAATTGGAAAGTTTCAACGGAAAAGAGCAACAAAAAAGCCATCAAGCCTAGAAATGATCATCAAAAAAGCTGCAGCTCTAAACATATTCATCTCACCAGAACGCAAATACAAAGAAAAATGTCCACCATGGACAATAAACAGTCACTCTACACTGTTAGAGCTCGCGAAATACAAACGAGTAAGAAGGCTCTATTCGAGAGAGCCCGACTAGAAGATACCCTGAACCCAGTTGCAACAAATATATTCAATTTATGATTGACTTTGGTATACTGACTTAACTTCAATCAGATAAATTCGATATCTCCGGTGTCTCTTAACCGATTTGGACGAAATTTTCAGAAAAGTTCTATCGTTACCCATTATTTCAACCCTCGTTCTTACATTTTCCGAATTCGATATTTTTGTTATCGATTCCATGTGTATATCGGAAACCAGAATAAATGTCGATAATTTGAAGCAAACTTGTTCTGCTCATAGTATAGGAGAACTTATATCCAAAATCTTTTTTAGTCTCTGAGATCCGCGCTTTCATACAGACGGACAGACAGACGGATGGACAGACGGACATGGCTATATCGTCTCGGTTATTGATGCTGATCAAGAATATATATACTTTGTGGGGTCGGAAATGCTTCCTTCTGCCTGTTACATACTTTTGGACAAAACCGTTATAACTTTTTTTTACCCATTTAATGGGTTAAGGGTATAAAAAGACAGTACCCCATGTGAAGTCTACAGAAAAGGTTTCTACAAAATCAGAAACGAATACAAGTCATGGACTTTCCTATACACGGTCGCATCGAAACTGAACCACATAACTGCCTTCAGCGTTGTCACAGAAGATAATAAGATATTAAAATCAGCCGTAACTCCTGGGCACTCTTCAATTTTCACAGCGGAGGCGGAAGCGATTCTCTGTGCGGTAGAGATCACACAAAAAGAAACAAAAACTAAATTTGTTATCTGCACGGATTCACTATCCACCTTACTAGCCGTCAAAATCCTAAACACATATCAACCCACAATCGCAAAAATTCGAGACAATCTCAACTCAACTCACAAACGGATTAAACTACTCTGGACGCCTGGACATGTCAATATAAAAGGAAATGAACTAGCAGACACAGCAGCTAAAATGGCTACACTTTCACCATTGCTCTTACACAACATCAACAACAAAAAGGATATAAATAAATTGATTAACTTTACAAAAAAAGAAACACTCAAAACAATCTGGAACGATTACACGCACTTCTACAAAACCATCAACCCAGCAAGAGAACCTACACATCTTCCAACTAAAACAGACAGGAAACACGCAATAAAATACACAAGATTCAGACTAGGACACGCAATACTAACCCACAAACACATCACACATCTTCAACAAAACACCGGCACCTATTTGCCCATTTTGCAATAGCGATACCTTGACAATAAAACACCTACCTAACACTCCAATGCCAACACGTAATGAATATCTGCAAATCCCTTAATTCTCCCACACTCAACATCCTTATCTCAAAATCCAATATATCAAATATAGAAAATTTTATAAAAATAATTAATAAACTACACATAGAGCAATAATGTATATATAATATATAAGTTAACACCCTGCATGTCAAAGTCTCGACAAGTAGGCAGACAGCCAAGACACAACAACAACTTGGCTGACGAGACTCAACAACAACAACATAAGCAGTCACCATATCACGCGCAGACATAGGTTGCGCAAGAAGCCACGAGCGCTGAACAAACATTAGCAGCGGCTCACCGTGGGACAGGCGGATGCAACCGGACACCCTCATACTGCAACGTTCTACAGGCGCGAACGGCAGAGGGCACAGAGGAGAAGCCACGTGCGCTGAGTGCGCACTCTACAGGCCAGCGACCGTGGGACCAACAACGGCAGCGGTATTGACGGCAGCGGCAGCATAAGCAGAGACGCCGGCAGAGCGTAGGTTAAGTGGTAAATTATAATCCAATTTGTAATCTGTTCTTAAACAACACCTCAAGAATAAAGTTGTTTTTTTTATTAAATTAATTTTCTTATTATTTAATTGGCGCCCGAGCAGGGACCACGAAGAATAAAAAAGTTTACGCGTCGAAAAATAGAGTACCTAGAAAAAAAAATAGCTACTGTTCGCGAAGCGCATAAAGTGACCAAGTGAACGCGACCGAGTATAAAGCAATCAAACCCAAAGATTGCGAATATACAGTGAACTAAACTTTCTTCGCGCTTCCATAAAGAAACCAGATTGCTGATACCCTATAGTGTCCGTCCGTAGGGTACCGCGAAATTGTGTGTGAGCTGCAGGATCCTGAGTAACTATACTCCACCGAGGGAATAGACGAAAGAGATAAATCCGGGCCACCGTCAAGGGAATCACCAATGATTAAAATACTACTGTAAGCGTATCCTTTAAGATAAAATTGTCAATATATAAGAAAAATCATAACAAGAAACAAGAATTTAGGCATACGAATGCCAATCAAGAAAAAAATATAAAAACGTTCAAGAAATAATTAAAAGCGAATTTAAAGTAAAGTAAATAAAGTAAAATATTTTTTCTCAAGCTAAAATTAAATAGAAAAAAAATTTTGTTAAAACTAAAATTTGAAAATTTTAAATATAAGGAATATTTTCTCTAATAGAATCATAAACATAGAATAAAAAAACAAAAATCTTTTCACCAATTGAAAATAAGAAAAAAAATAACTCTTGCAACATACCATAAAAAAATTACATAATTCTCTCTTGCTTTTGTTGGAAAACCGACAGCAAAATTTCCTCTCCCACACCAAACATTCAAACTTTTCGCAAACTATTACCCAGCTAGGCGAAGCATTTTCCAAATTAAAAATGCCTGACGATAATATCATGAACGACAACCCCCCAACTACGTCCAGTAGTTCTTTGGGGACAACACCTATCGAAACGACAGTAGAAAAATATATTAGGAAGATACTAACAGAAAAAGGCAAGGAATTATTCCAATTAAATGCTGATTCTAAAATACTGACCGACCAGACTATAGCACCAGAATATGCGGGCAGAATTAGCGACTTAGACAAACTTCCGGACATTGTAAGAATACTAAAAGAATTTTCTGGGAACAAAACCGAGTTTACCTCATGGCGCAAAAGCGTAGATAGAGTGTTTGAAGTCTACTCCGCACACCCCGAAACATTACGAGATCTTATTGGTTGTACGTAGTAAGATAGTGGGAGAAGCCGATGCCGTACTAGAGGCATATAATACCCCATTGAATTGGAAAGCAATTGCACAGTGTCTTACAGATCATTTTGCAAACCGCAGAGATCTAAAGACGCTAGAATACCAATTATACACCCTAAGCCAACGCGGCAAATCCATCGACGAATTTTACCAGACGGTTTACTATCATCTGTCTTTAATTCTGAATCAAATAAACAACCACGATTCATCGTCAGAAACATTGAGAGCCCTCACAAAGATCTACAGGGACAAAGCCCTGGATACTTTCATAAGAGGACTCAATGGGGATTTACCCCGATTGCTCGCCATCAAAGAACCGACTGATCTAAAACACGCCCTTCACCTGTGTCGACTTATCGAAAATCAATCCATCAGAAATAATGTAAACTCTAACAAAATTCCTTTGCTACCACCAAGGAATATTCAGCAACCTCAAAGATTCAATAATCAACACGTATTCCGATCTAACATCCCTCAAGCTGTATCTAGAAACAATTTTAATCCAAATCTATATTATCCACCAAAACCCACTTTTAATTCACAACCACCCAGTTTCGCCCCAAGACAAATGTACCAACAGCCACAACAATTCTTTAATGTACCACCAAGGCCATCAGCCCCTAAACCACAACCACCTCCACAACCGATGGAGATTGATTCGTCTATCAGGACAAAAAACATCAACTACATGAACAGACCAGACAACAACCAGTTCGCTGGAAAAAGACCACTATCTTCAAGGGCAGACCAAATGCCAAACAAATTCCAAAGACAATTCCACATTAATGCTGAAGAAACATTAGGGCAGGTCGCGGACGATCAAGTGGACGGCGAAGCTAGCACTTATGCCGATGCATACAACAGCGGCTACGCTGATGCCTATGCACGCTACGTAGACGAACAAAATTATTATGCTCCAACTGAAGAACAAGACACTCGCGAATTCCCATACGAATACGAAACCTTAGCAAGCGATGATACCCCTGTCGAGACAGTCGACATGTCCGAACTGAATTTTTTAGCTTGAATCGTTCCTCGTTACCTTATTTCCAATGTAATACGGGGGACGGCAAAGTACTTAATTTTCACATTAACACTGGATCCAACCAAAATTATATACAACCTTCACTCGTAGCAAACCCCAAAATAAACAAAGAAGCATTCTACGCTAATTCGATCGGCGGAAAAATAGCAATTACCCATCACGTTCTACTAAACTTATTCAGTCTCTACGACACTCCAGTTCGATTTTTCTTATTACCCACTCTCAAAACGTTCCATGGTATCCTGGGTAATGATACGATGAAACAACTCAATGTAATAATTGACGTAAGAAACGACATCCTCGTAATAAACGGCAAAAGTCAAATCCGAATCAAACAGCTGCCTGCACAGGCAATAAACAATATCAAAATACGAACCGATCACATGTCCGATAGTCAGAAAAAACAATAGACACTCTAACGCATGCATTTAAAAACCTTTTCGCAGACCTAGAACAGAAATTAACTTACACTACAAATGTAGTAGGCGAGATCCGAACCTCTTCAGATACCCCAGTCTATAGCAAACATTATCCATACCCTACCGCACAAGAAGTAGAAAAACAGATTTCAGAAATGTTAGATGACTGAATAATACGACCCTCTAGATCGCCATACAATGCACCAGTATGGGTAGTACCAAAAAAAGCTGACGCCTCAGGGAAAAATAAATACAGACTAGTAATCGATTACAGAAAGCTTAATTTAGTAACAATATCCGATCGCTACCCTATGCCCGAAATAGGAGACATCATAGCCCAGTTAGGGGACAATCAATTTTTCACGGTCCTCGACCTAAAAAGCGGTTTTCATCAAATCCCTCTAAAAGAAACAGACATAGAAAAGACAGCATTTGCAGTCAATGGTGGAAAATACGAATTCACTAGATTACCATTCGGTCTCAAGAATTCTCCCTCAATCTTCCAAAGAGCCCTAGATGATATCTTAAGGGATCATGTGGGAAAAATATGCTATGTCTACATCGATGACATTATCGTCTTCAGCAAAACTGAAAACGAACATGCTCATCACTTGAAACAAGTATTCACGACTCTACAGAACGCAAATATGAAAGTCCAAATGGATAAGTGCGAATTTTTTAAAAGGGAAGTCAATTTTCTAGGCTTCACTATTTCGGATCATGGTGTAAAAACCAATCCACAGAAGGTTCAAGCAGTTTCAAAGTTTCCCATACCCAAAACACTCAAAGAGCTGAGATCTTTTTTAGGACTCTCAGTCTACTACCGCAGATTTATAAGAGGCTACGCGAAACTAGCAAAACCACTCACTATCTTATTAAGAGGCGAAGGCGGCCGAATTTCAAGCAAAGCATCAGACAAAGTCCCAGTAAACATGAATTAACAAGCAATAGAAGCTTTTAACAAAATTAAACAATCACTTAGTTCCGCTGACGTTATCCTAAAGTACCCGAATTTCAATAAAGAATTTCACTTAACAACTGACGCTTCAAATTATGCAATAGAAGCTGTCCTCGAACAAGAAGGCAAACCTATTACTTTCATATCTCGCACTTTATCAAAAACAGAGGAAAATTGCGCGACAAATGAAAAAGAAATGCTCGCAATAGTTTTGGCTCTACAAAGCCTCCGAATATACCTTTACGGTACAGCTAAGGTGGTAATTTTCACAGATCACCAACCACTTACTTTTGCCTTAAGCAACAAAAACCATAATGGTAAATTAAAACGTTGGAAGAGTTACCTGGAAGAATTTAATTAAGAACTGAAATATAAACCAGGAACATCCAATGTAGTAGCAGGTGCATTGTCCAGAAACCCAATAAGCGAGGTGAATAGCACCGAAGCCACAATAATGAGCGATGAGAGTTCGTCCCATAACCTAATTCCCTCAATGGAAGTTCCCATTAATGTTTTTAAAAACCAACTTTTTATACTAATCGGAGGAAAACCCGACTACAAACTCGAGATACCATTCCCAACATACCATAGGCACATAATAACTCAACCAAGCTACACAGAAGATGAATTAATCAAAATTTTTAAAGAAAGACTCGACCCAAGACTAGTTAACGGCATGTGCACGCCGGTACATATCATGGGACGAATTCAAAATTTCTACCCAGTCCATTTCTCATCATACAAAATTAGATACACCCAAAGACAGGTAGAGGACATTACCGACACTGATAGACAAAGCGAAATAATAGCCCAAGAGCACAGAAGAGCTCACAGAAACGCTTCAGAGAACAAAGCCCAAATCTTAGAAAAATATTTTTTCCCACAGCTACATAAAAAGGTAAAAGAAATCGCGAAGTCATGCCTGACATGCAAAGAATCCAAATACGACAGACACCCCCCAAACTCCGAAATCCAATCAACACCGATCCCCCAATATCCAGGTGAAATCGTACATATCGACATTTACATTACCGAAAAGCACAACATACTAACAAGCATTGACAAATTCTCAAAATACGCTCAGGTAAAAATTCTAAAGTCTAGGGCCACAGAAGACATAAAAACTCCACTAAGAGAAATTTTAATAGCATTTGGAATCCCAAAAATAGTACTCATCGACAACGAAAGAGCTTTAAACTCAGCATCAATAAAATTCCTTTTACAAGATCAGCTAGGCATACAAGTTTTTACCACACCCCCCTATAGTTCAACGAGCAATGGCCAGATTGAAAGATTTCATTCCACCCTATCAGAAATAATGACATGCCTTAGGAAAGACAATAGCGAAATGAATTTTACCGACACTCTTTTCAAATCGATTCAAGAATATAACTCATCCATTCACTCCGTAGTCGGAAACAGGCCAAGAGACATAACTTTCGGCACGTCAGTCCATAACGACCCAGAGAAATCAGAAGAAAATAGGAAAAAAATAGTCGAAAAACTCAAAGGAAAACAAAACACTGACTTACAGTACCACAACAAGAAAAAGAAAGAAGTAAAGAACTACGAGCCAGGGGAAACAGTATACGTCAAAATTGATAAAAGATTAGGATCATAACTTACACCCAAATATAAAAAAGAAATAGTAGCAGAAAATAGAAATTCAACTATTAAAACACAATCAGGAAAAACATTACACAAGAATAATATTAGAACTCAATTTACAGACTTTTTTTTACCAACATGCCTGGGGATAACGATAGTCTTCGACTACTCGAACTCACAGGTTATTTCAATTGACACCGGACTAGCAGCTAAATAGAGACCGACATGGTAGAACAAATTTTCAAAAAAGAAAATAACCTTTTTTTCAACATAGAAGAACTTCTAGAATTTGCCGTAGTTAAACTGGCTACAAACACTAAAGATTTAATTTACATAATTAGTCTCCCGACAGTAAGTTCAGATGATTGTAGAACACTCAAAGTCAAAGCTGTAAAGAAAGCCCACATAATAAATGATATAAAACATGAAAACTTGTTAGAATGTAAGAATGAATTATATGCTATTAAAAAAATTGCGAAAATCATAACGATAGGATAATTTGTAACAGAAATAAATTACTAGATTTAAGTAACGACACTTGCCTTTACGCACAGCTCAACCTTAAAAAAACCAGAATGTACCATAATTAACAACCAACACGTCCCCGAATTCGAGGAGATACTTCCGGGTACAATAATGCTGAATGGATTCAACGGTTTCGTTATGCTAGACGAAGAAAGATTGCAACTTCAGGGAACATTCCTCATCCAATATAGAAACTCCACAGTCAAAATTAACGACAGGATCTACAAAACAGAAGAGATCCAACCCGCGGAGCCAGAGCCACCCCTGTTCCAGCTTTCAGTAGAAAAAACTAAACTGGATGAAGTTCTTTCGCTCCAGATGATCAACGAGCTAAACATAAACAACACAAAGACACTGGAGAAAATCGGAGCCAAAGGAACTTTACAGGACACCCTCAGCTACACTTCGCTTAGCATCCTATTTTTAATTATAATAGGATTAACCATCGAGCTCACCAGAAGAAACAGAGAAACAACAGCTAAGAAGAGGAAAGTAAGCGAAGACAATACTTCAAGCAATAAGGCTTTAGAAGGAGTTTATGTAGCGACCGAGGACGCTCGCACTTAAAGGGGGAAGAGTTAACACCCTGCATGTCAAAGTCTCGACAAGTAGGCAGACAGCCAAGACACAACAACAACTTGGCTGACGAGACTCAACAACAACAACATAAGCAGTCACCATATCACGCGCAGACACAGGTTGCGCAAGAAGCCACGAGCGCTGAACAAACATTAGCAGCGGCTCACCGTGGGACAGGCGGATGCAACCGGTCACCCTCATAATGCAACGTTCTACAGGCGCTAAGCGCACTCTACAGGCCAGCGACCGTGGGACCAACAACGGCAGCGGTATTGACGGCAGCGGCAGCATAAGCAGAGACGCCGGCAGAGCGTAGGTTAAGTGGTAAATTATAAGCCAATTTGTAATCAGTTCTTAAACAACATCTCAAGAATAAAGTTGTTTTTTTTTAATAAATTAATTTTCTCATTATTTAATTTATATAATATAATATAATATGGCTTGAAGGCTTTTGCTGCTCTGGCTTTATAATAAATTGATATATAAAATTGAATTGAAAATCAGAGCAAAAATCATTACTGTAGTGTATTCATATATGTGATTTCAAATATATATAAAACGTAACTTGTAACACTTTGTTGCAAGTATAAATTAACCTAAACACGCTCAGCATAAACATATATATGTATGCGCATACCAAAGCACATACATACATATGGTCTGCGCGTGTAAGTAATATGAAGCCTCTTTAGAAGGCCACGCAAGCGTGAGACCGTTGCCCTACGGGAAACGCCGCGCTTGCACTTTAGCAAAACGTATGAGTACAATCGCTCTCCCTCTCTTTGTAGCTGTTAACTGATAACAGCATAAGTTTATAAATGTTAACCATAAGCTTAGAATATATTTCAATTCCAATAAAGTCATTCAATAACGTGCCTTTCATAAAAGAGAGTCGAAGTGTTTCACTCTAACCATTTCATGGCGACCGTGACAGCGATCCGTATCGCAGAACAAGTACAGTAAAGTACTAAAACAATTAAATACAAACTTGCAATGAAATTATAAAACAGTGAAAAGTGTGGAAAATACTAAAAACTACTAACTGAGTGAAGCTAAAGAACTATGTACAAAAAAACAATAAATAAATGGCGCAACAACAATAACAGATGAAACTACAACTGTGCAACAATAATTTTATGTGTTCAGCTCAACAACAAAACAACATCAACAACAAATAAACAACATAAATAGATGACAACAACAACAGCATCAATGGATCGTCGAGGGAAACCAAAACCAACAAACAATCTGAATCTACCAAAAAGGAAGAAGATGTGCCCTCAGGACTGCGCGGGACCATTGGAGTCGCCACATTGCCAATATACATGCACAACGAAGAAAAATAAAGCGCAGAAGGCATAGGAACGCCATCTGCGCCATCGAGGGAGCATCAGCAGCAGACAATAGAAAGTGCGGAAGGCATAGGATCGCCTTTTGCACCAACGTTGGAATACAGAGCGAAAGGCAAACCGTCTTTTGCTCAATCGAGGGAGCATCAGCGTGCCATATCCGGCGACGCCCAGCTGATGCAAACGATCAACGGCAGCAGAAATCATCGGAAACAGCATATATGTATATTATAATTAAATTTGTTTTATAAAATTGTAAAATCGCGCGGAACCATTTCCGCCCGATTAGAAGCATAGCCCGTAAGCTATGCGACCCACTAGGAGGAGATCATTGTAAAGATCGAAGTAGGCATCATTATTTGATATATAAATATATAAATATGTTATAAAAGTTAAGAAATTAAAATAATTTATGTTTATATATACATTAAGTCCATATTTTGATATAAAGGTTAAACCACAGGGAAACATAATGGGTATAGTAGACGTAAAATCGTAGATTCGACCGCCAACGTTATCAATAAAGTTGACGTGTCATCACCGGATTTGCAGTACATGCTCATTTTAGTAGCCATTATCGTAGGCCTTATGCTGTTAAATATAGCATTCAAAATATACAACATACACAGCAGAAGTTTGAAAAAGAAGTACATAAGTCGAGGTAACGATCTGGATAAAATCTAGATACTTTATAAAAAAAAAAAAAATAAAAAAAAAAAAAACAAAAAAAAATATATATATAAATAAAATAATATAAATAAATAAATAAAACTACATAAATAATTTGAAATGCATGAGGCAATAGCACACACGTTCGAAAGAGATCCATATTTTATTATACGAGCAATACGCGTACTAAATCAATTCCGCGAATTTATTTCAACAACTGATTTTGAGAACGCCTATATGGAATCGTACAATAGAACAACTAGCCCCCTATACCACTGCAATAAAACAGAAAAAGGTATAGTGCTATCCACTTTGCCATATGTGATGGTAAAAGAAATATCAGAAGATAACGACTTCTTGGGTCGAGTTACTATACTAATGGTGCGATTGCATCGATAAAAGTTAGTAGCTCATGGAATGGTCAGAAATACTTAAACAGATCATTCAGATACGGATAGAATATTATAAGTCATATAAATGTCTGAACAAGAACGTACCCATTAAAACCATAACAATAGTTAAACATACTAACATATTAGTCAAACAGTTCAACAAGCTTAGAGAGCTCGTTCAACAAAATTATGGTAGACTAACTAGTGAGCATAAATTACAGACTGAGGAAAATATTAGAATATTGAGATCAGGACTTGTTCATTTGAACAACAAACATAGCTTGCATCTCTTTTTACCTTCGGTGTTAACAGCACCAGTGACATTTGACCCATCAATGAAGCTTGACGACGAACCGTCTACATCAAAGCAAGAACCTCAGGGTAATATCGAAGAACTTATTTACCAAGATTTGGAAATCTTACCACATAACGAAAATAAAATGACGAACTCAGCAGCAGATAAGCGGGAATATGTGCGACAAATTTCGTCCACAATACCAGAGTTCGATGGTAAAAGAATAAATCTAAACAGGTTTTTGACAGCATTGAAATTAACCGATCTCACCAAAGGTGAATATGAATCGTTGGCCGTAGAAGTAATTAAAACAAAAATAATAGGCCCTCTGTCATATAAGGTACAGAGTGAAACAACGATTTCCAGAATCATAGATATTCTGAATACAGCAGTTAAGGGTGAGTCCCCTGACGTACTTAAAGCTAAACTGTTAAACACACAACAGCGAGGTAAAACAGCTTCCCAATATACGACAGAGATCGAAGCTCTACGTAGGTCGCTTGAGGCTGCCTACATAGATGATGGTCTTGACGCAGACAATGCAGATAAACTCGCTACAAAAGAAGCAATATCTGCAATGACTAGAAACTGCGAAAACGAAAAACTAAAAACCATATTGGAAGCAGGCAATTTCAACACTATGAATAGTGTTATCGAAAAGTACATACACTGCTGTACAGACATGACTGGCAATACTAATACTGTCTTTTTCTACAACAATAGAGGACAAAGTTATGCCAAAAGAAATAACTACCGGGGTAATTACCACAATAGAGGTGATGGCAGAGGCAATAATAACAATCATGGTTACGGAGGTTATCGCGGAGGCAATAGAAGCCGTAGCGGCAATTCCAATAATCGAGGTAGAGGTTTCCGCAGAATTGCAAATTGCTAAAAAAAAAAAAAAAAGTAAGAAGGCTCTAGTCGAGAGAGCCCGACTAGAAGATACCCTGAACCCAGTTGCAACAAATATGTAAATTAAATTTAGACTTGACTTTGGTATACGGACTTAGCTTCAATCGATTAAGTTCAATATCTCCGGTGTTTCTTAACCGATTTGGACGAAATTTTCAGAAAAGTTCTATCAAAACCCATTACGTCAAAGATTTAGATTTTTCCAAATTCGATATTTTATTGTTATCGATATTATGTGTATATCGGAAACCAGAATAGTTATCGATAATTTGAAGCAAACTTGTTCTGCTCATAGTATAGGAGAACTTATATCAAAAATCTGAAGTCTCTAGCTCTTGTAGTCTCTGAGATCCACGCGTTCATACAGACGGACATGGCTATATCGTCTCGGCTGTTGATGCTGATCAAGAATATATATACTTTATGGGGTCGGAGATGCTTCCATCTGCCTGTTACAAACTTTTGCACAAAACCATTATACCCTTATTTACCCATTTTATGGGTTAAGGGTATAAAAAACAGCGACAGCTCTAGAGCGCAAAGCATCGAAGCATGTTAAGGCGCTTAAGCATTCGTTTAAATAAACAAAACTCAACGAAACCGTGCGTAAGCATCGTTTGGGCATATACACGACGCACAGTGGCGCCATTTGACTTTTTTCGTTGCAAAAATCATAACTTTTGAACTAAACAAGCTGATTGGTCAATTTATCATCTGAAAGATAATTAATCAACCTATAAAATGAGCATTTGAAATGAATTCTCCGATTTTTAGGTGCCTATTTAGGGGTATGCAAAGTGAAACGAAAAACAATATTTTTTAAAATTTTTGATATTTTTTGTTTTGTTTTTAAGGCTTTTAAATTTTAAAATTAATATTACAATTAAAAAAATTATTTTATTTTAAGCTTATTTTTTTAATTTTTTGTAAAATATTAATCAGAAAAAGATGGTATATCTAAAAGAGTAATCATCTCTGAAGCATATTCTCCATATTTGGCAGAATCAACTTTTTGCTTGCAGTTCAAAATATTTAAGATCGTTCCCAATCTCTTAACGATTTGATTGATTAAACAGGTCAAATAATTGTTGATTGTTCAATGACATGTTTGAAGAGTAATACAGTACTTGTCTCGCCAATTTTCAGTCGTAGACTAATCCAGAGATTATGATTTTTTCAATATATAGTGTAATCTACTACCTGATAGATACCGTTTGGATCAAGGGTTCAAGAAAAGAGTTAGCCTGCAAAATTTACCTAACATTTGTTATATATTTGTCATATATAGATCAAATTTGCGCAATTAGGGTACTACGCACGTGTCCGAATAAGATGCCTACCTGTATGGGATGTTACTACTTGAACACCAGGGCAATTTCTATATATGGTGCCTATCAGGTAGTTTATTTGTCTATCCTGTAACTACACCTGAGTTCAGGGACCAGAATTTAACAAAGGGTTCCAGGAAAGCATAACTGAATGAAAAACAAAAATCATGCATCTTCACAATAAGGAACGAAACAATAACGATAAGAATGGGTTTTCACGGTTATGTGTCATAAATGGCCCAGAAATGCATGCAACACATTTTTTACCTATGACATTTTTCACTATTTTACCTCTAACAAGTAAAAAGATACCCTGAACCCAGTTGCAATAAATATGTAAATTAAATTTAGAATTGACTTTGGTATAAGGACTTAGCTTCAAACGATTAAATTCGATATCTCCGGTGTTTCTTAACCGATTTGGACGAATATTTCAGAAAAATTCTATCGTTAACCATTATTTCAACCCTCATTTTTACATTTACCGAATTCGATATTTTATTGTTATCGATATTATGTGTATATCGGAAACCAGAATAGTTATCGATAATTTGAAGCAAACTTGTTCTGCTCATGGTATAGGAGAACTTAAACACAAAATCAGAAGTCTCTAGCTCTTGTAGTCTCTGAGATCCACGCGTTCATACAGACGGACAGACGGACATGGCTATATCGTCTCGGCTGTTGATGCTGATCAAGAATATATATACTTTATGGGGTCGGAGATGTTTCCTTCTGCCTTTTACATACGTTTGGACAAAACCGTTATAACTTTTTTTTACCCATTTAATGGGTTAAGGGTATAAACAAGTAAGAAGGCTCTAGTCGGGAGAGCCCGACTAGAAGATACCCTGAACCCAGTTGCAATAAATATATTTAATTTATATAAGACTTTGGTATACTGGCTTAGCTTCCATCGATTAAGTTCAATATCTCTGGTGTTTCTCAACGGATTTGGACGAAATTTTCAGAAAAGTTCTATCATTATCCATTACTTCAACCCTCATTTTTAGATTTTCCAAATTCGATATTTTATTGTTATCGATATTATGTGTATATCGGAAACCAGAATAGTTATCGATAATTGAAGCAAACTTGTTCTGCTCATGGTATAGGAGAACTTAAATCCAAAATCTGAAGTCTCTAGCTCTTGTAGTCTCTGAGATCCACGCGTTCATACAGACGGACAGACAGACGGACAGACGGACATGGCTATATCGTCTCGGCTGTTGATGCTGATCAAGAATATATATACTTTATAGGGTCGGAGATGCTTCCTTCTGCCTGTTACATACTTTTGCACAAAACCATTATACCCTTATTTACCCATTTTATGGGTTAAGGGTATAAAAAGAGCAGTTTGGACTGCAACTGCCAAAGAACTTGGTAGCAACGTTGCATTCAAAATGCGCCAACGTGCGGTCAATATATTATTTTTTGTTTAACAGCACTTCTTACATAGTTCTACAGCACTGACACACTGATTTCTTACGTTAAGTTAAGTTGAGAGTAATCGCATACATTCCTTAAGTTAAGTTACGTTAATTTACGTTAAGTTAAGTTAAGTTAAGTCAAGAGTAAATAGGCCTTTACATAACAAAAAGAGTAAATAAAAGCTTTTCAAACTTGTATTAAATATTTTTTTAGTATTAACATGTTCAATGAACATATAAAAAAGCTGAAATGCATATTTATGCCTTACATAACAAAAAGAGTTAATAAAAGCTTTTCAAACTTGTATTAAATATTTTTTTAGCATTAAGATATTTTTTTTAAGCAATTTTATAAAAAACAAGTACTTAAAACTAATTATTTTTTGTTTTATGTTGTACATATATGTGATTTTGGATATGATTGGTTTGTGGAAATAAAAGTAGTTCTAATGATATTATATAGCAGGCGCTGCTGCCCTCGACAGTGCCAGCGATAGTATAAGACCAACGATTGTCCGATAGTTCCATCGATTGCTTGCTGTGCTGAGACGCACAGTGCAAGGGAAGCAAACCCATATGAACATGCTATCAGCTATCGCACTCGCTCACACTTATTGCTTACATCACTAATACTAATATACACATAAATCACACATTTGAAAAAATTTAATTATGCCCGAATATTTTAATAAAATTTCCACACTTAGCAGATATCAATCATGACCGCATATACATACATATGTCAAACGAAAGGAAATCAAGTCTATTTTGTATATGTTCAAAATGAAATCTGTCAAGGAGTTTTTTATTATTATTATTATTATTATTATTATTTTTTATCGCTATTGCAAAATGGGCATATAGGTGCCGGTGTTTTGTTGAAAATGTGTGATGTGTTCGTATTGTGTGTCCTAGTCTGAATCTTGTGTATTTTATTCAGAGCTCGCAAATAACAGTTGACCGTTTCTTGCAGTCACCAAAAAACTGTTTTTTGCGCACCACTTGCGCAAAAAGTCAGACAAGAGCCGTTCACCAGTGTCTCTTGAACGAACGGTCTGTGCTCAACCAAAACCAATTTCGTGTTTCCCTTTTGCTCTGCTCATTCGCTGACCGTTTTGCAACGAGCGAAGAAAATAAAAGTCTTTTGCATTTGTATGAATGTATATGCGAATGATCAGTCTACTTTTAAATCACACTTGCTTTTGTGGATTCGGTGCTTTAGGCACTGAAGAAAAAATACCGTTTACGATGAGTCTTTCGTTTTTTCGCTCTTCTACTGACCCTCAATAAGCGAGCGTTCAGTTGGATCGCTCTCTCTAAGTTGTTGTTGAGTGAGCATAACAAGAACCACGCAACTGAGAACAGTTAACAAAAAACCAAAACAAAGAAAAACGAAAAGTTCTGTTCAGAGCGACAGCACACGCGCACATAATTTGGCCTTTTTCCGGATAGATCTATCCTGTTTTTACCTGCTTCAGCCGGGAAAAATGTCAAACATCCCCTATCCGGAATTCTGTCCTTTTTTTGGTTCTCTTATCTGTAAATCTGGCATTTTTAGACTTAATTTTTTATTTTATGTAATTTTAAATTGATTTTTTACAAACTATCTCTTTGGCATCTCTTTTATGCAAACTTATATCGATATCGTGTGTAATCGTACGCATATCGAAGCATAATTTGCAAAAGTCATGTCTACTAAAAATGCATAAAGAAATTTATAAACAAAAATTCCGGGATTGCTGGCTACAGCAGCCAGATTTTAAAAACTGGTTGTGTCGCGATGCGTCGGACAGCAATAAGGCTTATTGCAAATACTGTAAATGCAGTGTAAGCTCGAAAGTTGACTGAATTCGCGCGCACATGGCGACAAAAAAGCATACACAAAACACATCATGTTTTAATCAAGGCAACAAAATTAGTTTTAAAGCAGTAAACCCGACTGAAGTTTGTCGCCAGGAAGCTGCATTAGCTATGTTTGTAGCCCAGCATTGTGCGATTGAGCCGGTCGATCACCTTAGTGAATTGTGCAAAACTTATTTTGGCGCCAAAGACATTAAATTGCACAGAACCAAGTGCACAATTAAAAATGTGTTGGCTGTTCATTTTAATGAAGATTTAAAACAGGACCTGGGCAATGAGAATTCAGTCTTTTGACTGACGAATGCACCGACATCAGTATAACCAAGCTCCTAGGTAAGTAATAGTTGTTAATAGAAGCAAATTAATTTTAAATATTGCGGTATTTTCAGGCGTTTCTATAATCTACTACAGTACGCAACGTGAGGAAATTATATCGACGCTCCTTTCACTGGTTCCAATTGAAAGTGAAGACGCCCAAAGCATGACCCATGCCCTACTAAATGAGCTTTCTCGAGATAAAATACCCGTATCCAACTTAATTGGAATCGGCACTGGTAATGCGAGCGTTATGGTGGGTAGAAACAAAAGCGTATATACAGAACTAAAAAAGACCGTGCCATCATTGGTACTAGTAAAATGTGTTTGTCACTCAGTGCAACTGGCGGTCAATACCGCTTGCAAGCAAGTTTTGCCAGAAGCACTGGGGTTTGTTATAAGTGAAACGTACGCATGGTTCTGCAAGAGTTCGGGTAGGCTAATTGCCTATAGAGATTTATATAAATGTATAAATAATGATGAGGTAGAGTGAAACTAAAATCAAGTATATGTGCTTTAACATATTTAATGGATTTCTATTGTGTTTGTTTTAATATTAACTGTACTAAAATTACCAATTTGACGTTCATACTTGTCCTACCCGTTTGTAGTAGATGCGTGTTAGTATTTTTAGGTGTGTTTAAGTTTTTATTTTTATATTGAATTTTATATATCCCAAGGCTCCCCTTCAAATCACCAGAGTGGCTGACACCAGATGGCTATCCATTGAAAATGCAGTAAAACGAATTACAACGCAGTGGATTGAGCTGAAGTTGCATTTTCAATCTGCAGCATTGACGGAAAAGTGTCACAAAGCAAATATATTGAGCGGCTTATACAATGACGTTAATTATTTATATTTGCTGTTTTTGAAACCGATTCTTGCGGACATGCAAAGAATCAATAAAAACTTTCAAAGCAAGGACGCCGACCCTACTAAATTACTGTGTGATTTGATTCTGGGCATTAACTGTCTGAAATTAAAAATAATCCCACCCGACATTCAAGTTGATGTTGTTGAAGATGATTTTACGCAGCACGTCAGACGGGATTTGTATTTGGGATACGAATTCGAATCAAACCTGACAAAATTAAAAGGGAAGATCGATGATTCTGCAGAGAAAACCATTCGACATAACTGTACGGATTTTGTGATTGAGTTAGTCAGTCAGCTAAAGAAGAGGTAAGCTATTTAATATTATATACTATTTTTGCACTACAAATTATTTTTATATTTCAGGTTGCCGGACAATTATGCAATTTTAAAAACAATTGACGCATTTTCAGTGGATCGTGTTCTTCGAACAAAAAAGGACACAATACTGCCGATTTTGGAGCTATTTGAAAAAAGCAGCGACAAAAAAAGCAAAATAGCTGCACAATACGCTACCGTCCACCAATTAAAGTGGGAAAATGTTGAAAATACTTCAAATTATTGGTTCGAGGTCAAAAAATATCGAGACAGCGCAGGTGACAGCCCCTTTTCGGACCTGGTAGCTTTTGCCCTGACTCTACTTTCGTTGCCATGATCGAATGCGGAAGTAGAGAGGGTATTTAGCCAAGCTAATTTGGTTAAAACCAAAACCAGAAATCGGCTGGAAGTGGAGAAGTTGAGTGCAATTTTGACAGTAAGGTAATTATATATATATAAATTTTTTTATTTAAATCAGTTGTATATATATTAACATGTATTTTATCTTTAGATTCGGATTGCGTCGGCATAAGATGTTTTGCCATAACTACAATTTGCGTACCAGGAAAGAGATATGGCCGATGAAGATGTGATTGAAGAAGCCTTACAACTATTGAACAAATAAATAAATATAAATAAAACTTTTTGTCCTTTTTTCCGCCTTTTTTTTAAGCTTTCCTTCCTTTTTTTCCTGTTTTTTTTTTTTTTTTTCAATCTGTCCTTTTTTTTCGAAAAAATATTGGCATCACTGCACGCGCATCGTCTTTTTCGGTTGTGTAAGAGTGCAGACCGCAAAACGAAAAACGGTTGAGAGTTATTTGCGAGCTATGATTTTATTGCGTGTATTTTAGTTGGAAGATGTGTAGGTTCTCTTGCTGGGTTGATGGTTTTGTAGAAGTGCGTGTAATCGTTCCAGATTGTTTTGAGTGTTTCTTTTTTTGTAAAGTTAATCAATTTATTTATATCCTTTTTGTTGTTGATGTTGTGTAAGAGCAATGGTGAAAGTGTAGCCATTTTAGCTGCTGTGTCTGCTAGTTCATTTCCTTTTATATTGACATGTCCAGGCGTCCAGAGTAGTTTAATCCGTTTGTGAGTTGAGTTGAGATTGTCTCGAATTTTTGCGATTATGGGTTGATATGTGTTTAAGATTTTGACGGCTAGTAAGGTGGATAGTGAATCCGTGCAGATAACAAATTTAGTTTTTGTTTCTTTTTGTGTGATCTCTACCGCACAGAGAATCGCTTCCGCCTCCGCTGTGAAAATTGAAGAGTGCCCAGGAGTTACGGCTGATTTTAATATCTTATTTTCTTCTGTGACAACGCTGAAGGCAGTTATGTGGTTCAGTTTTGATGCGACCGTGTATAGGAAAGTCCATGACTTGTATACGTTTCTGATTTTTTAGAAACCTTTTCTGTAGACTTCGCATGGGGTACTGTCTTTTTATATCCTTAACCCATAAAATGGGTAAAAAAGGTATAACGGTTTTGTCCAAAAGTATGTAAAAGGCTGAAGAAAGCATTTCCCACCCCACTAAGTATTTATATTCTTGATCAGCATCAATAACCGAGACGATATAGCCATGTCCGTCTGTCCGTCTGTATGAAGGCGCGGATCTCAGAGACTAAAAAGATTTTGGATATAAGTTCTCCCATACCATGAGCAGAACAAGTTTGCTTCAAATTATCGACAACTATTCTGGTTTCCGATATACACATGGAATCGATATCAAAAATATCGAATTCGGAAAATGTAAGAACGAGGTATAACGGGTAACGATAGAACTTTTCTGAAAATTTCGTCCAAATCGGTTCAGAAACACCGGAGATATCGTCAGCATACACAAGTCAATTATAAATTTAATATATTTGTTGCAACTGGGTTCAGGGTATCTTCTAGTCGGGCTCTCCCGAATAGAGCCTTCTTACTCGTTTGTATTTCGCGAGCTCTAACAGTGTAGAGTGACTGTTTATTGTCCATGGTGGAAATTTTTCTTTGTATTTGCGTTCTGGTGAGATGAATATGTTTAGAGCTGCAGCTTTTTTGATGATCATTTCTAGGCTTGATGGCTGTTTTGTTGCTCTTTTCCGTTTAAGTTGCCTGAGGAGTGAATTTTGTAAGGAAGATCCATGTGAATTGGTTATGTTTTTAATATGTCGTCCAATGCTCCATTGAAATCTAGTGTTTAAGTCGGGGAGTCCTGTTTCTGCAAGCAATGTCCGTTTGTTTGTGCAATGTCCGTCATGGTGTCTGTCCGTCTGACCGTCCGTATGAGTGCAAGTTTTTTCCACACCCTTCAAGCTAGAGACTTGAAACTTTCCAATTCTCCTTAACTATGGGATAGTATATTAAAATCGATAAATTCGATAACTCAAAACCGATAAATCCACATATTTCGCACATCCTTACAGGTAGAGCTACCAAATTTAGTGAGCAGATTGGTACTAGCAGCCCCAAAAAATGCATCAAAAGTTTTGGAGCCACGCCCACCCATTCCGCCTCCAGTCCCCCGCATTTTAAAGTCAAAAAAGTAAGAAGGCTCTAGGCTAATTTATATAAGACTTTGGTATACTGGCTTAGCTTCCATCGATTAAGTTCAATATCTCCGGTGTTCTCAACCGATTTGGACAAAATTTTCAGAAAAGTTCTATCATTATCCATTACTACCTCATTTTTAGATTTTCCAAATTCGATATTTTATTGTTATCGATATTATGTGTATATCGGAAACCAGAATAGTTATCGATAATTTGAAGCAAACTTGTTCTGCTCATGGTATAGGAGAACTTAAACACAAAATCAGAAGTCTCTAGCTCTTGTAGTCTCTGAGATCCACGCGTTCATACAGACAGACAGACGGACAGACGGACAGACAGACGGACAGACGGACATGGCTATATCGTCTCGGCTGTTGATGCTGTTCAAGAATATATATACTTTATAGGGTCGGAGATGCTTCCTTCTGCCTGTTACATACTTTTGCACAAAACCATTATACCCTTATTTACCCATTTTATGGGTTAAGGGTATAAAAAGCCTATGTCTCCCACAGTATTTGAGCTATAGCCACAAAATTTGGTGCCAAGATAGGTGATGATGACCCTCCAAAAATAGCATCAAAAATTTGGATGTCCCGCCCCCAATTAATGCCCTAGCCGCCCACACCCGACCCAACGCTTCATCAAAAACAAGAATTCGTGTATCTTCCAGATTTGTGGAGCTAGAGGCACCAAATTTGGTAGGAAGACAGCTGGCAACGACCCCCAACAATCTGCATCAAAGGTGCCACGCCCACCATACCACCCCCAGCTCCCCTTTCCTCAGCGTTTACAAATTTTGAGCTAGAGCAAAGACCACGGAATATCAAGATGTTGCAATTGTTAAGAAAACACACTGATTTCTTACGTTAAGTTAAGTTGAGAGTAATCGCATACATTCCTTAAGTTAAGTTACGTTAATTTACGTTAAGTTAAGTTAAGTTAAGTCAAGAGTAAATAGGCCTTTACATAACAAAAGAGTAAATAAAGCTTTTCAAACTTGTATTAAATATTTTTTTAGTATTAACATGTTCAATGAACATATAAAAAAGCTGAAATGCATATTTATGCCTTACATAACAAAAAGAGTTAATAAAAGCTTTTCAAACTTGTATTAAATATTTTTTAGCATTAAGATATTTTTTTAAGCAATTTTATAAAAAACTAGTACTTAAAACTAATTATTTTTTGTTTTATGTTGTATATGTGATTTTGGATATGATTGGTTTGTGGAAATAAAAGTAGTTCTAATGATATTATATAGCAGCCGCTGCTGCCCTCGACAGTGCCAGCGATAGTATAAGACCAACGATTGTCCGATAGTTCCATCGATTGTTTGCTGTGCTGAGACGCACAGTGCAAGGGAAGCAAACCCATATGAACATGCTAACAGCTATCGCACTCGCTCACACTTATTGCTTACATTACTAATACTAATATACACATAAATCACACATTTGAAAAAATTTAATTATGCCGAATATTTTAATAAAATTTCCACACTTAGCAAATATCAATCATGACCGCATATACATACATATGTCAAACGAAAGGAAATCAAGTCTATTTTGTATATGTTCAAAATGAAATCTGTCAAGGAGTTTTTTATTATTATTATTATTATTATAATTTTTTTTTATCGCTATTGCAAAATGGGCATATAGGTGCCGGTGTTTTGTTGAAAATGTGTGATGTGTTCGTATTGTGTGTCCTAGTCTGAATCTTGTGTATTTTATTCAGAGCTCGCAAATAACAGTTGACCGTTTCTTGCAGTCACCAAAAAACGGTTTTTTGCGCACCACTTGCGCAAAAAGTCAGACAAGAGCCGTTCACCAGTGTCTCTTGAACGAACGGTCCGTGCTCAACCAAAAACCAATTTCGTGTTTCCCTTTTGCTCTGCTCATTCGCTGACCGTTTTGCAACGAGCGAAGAAAATAAAAGTCTTTTGCATTTGTATGAATGTATATGCGAATGATCAGTCTACTTTTAAATCACACTTGCTTTTGTGGATTCGGTGCTTTAGGCACTGAAGAAAAAAGACCGTTTACGATGAGTCTTTCGTTTTTTCGCTCTTCTACTGACCCTCAATAAGCGAGCGTTCAGTTGGATCGCTCTCTCTAAGTTGTTGTTGAGTGAGCATAACAAGAACCACGCAACTGAGAACAGTTAACAAAAAACCAAAACAAAGAAAAACGAAAAGTTCTGTTCAGAGCGACAGCACACGCGCACATAATTTGGCCTTTTTCCGGATAGATCTATCCTGTTTTTACCTGCTTCAGCCGGGAAAAATGTCAAACATCCCCTATCCGGAATTCTGTCCTTTTTTTGGTTCTCTTATCTGTAAATCTGGCATTTTTAGACTTAATTTTTTATTTTATGTAATTTTAAATTGATTTTTTACAAACTATCTCTTTGGCATCTCTTTTATGCAAACTTATATCGATATCGTGTGTAATCGTACGCATATCGAAGCATAATTTGCAAAAGTCATGTCTACTAAAAATGCATAAAGAAATTTATAAACAAAAATTCCGGGATTGCTGGCTACAGCAGCCAGATTTTAAAAACTGGTTGTGTCGCGATGCGTCGGACAGCAATAAGGCTTATTGCAAATACTGTAAATGCAGTGTAAGCTCGAAAGTTGACTGAATTCGCGCGCACATGGCGACAAAAAAACATACACAAAACACATCATGTTTTAATCAAGGCAACAAAATTAGTTTTAAAGCAGTAAACCCGACTGAAGTTTGTCGCCAGGAAGTTTGTAGCCCAGCATTGTGCGATTGAGCCGGTCGATCACCTTAGTGAATTGTGCAAAACTTATTTTGGCGCCAAAGACATTAAATTGCACAGAACCAAGTGCACAATTAAAAATGTGTTGGCTGTTCATTTTAATGAAGATTTAAAACAGGACCTGGGCAATGAGAAATTCAGTCTTTTGACTGACGAATGCACCGACATCAGTATAACCAAGCTCCTAGGTAAGTAATAGTTGTTAATAGAAGCAAATTAATTTTAAATATTGCGGTATTTTCAGGCGTTTCTATAATCTACTACAGTACGCAACGTGAGGAAATTATATCGACGCTCCTTTCACTGGTTCCAATTGAAAGTGAAGACGCCCAAAGCATTACCCATGCCCTACTAAATGAGCTTTCTCGAGATAAAATACCCGTATCCAACTTAATTGGAATCGGCACTGATAATGCGAGCGTTATGGTGGGTAGAAACAAAAGCGTATATGCAGAACTAAAAAAGACCGTGCCATCATTGGTACTAGTAAAATGTGTTTGTCACTCAGTGCAACTGGCGGTCAATACCGCTTGCAAGCAAGTTTTGCCAGAAGCACTGGGGTTTGTTATAAGTGAAACGTACGCATGGTTCTGCAAGAGTTCGGGTAGGCTAATTGCCTATAGAGATTTATATAAATGTATAAATAATGATGAGGTAGAGTGAAACTAAAATCAAGTATATGTGCTTTAACATATTTAATGGATTTCTATTGTGTTTGTTTTAATATTAACTTTACTAAAATTACCAATTTGACGTTCATACTTGTCCTACCCGTTTGTAGTAGATGCGTGTTAGTATTTTTAGGTGTGTTTAAGTTTTTATTTTTATATTGAATTTTATGTATCCCAAGGCTCCCCTTCAAATCACCAGAGTGGCTGACACCAGATGGCTATCCATTGAAAATGCAGTAAAACGAATTACAACGCAGTGGATTGAGCTGAAGTTGCATTTTCAATCTGCAGCATTGACGGAAAAGTGTCACAAAGCAAATATATTGAGCGGCTTATACAATGACGTTAATTATTTATATTTGCTGTTTTTGAAACCGATTCTTGCGGACATGCAAAGAATCAATAAAAACTTTCAAAGCAAGGACGCCGACCCTACTAAATTACTGTGTGATTTGATTCTGGGCATTAACTGTCTGAAATTAAAAATAATCCCACCCGACATTCAAGTTGATGTTGTTGAAGATGATTTTACGCAGCACGTCAGACGGGATTTGTATTTGGGATACGAATTCGAATCAAACCTGACAAAATTAAAAGGGAAGATCGATGATTCTGCAGAGAAAACCATTCGACATAACTGTACGGATTTTGTGATTGAGTTAGTCAGTCAGCTAAAGAAGAGGTAAGCTATTTAATATTATATACTATTTTTGCACTACAAATTATTTTTATATTTCAGGTTGCCGGACAATTATGCAATTTTAAAAACAATTGACGCATTTTCAGTGGATCGTGTTCTTCGAACAAAAAAGGACACAATACTGCCGATTTTGGAGCTATTTGAAAAAAGCAGCGACAAAAAAAGCAAAATAGCTGCACAATACGCTACCGTCCACCAATTAAAGTGGGAAAATGTTGAAAATACTTCAAATTATTGGTTCGAGGTCAAAAAATATCGAGACAGCGCAGGTGACAGCCCCTTTTCGGACCTGGTAGCTTTTGCCCTGACTCTACTTTCGTTGCCATGATCGAATGCGGAAGTAGAGAGGGTATTTAGCCAAGCTAATTTGGTTAAAACCAAAACCAGAAATCGGCTGGAAGTGGAGACGTTGAGTGCAATTTTGACAGTAAGGTAATTATATATATATAAATTTTTTTATTTAAATCAGTTGTATATATATTAACATGTATTTTATCTTTAGATTCGGATTGCGTCGGCATAAGATGTTTTGCCATAACTACAATTTGCCCGATAATTATTTAGCATTAATTGGATCCATGGCGGCGTACGAGGAAAGAGATATGGCCGATGAAGATGTGATTGAAGAAGCCTTACAACTATTGAACAAATAAATAAATATAAATAAAACTTTTTGTCCTTTTTTCCGCCTTTTTTTTAAGCTTTCCTTCCTTTTTTTCCTGTTTTTTTTTTTTTTTTCAATCTGTCCTTTTTTTTCGAAAAAATATTGGCATCACTGCACGCGCATCGTCTTTTTCGGTTGTGTAAGAGTGCAGACCGCAAAACGAAAAACGGTTGAGAGTTATTTGCGAGCTATGATTTTATTGCGTGTATTTTAGTTGGAAGATGTGTAGGTTCTCTTGCTGGGTTGATGGTTTTTTAGAAGTGCGTGTAATCGTTCCAGATTGTTTTGAGTGTTTCTTTTTTGTAAAGTTAATCAATTTATTTATATCCTTTTTGTTGTTGATGTTGTGTAAGAGCAATGGTGAAAGTGTAGCCATTTTAGCTGCTGTGTCTGCTAGTTCATTTCCTTTTATATTGACATGTCCAGGCGTCCAGAGTAGTTTAATCCGTTTGTGAGTTGAGTTGAGATTGTCTCGAATTTTTGCGATTATGGGTTGATATGTGTTTAAGATTTTGACGGCTAGTAAGGTGGATAGTGAATCCGTGCAGATAACAAATTTAGTTTTTGTTTCTTTTTGTGTGATCTCTACCGCACAGAGAATCGCTTCCGCCTCCGCTGTGAAAATTGAAGAGTGCCCAGGAGTTACGGCTGATTTTAATATCTTATTTTCTTCTGTGACAACGCTGAAGGCAGTTATGTGGTTCAGTTTTGATGCGACCGTGTATAGGAAAGTCCATGACTTGTATACGTTTCTGATTTTTTAGAAACCTTTTCTGTAGACTTCGCATGGGGTACTGTCTTTTTATATCCTTAACCCATAAAATGGGTAAAAAAGGTATAACGGTTTTGTCCAAAAGTATGTAAAAGGCTGAAGAAAGCATTTCCCACCCCACTAAGTATTTATATTCTTGATCAGCATCAATAACCGAGACGATATAGCCATGTCCGTCTGTCCGTCTGTATGAAGGCGCGGATCTCAGAGACTAAAAAAGATTTTGGATATAAGTTCTCCCATACCATGAGCAGAACAAGTTTGCTTCAAATTATCGACAACTATTCTGGTTTCCGATGTACACATGGAATCGATATCAAAAAATATCGAATTCGGAAAATGTAAGAACGAGGGTTGAAATAATGGGTAACGATAGAACTTTTCTGAAAATTTCGTCCAAATCGGTTCAGAAACACCGGAGATATCGTCAGCATACACAAGTCAATTATAAATTTAATATATTTGTTGCAACTGGGTTCAGGGTTTCTTCTAGTCGGGCTCTCCCGAATAGAGCCTTCTTACTCGTTTGTATTTCGCGAGCTCTAACAGTGTAGAGTGACTGTTTATTGTCCATGGTGGAAATTTTTCTTTGTATTTGCGTTCTGGTGAGATGAATATGTTTAGAGCTGCAGCTTTTTTGATGATCATTTCTAGGCTTGATGGCTGTTTTGTTGCTCTTTTCCGTTTAAGTTGCCTGAGGAGTGAATTTTGTAAGGAAGATCCATGTGAATTGGTTATGTTTTTAATATGTCGTCCAATGCTCCATTGAAATCTAGTGTTTAAGTCGGGGAGTCCTGTTTCTGCAAGCAATGTCCGTTTGTTTGTGCAATGTCCGTCATGGTGTCTGTCCGTCTGACCGTCCGTATGAGTGCAAGTTTTTTCCACACCCTTCAAGCTAGAGACTTGAAACTTTCCAATTCTCCTTAACTATGGGATAGTATATTAAAATCGATAAATTCGATAACTCAAAACCGATAAATCCACATATTTCGCACATCCTTACAGGTAGAGCTACCAAATTTAGTGAGCAGATTGGTACTAGCAGCCCCAAAAAAATGCATCAAAAGTTTTGGAGCCACGCCCACCCATTCCGCCTCCAGTCCCCCGCATTTTAAAGTCAAAAAGTAAGAAGGCTCTAGGCTAATTTATATAAGACTTTGGTATACTGGCTTAGCTTCCATCGATTAAGTTCAATATCTCCGGTGTTTCTCAACCGATTTGGACAAAATTTTCAGAAAAGTTCTATCATTATCCATTACTACCTCATTTTTAGATTTTCCAAATTCGATATTTTATTGTTATCGATATTATGTGTATATCGGAAACCAGAATAGTTATCGATAATTTGAAGCAAACTTGTTCTGCTCATGGTATAGGAGAACTTAAACACAAAATCAGAAGTCTCTAGCTCTTGTAGTCTCTGAGATCCACGCGTTCATACAGACAGACAGACGGACAGACGGACAGACAGACGGACAGACGGACATGGCTATATCGTCTCGGCTGTTGATGCTGTTCAAGAATATATATACTTTATAGGGTCGGAGATGCTTCCTTCTGCCTGTTACATACTTTTGCACAAAACCATTATACCCTTATTTACCCATTTTATGGGTTAAGGGTATAAAAAGCCTATGTCTCCCACAGTATTTGAGCTATAGCCACAAAATTTGGTGCCAAGATAGGTGATGATGACCCTCCAAAAATAGCATCAAAAATTTGGATGTCCCGCCCCCAATTAATGCCCTAGCCGCCCACACCCGACCCAACGCTTCATCAAAAACAAGAATTCGTGTATCTTCCAGATTTGTGGAGCTAGAGGCACCAAATTTGGTAGGAAGACAGCTGGCAACGACCCCCAACAATCTGCATCAAAGGTGCCACGCCCACCCATACCACCCCCAGCTCCCCTTTCCTCAGCGTTTACAAATTTTGAGCTAGAGCAAAGACCACGGAATATCAAGATGTTGCAATTGTTAAGAAAACACACTGATTTTTTACGTTAAGTTAAGTTGAGAGTAATCGCATACATTCCTTAAGTTAAGTTACGTTAATTTACGTTAAGTTAAGTTAAGTTAAGTCAAGAGTAAATAGGCCTTTACATAACAAAAAGAGTAAATAAAAGCTTTTCAAACTTTTTTTTTTTTTTTAAATTGCTGGTCTTATTTATTGAATCTTTTCTAGTGAATTAGAAAACTAGCAATAAGTATACAAATCTTATAAATAAATCTTAGCTAACAGTTCATTTTTGTTTTTGACTGTATTCTGAGTGCGCGTCCCTAAAAATCATCGCTGGGTTGGTAAGTCGTTACGACGAAGACGGGATCGGCTGCGCAGCCTTGTGAGACCTCTCGCGAGATGATTTGTGTGCGATGAGAGCTTGATAAGATATTTTACTTTTTGTTCCTCTATTTCCTCCTTGACTGTTGAGATGTTTAAGTCTTTATGAATGTTTTCGTTTCGAACATACCACGGTGCCCCGGTAATGGTTCTCAATATTTTTGACTGGGCTCTCTGGACAATGTCAATGCTGCTGTTGCTAGCGTTCCCCCATAACTGGGAACCATAGGTCCAGATTGGTTTTAGAACAGAGTTGTAAAGCAGGACCTTGTAGTCCAAACTAATGGAAGAGCGAGCATTGATGAGCCAGTGGAGGCTATTGGCTTTCAGTTTGAGATGTGTTCTTTTAGCTTCAATGTGTCGCCGCCATGTTAGTCTTCTGTCTAAGTGTACGCCCAGATACGTTACATCGTTTGTTTTTGGAAGTGTGGTGTTGTTTAACGTGAGCGGTGGACAATCTTGCCTGTTAAGGGTGAAAGTTACTTGCTTACATTTTTGTTCGTTTACCTTAATTCGCCAATCTGATAACCATTTTTCCACGTTGACCAGATGAAGGGCTAGTTGCGCTGTTGCTTGTATTGGGCATCTGGAGCGGCTGAGAATAGCTGTATCATCAGCAAAGGTAGATGTTGTCAATCGGCTGCTTATTGGGATGTCTGCTGTGAAAAGCACGTACAGTGTTGGTCCCAGTACGCTGCCCTGTGGAACACCAGCTTCGATACTGTGTTCGTCAGACATTGCAGTGTTACATCTTACTGCGAACTTCCTGTCGTATAGGTACGACTTAAGCAGCTTATGTGTGTTGTTTGGGAGCATTGCTTTGATCTTATGCATTAGACCTTCCAACCAAACTTTGTCGAATGCCTGAGAAACATCCAGAAATATTGCAGTGCAGTATTCTCTATTTTCGAACGCGCTTCGTATCTCTGATGTTATTCTGTTAACCTGCTCAATTGTTCCATGCTTTTCACGAAAGCCAAATTGGTGTGACGGGATTATGTTATGAAGATTCAGGAATGGATTTATCCGGGACAGCAAACATTTTTCAAAAAGTTTTGATAGACACGGTAATAAGCTTATAGGTCTATACGACGTGGGAACTGTGTGATCTTTTCCAGGCTTTGGTATCATAATGATAATTGACTTTTTCCATCTGTCTGGATAGTGGCCAAGTTTGGTGATAGCATTGAAGAGCTGGGCAATTATGCATATTGCACAGTAAGGAAGCTCAATAATCATCTTTGGGGTTATTTGGTCACCTCCTGGAGATTTTTTGGGTTCAGTTGCTCTTTAATGATTCTAACGATTTCATTCGGGCGAAACTTGATTGGATCATCTTGAAGCTGAGAGCCGTTTGAAGAAGTCGGTAGTGCAAACGTATTTGTTGCAGCGTTAGGTTGGAACACTTTTTGGAGATGAGTAGCAAATGTGTTAGCTCTTTCTTCATCGCTGCGAGCCCAGCCGCCTGCGAAGTTTCTTATAGGCATTACTGTTTCTGTTGGTGAGCTTAGAGTTGGGTGAGCTCTCCACAATGAGTTTTTCGTACTGGTGGTTGATAATTGCTCGATGTAACGACGTTGAACGCGCTCGTCCTCGATTTTTAACGCTTTGGTGAGTTTACGTGTGGCGTCTTTTAGTTTTTGCTTTGCCGATGGCGATCTGTTCGATTGCCAATCACGTCGTAAGCGCCGCTTTTCAAGAACGAGCTGTTCAATTTGTAGATTTGTTGTCCTTTGGTTGTGTATTGTTTTGGTATTTGAGGCGTAGCGGCGCGAGCTGCGGCGACGAAGACAGTCTCCAGAGTGTTAACAAAACTGTCAATGTCAGCTACATCAACGAGACGTGGCTTAAGCTCAATGTGTGAGCTTATAAATTTTTTGTATCTGAGCCAGTTAGTTTTATGTGAAGTTAACTTACTGGGTCGATTTATGTATTCAGGGTGTCGTTGCAGATTTATTAGGACTGGGGAGTGATCGGATGATAGATCCGAAAGGCACTCTGCACTTATCAGTCTACGCGAAATGTTTTTGGTAACTGCAAAGTCAATCAAATCGGGTAGTTTTTTGGGATCTGTCGGCCAGTATGTTGGTCTGCCAGGAGAAACGTAGTCGAGCTTGTTGTTAGCTTTTATAATTGCATTGTAGAGCTGCTTTCCTTTTGGATTCACTAGACGAGATCCCCAGTGTGTGTGCTTGGCATTGTAGTCTCCTGCCGCTATAAAGCATTCTCCTAGTGAGTTAAAAAATTCCATAAATTGGTCTTCAGATATGGTATAACGCGGAGGGCAGTATACAGCGGCAAGAGTAAGTTGGTTCCCACTGTTTAAATGTATTTTTAGAGATGTGGCCTGTAGAAAGTTTTCAGCAAACTCTTTATAGTAGTGGTGCTTGAGGCGGCTTCTGATCAAAATACCAGTTCCACCGTGTGCTTTACCATCGGGATGATTTGTACCATAGAATAAGTATCCACTTATGTTAAAGTTATATTTGTTTGTAAGGTGTGTTTCGGAAAGTAGCATTACGTCGATGTGCTTATCGAGTAGGAATTGAGCTAATTCAAGTTTATGCTGTGAGACGCCATTAGCGTTCCACGTAGATATTCGTATCTCAGCCATTGATTATTTTGACTGTTGTGATACAAGCATTTGTATCAAGAGATTTTGATTACGCATTAGTTCCTGCATAGTTGTTTTCATGAATGACATAAACTCGTTCATGCTCTGCTGCAGGGTACATACGAGTGCTTCGAGGTTACTTTGTTGCTGCTCCTGTGCAGCGTTTGTGCTCACTTGTTTTGGTTGTAAGTACGGTGTGTTTGAGGCAGGAAGAGCCAGTCCGGATCTTAGGGCGCTTGCATAAGTTGCGTTATTGGTTGAGAACTCGGGGCCAAGTGAGGATCTGGCTGCAGATGAAAAGAAGACGTCTGGGTTGTGTTTCGATGGAGTGAAGGTAGTCGGTGCGTGTTGCGAGCGTGCAGTGGTACAGCGCTGATGGATACGATTTTTAAGTTCCTTGTAGACTTGGCAGCCTCTGTAGTTGGCTGTATGCTTGCCTTCGCAGTAGAGTCTTCTTTGCTTACTGGGCAACTTGCGGAGCTGTGCAGTTCCCCACAGTATACGCATACCGAGCGCAGTGTACAGTAGGCTTTTGTATGGCCGTACTCTTGGCAGTTCATACATTGTACCGGACCGTTTCGTTTGTGCGGTTCTTCTACGGTGATTCTTCGGTGAAGTAAAAGCTGAAGTTTGTATATTGAGTGCACCTCGTGTTTTTTAAGCATCTTCGTTTCTGGTTCAAGTTCTATTTTAAAAAGTGGTTGCGGCATCCTATTCCTGTTTAAGATGTTTATGACGGTTTTTGCTCGAAATCCTTTTTCCTGCAGCGCCTGTTTTATTTCTTCTGGTGTTACATCAGGTTCTATGCCTTTTATTACGACCTGCAGGCCCTTGCAGCTTTTTAATTGATACGTATAATAATTCATTTTTTTTCGTTTAGATAATTTATGAGAACTCTGTAATTATCTTCCGACTTTGTCTGGACTTTAATTTCTTGAATTTTACCCTGTACGAGAGGGACTATGTAGAAACTATCTTTGCCTATGAGCTCGATAACTTTGTTAACAAAAGCACTGGAGCTTTTCTCGCGTATATATATTGGGGGTGGCTTCGGCTTTTTCGTGACAACCCCAACGGCTTCAGAAGGCAGATCATCTGTGTTTTCTGCCAAGATGTGAAATCTATTGCTATTGTATGTAGTATCATTCGAGGGTCTATTTAAATTGCTACGGGTCATTTTGGTTTATTCGTAGAATTTTGCGGACTTAGCTTTCTTTTGATATAAATGTAGCGATCCATACCAGTCTGTGTAGCCGGCTTAACATTTTTGCTGTTTGCAGTTTGATTTGCTGACGGCGCAGCAGTCGTTGTGCTTGTTGAACGGGAAGTAGGTATCGGTGCAGTTGTGGTTGTAGTCGCTGTTGCGGTACCTAGAGAGGCCGCGGCACTTGCAGTCGTTGCTAAGAGAGACGGGGAGCACGAAAACTTTCGGTCGCGTGCTGTGTGCAATACTTCATTTGTCGGATTGGGTGTTGCCGACCGCGCGCGGTCGGATTGCGTTGACTCGATAGATAACAGGGACGGAGACGGTGAGCAAGAACGTTCTCTGGCACGCGCTGTGTAAGAGAGTTCGATTTGCGGGTTGGGGGTAATTGACCGCTCGGGCTGCTCTGAAACTACGGAAAAGTAAGCGTTGCTCAGCCGACGACGCTCGTCTTGCTCGCGTTGTCGCTGGCCACAATTCTCGCGTTGACTCATTGTCTTGAGCGAGGTGAAGAATTTGTTAGTGCCTTTTGTTTTATATGTTATTATTTGTTAAAAGTCAATTGTTTTGTTTGAATTACAGATTTTTTAAAAAGCAATTTGTGCAGATACATTGCACTTAGCGTCTTTTCGCATAAAATATATATTTTATAAGCTTCTATATCACTGCACTTTTGCGTATGGGAATTAATTAACCGGACCACGATGAGAAAACACGTCTGCATTCGACGACAGTTGCTCACATTTAAAACTTGTATTAAATATTTTTTTAGTATTAACATGTTCAATGAACATATAAAAAAGCTTTAATGCATATTTATGCCTTACATAACAAAAAGAGTTAATAAAAGCTTTTCAAACTTGTATTAAATATTTTTTTAGCATTAAGATATTTTTTTAAAGCAATTTTATAAAAAACAAGTACTTAAAACTAATTATTTTTTGTTTTATGTTGTATATGTGATTTTGGATATGATTGGTTTGTGGAAATAAAAGTAGTTCTAATGATATTATATAGCAGCCGCTGCTGCCCTCGACAGTGCCAGCGATAGTATAAGACCAACGATTGTCCGATAGTTCCATCGATTGTTTGCTGTGCTGAGACGCACAGTGCAAGGGAAGCAAACCCATATGAACATGCTATCAGCTATCGCACTCGCTCACACTTATTGCTTACATTACTAATACTAATATACACATAAATCACACATTTGAAAAAATTTAATTATGCCCGAATATTTAATAAAATTTCCACACTTAGCAAATATCAATCATGACCGCATATACATACTATGTCAACGAAGGAAATCAAGTCTATTTTGTATATGTTCAAAATGAAATCTGTCAAGGAGTTTTTTATTATTATTATTATTTTTTATCGCTATTGCAAAATGGGCATATAGGTGCCGGTGTTTTGTTGAAAATGTGTGATGTGTTTGTATTGTGTGTCCTAGTCTGAATCTTGTGTATTTTATTCAGAGCTCGCAAATAACAGTTGACCGTTTCTTGCAGTCACCAAAAAACTGTTTTTTGCGCACCACTTGCGCAAAAAGTCAGACAAGAGCCGTTCACCAGTGTCTCTTGAACGAACGGTCTGTGCTCAACCAAAAACCAATTTCGTGTTTCCCTTTTGCTCTGCTCATTCGCTGACCGTTTTGCAACGAGCGAAGAAAATAAAAGTCTTTTGCATTTGTATGAATGTATATGCGAATGATCAGTCTACTTTTAAATCACACTTGCTTTTGTGGATTCGGTGCTTTAGGCACTGAAGAAAAAATACCGTTTACGATGAGTCTTTCGTTTTTTCGCTCTTCTACTGACCCTCAATAAGCGAGCGTTCAGTTGGATCGCTCTCTCTAAGTTGTTGTTGAGTGAGCATAACAAGAACCACGCAACTGAGAACAGTTAACAAAAAACCAAAACAAAGAAAACGAAAAGTTCTGTTCAGCGACAGCACGCGCACATAATTTGGCCTTTTTCCGGATAGATCTATCCTGTTTTTACCTGCTTCAGCCGGGAAAAATGTCAAACATCCCCTATCCGGAATTCTGTCTTTTTTTTGGTTCTCTTATCTGTAAGTCTGGCATTTTTAGACTTAATTTTTATTTTATGTAATTTTAAATTGATTTTTTACAAACTATCTCTTTGGCATCTCTTTTATGCAAACTTATATCGATATCGTGTGTAATCGTACGCATATCGAAGCATAATTTGCAAAAGTCATGTCTACTAAAAATGCATAAAGAAATTTATAAACAAAAATTCCGGGATTGCTGGCTACAGCAGCCAGATTTTAAAAACTGGTTGTGTCGCGATGCGTCGGACAGCAATAAGGCTTATTGCAAATACTGTAAATGCAGTGTAAGCTCGAAAGTTGACTGAATTCGCGCGCACATGGCGACAAAAAAGCATACACAAAACACATCATGTTTTAATCAAGGCAACAAAATTAGTTTTAAAGCAGTAAACCCGACTGAAGTTTGTCGCCAGGAAGCTGCATTGCTATGTTGTAGCCCAGCATTGTGCGATTGAGCCGGTCGATCACCTTAGTGAATTGTGCAAAACTTATTTTGGCGCCAAAGACATTAAATTGCACAGAACCAAGTGCACAATTAAAAATGTGTTGGCTGTTCATTTTAATGAAGATTTAAAACAGGACCTGGGCAATGAGAAATTCAGTCTTTTGACTGACGAATGCACCGACATCAGTATAACCAAGCTCCTAGGTAAGTAATAGTTGTTAATAGAAGCAAATTAATTTTAAATATTGCGGTATTTTCAGGCGTTTCTATAATCTACTACAGTACGCAACGTGAGGAAATTATATCGACGCTCCTTTCACTGGTTCCAATTGAAAGTGAAGACGCCCAAAGCATGACCCATGCCCTACTAAATGAGCTTTCTCGAGATAAAATACCCGTATCCAACTTAATTGGAATCGGCACTGGTAATGCGAGCGTTATGGTGGGTAGAAACAAAAGCGTATATACAGAACTAAAAAAGACCGTGCCATCATTGGTACTAGTAAAATGTGTTTGTCACTCAGTGCAACTGGCGGTCAATACCGCTTGCAAGCAAGTTTTGCCAGAAGCACTGGGGTTTGTTATAAGTGAAACGTACGCATGGTTCTGCAAGAGTTCGGGTAGGCTAATTGCCTATAGAGATTTATATAAATGTATAAATAATGATGAGGTAGAGTGAAACTAAAATCAAGTATATGTGCTTTAACATATTTAATGGATTTCTATTGTGTTTGTTTAATATTAACTTTACTAAAATTACCAATTTGACGTTCATACTTGTCCTACCCGTTTGTAGTAGATGCGTGTTAGTATTTTTAGGTGTGTTTAAGTTTTTATTTTTATATTGAATTTTATATCCCAAGGCTCCCCTTCAAATCACCAGAGTGGCTGACACCAGATGGCTATCCATTGAAAATGCAGTAAAACGAATTACAACGCAGTGGATTGAGCTGAAGTTGCATTTTCAATCTGCAGCATTGACGGAAAAGTGTCACAAAGCAAATATATTGAGCGGCTTATACAATGACGTTAATTATTTATATTTGCTGTTTTTGAAACCGATTCTTGCGGACATGCAAAGAATCAATAAAAACTTTCAAAGCAAGGACGCCGACCCTACTAAATTACTGTGTGATTTGATTCTGGGCATTAACTGTCTGAAATTAAAAATAATCCCACCCGACATTCAAGTTGATGTTGTTGAAGATGATTTTACGCAGCACGTCAGACGGGATTTGTATTTGGGATACGAATTCGAATCAAACCTGACAAAATTAAAAGGGAAGATCGATGATTCTGCAGAGAAAACCATTCGACATAACTGTACGGATTTTGTGATTGAGTTAGTCAGTCAGCTAAAGAAGAGGTAAGCTATTTAATATTATATACTATTTTTGCACTACAAATTATTTTTATATTTCAGGTTGCCGGACAATTATGCAATTTTAAAAACAATTGACGCATTTTCAGTGGATCGTGTTCTTCGAACAAAAAAGGACACAATACTGCCGATTTTGGAGCTATTTGAAAAAAGCAGCGACAAAAAAAGCAAAATAGCTGCACAATACGCTACCGTCCACCAATTAAAGTGGGAAAATGTTGAAAATACTTCAAATTATTGGTTCGAGGTCAAAAAATATCGAGACAGCGCAGGTGACAGCCCCTTTTCGGACCTGGTAGCTTTTGCCCTGACTCTACTTTCGTTGCCATGATCGAATGCGGAAGTAGAGAGGGTATTTAGCCAAGCTAATTTGGTTAAAACCAAAACCAGAAATCGGCTGGAAGTGGAGACGTTGAGTGCAATTTTGACAGTAAGGTAATTATATATATATAAATTTTTTTATTTAAATCAGTTGTATATATATTAACATGTATTTTATCTTTAGATTCGGATTGCGTCGGCATAAGATGTTTTGCCATAACTACAATTTGCGTACCAGGAAAGAGATATGGCCGATGAAGATGTGATTGAAGAAGCCTTACAACTATTGAACAAATAAATAAATATAAATAAAACTTTTTGTCCTTTTTTCCGCCTTTTTTTAAGCTTTCCTTCCTTTTTTTCCTGTTTTTTTTTTTTTTTTCAATCTGTCCTTTTTTTCGAAAAAATATTGGCATCACTGCACGCGCATCGTCTTTTTCGGTTGTGTAAGAGTGCAGACCGCAAAACGAAAAACGGTTGAGAGTTATTTGCGAGCTATGATTTTATTGCGTGTATTTTAGTTGGAAGATGTGTAGGTTCTCTTGCTGGGTTGATGGTTTTGTAGAAGTGCGTGTAATCGTTCCAGATTGTTTTGAGTGTTTCTTTTTTTGTAAAGTTAATCAATTTATTTATATCCTTTTTGTTGTTGATGTTGTGTAAGAGCAATGGTGAAAGTGTAGCCATTTTAGCTGCTGTGTCTGCTAGTTCATTTCCTTTTATATTGACATGTCCAGGCGTCCAGAGTAGTTTAATCCGTTTGTGAGTTGAGTTGAGATTGTCTCGAATTTTTGCGATTATGGGTTGATATGTGTTTAAGATTTTGACGGCTAGTAAGGTGGATAGTGAATCCGTGCAGATAACAAATTTAGTTTTTGTTTCTTTTTGTGTGATCTCTACCGCACAGAGAATCGCTTCCGCCTCCGCTGTGAAAATTGAAGAGTGCCCAGGAGTTACGGCTGATTTTAATATCTTATTTTCTTCTGTGACAACGCTGAAGGCAGTTATGTGGTTCAGTTTTGATGCGACCGTGTATAGGAAAGTCCATGACTTGTATACGTTTCTGATTTTTTAGAAACCTTTTCTGTAGACTTCGCATGGGGTACTGTCTTTTTATATCCTTAACCCATAAAATGGGTAAAAAAGGTATAACGGTTTTGTCCAAAAGTATGTAAAAGGCTGAAGAAAGCATTTCCCACCCCACTAAGTATTTATATTCTTGATCAGCATCAATAACCGAGACGATATAGCCATGTCCGTCTGTCCGTCTGTATGAAGGCGCGGATCTCAGAGACTAAAAAAGATTTTGGATATAAGTTCTCCCATACCATGAGCAGAACAAGTTTGCTTCAAATTATCGACAACTATTCTGGTTTCCGATATACACATGGAATCGATATCAAAAAATATCGAATTCGGAAAATGTAAGAACGAGGTATAACGGGTAACGATAGAACTTTTCTGAAAATTTCGTCCAAATCGGTTCAGAAACACCGGAGATATCGTCAGCATACACAAGTCAATTATAAATTTAATATATTTGTTGCAACTGGGTTCAGGGTATCTTCTAGTCGGGCTCTCCCGAATAGAGCCTTCTTACTCGTTTGTATTTCGCGAGCTCTAACAGTGTAGAGTGACTGTTTATTGTCCATGGTGGAAATTTTTCTTTGTATTTGCGTTCTGGTGAGATGAATATGTTTAGAGCTGCAGCTTTTTTGATGATCATTTCTAGGCTTGATGGCTGTTTTGTTGCTCTTTTCCGTTTAAGTTGCCTGAGGAGTGAATTTTGTAAGGAAGATCCATGTGAATTGGTTATGTTTTTAATATGTCGTCCAATGCTCCATTGAAATCTAGTGTTTAAGTCGGGGAGTCCTGTTTCTGCAAGCAATGTCCGTTTGTTTGTGCAATGTCCGTCATGGTGTCTGTCCGTCTGACCGTCCGTATGAGTGCAAGTTTTTTCCACACCCTTCAAGCTAGAGACTTGAAACTTTCCAATTCTCCTTAACTATGGGATAGTATATTAAAATCGATAAATTCGATAACTCAAAACCGATAAATCCACATATTTCGCACATCCTTACAGGTAGAGCTACCAAATTTAGTGAGCAGATTGGTACTAGCAGCCCCAAAAAAATGCATCAAAAGTTTTGGAGCCACGCCCACCCATTCCGCCTCCAGTCCCCCGCATTTTAAAGTCAAAAAAGTAAGAAGGCTCTAGGCTAATTTATATAAGACTTTGGTATACTGGCTTAGCTTCCATCGATTAAGTTCAATATCTCCGGTGTTTCTCAACCGATTTGGACAAAATTTTCAGAAAAGTTCTATCATTATCCATTACTACCTCATTTTTAGATTTTCCAAATTCGATATTTTATTGTTATCGATATTATGTGTATATCGGAAACCAGAATAGTTATCGATAATTTGAAGCAAACTTGTTCTGCTCATGGTATAGGAGAACTTAAACACAAAATCAGAAGTCTCTAGCTCTTGTAGTCTCTGAGATCCACGCGTTCATACAGACAGACAGACGGACAGACGGACAGACAGACGGACAGACGGACATGGCTATATCGTCTCGGCTGTTGATGCTGTTCAAGAATATATATACTTTATAGGGTCGGAGATGCTTCCTTCTGCCTGTTACATACTTTTGCACAAAACCATTATACCCTTATTTACCCATTTTATGGGTTAAGGGTATAAAAAGCCTATGTCTCCCACAGTATTTGAGCTATAGCCACAAAATTTGGTGCCAAGATAGGTGATGATGACCCTCCAAAAATAGCATCAAAAATTTGGATGTCCCGCCCCCAATTAATGCCCTAGCCGCCCACACCCGACCCAACGCTTCATCAAAAACAAGAATTCGTGTATCTTCCAGATTTGTGGAGCTAGAGGCACCAAATTTGGTAGGAAGACAGCTGGCAACGACCCCCAACAATCTGCATCAAAGGTGCCACGCCCACCCATACCACCCCCAGCTCCCCTTTCCTCAGCGTTTACAAATTTTGAGCTAGAGCAAAGACCACGGAATATCAAGATGTTGCAATTGTTAAGAAAACACACTGATTTTTTACGTTAAGTTAAGTTGAGAGTAATCGCATACATTCCTTAAGTTAAGTTACGTTAATTTACGTTAAGTTAAGTTAAGTTAAGTCAAGAGTAAATAGGCCTTTACATAACAAAAAGAGTAAATAAAAGCTTTTCAAACTTGTATTAAATATTTTTTTAGTATTAACATGTTCAATGAACATATAAAAAAGCTTTAATGCATATTTATGCCTTACATAACAAAAAGAGTTAATAAAAGCTTTTCAAACTTGTATTAAATATTTTTTTAGCATTAAGATATTTTTTTAAAGCAATTTTATAAAAAACAAGTACTTAAAACTAATTATTTTTTGTTTTATGTTGTATATGTGATTTTGGATATGATTGGTTTGTGGAAATAAAAGTAGTTCTAATGATATTATATAGCAGCCGCTGCTGCCCTCGACAGTGCCAGCGATAGTATAAGACCAACGATTGTCCGATAGTTCCATCGATTGTTTGCTGTGCTGAGACGCACAGTGCAAGGGAAGCAAACCCATATGAACATGCTATCAGCTATCGCACTCGCTCACACTTATTGCTTACATTACTAATACTAATATACACATAAATCACACATTTGAAAAAATTTAATTATGCCCGAATATTTTAATAAAATTTCCACACTTAGCAAATATCAATCATGACCGCATATACATACATATGTCAAACGAAAGGAAATCAAGTCTATTTTGTATATGTTCAAAATGAAATCTGTCAAGGAGTTTTTTATTATTATTATTATTTTTTATCGCTATTGCAAAATGGGCATATAGGTGCCGGTGTTTTGTTGAAAATGTGTGATGTGTTTGTATTGTGTGTCCTAGTCTGAATCTTGTGTATTTTATTCAGAGCTCGCAAATAACAGTTGACCGTTTCTTGCAGTCACCAAAAAACTGTTTTTTGCGCACCACTTGCGCAAAAAGTCAGACAAGAGCCGTTCACCAGTGTCTCTTGAACGAACGGTCTGTGCTCAACCAAAAACCAATTTCGTGTTTCCCTTTTGCTCTGCTCATTCGCTGACCGTTTTGCAACGAGCGAAGAAAATAAAAGTCTTTTGCATTTGTATGAATGTATATGCGAATGATCAGTCTACTTTTAAATCACACTTGCTTTTGTGGATTCGGTGCTTTAGGCACTGAAGAAAAAATACCGTTTACGATGAGTCTTTCGTTTTTTCGCTCTTCTACTGACCCTCAATAAGCGAGCGTTCAGTTGGATCGCTCTCTCTAAGTTGTTGTTGAGTGAGCATAACAAGAACCACGCAACTGAGAACAGTTAACAAAAAACCAAAACAAAGAAAAACGAAAATTTCTGTTCAGCACACGCGCACATAATTTGGCCTTTTTCCGGATAGATCTATCCTGTTTTTACCTGCTTCAGCCGGGAAAAATGTCAAACATCCCCTATCCGGAATTCTGTTTTTTTTTTGGTTCTCTTATCTGTAAGTCTGGCATTTTTAGACTTAATTTTTTATTTTATGTAATTTTAAATTGATTTTTTACAAACTATCTCTTTGGCATCTCTTTTATTCAAACTTATATCGATATCGTGTGTAATCGTACGCATATCGAAGCATAATTTGCAAAAGTCATGTCTACTAAAAATGCATAAAGAAATTTATAAACAAAAATTCCGGGATTGCTGGCTACAGCAGCCAGATTTTAAAAACTGGTTGTGTCGCGATGCGTCGGACAGCAATAAGGCTTATTGCAAATACTGTAAATGCAGTGTAAGCTCGAAAGTTGACTGAATTCGCGCGCACATGGCGACAAAAAAGCATACACAAAACACATCATGTTTTAATCAAGGCAACAAAATTAGTTTTAAAGCAGTAAACCCGACTGAAGTTTGTCGCCAGGAAGCTGCATTAGCTATGTTTGTAGCCCAGCATTGTGCGATTGAGCCGGTCGATCACCTTAGTGAATTGTGCAAAACTTATTTTGGCGCCAAAGACATTAAATTGCACAGAACCAAGTGCACAATTAAAAATGTGTTGGCTGTTCATTTTAATGAAGATTTAAAACAGGACCTGGGCAATGAGAAATTCAGTCTTTTGACTGACGAATGCACCGACATCAGTATGACCAAGCTCCTAGGTAAGTAATAGTTGTTAATAGAAGCAAATTAATTTTAAATATTGCGGTATTTTCAGGCGTTTCTATAATCTACTACAGTACGCAACGTGAGGAAATTATATCGACGCTCCTTTCACTGGTTCCAATTGAAAGTGAAGACGCCCAAAGCATTACCCATGCCCTACTAAATGAGCTTTCTCGAGATAAAATACCCGTATCCAACTTAATTGGAATCGGCACTGATAATGCGAGCGTTATGGTGGGTAGAAACAAAAGCGTATATACAGAACTAAAAAAGACCGTGCCATCATTGGTACTAGTAAAATGTGTTTGTCAGTCAGTGCAACTGGCGGTCAATACCGCTTGCAAGCAAGTTTTGCCAGAAGCACTGGGGTTTGTTATAAGTGAAACGTACGCATGGTTCTGCAAGAGTTCGGGTAGGCTAATTGCCTATAGAGATTTATATAAATGTATAAATAATGATGAGGTAGAGTGAAACTAAAATCAAGTATATGTGCTTTAACATATTTAATGGATTTCTATTGTGTTTGTTTTAATATTAACTTTACTAAAATTACCAATTTGACGTTCATACTTGTCCTACCCGTTTGTAGTAGATGCGTGTTAGTATTTTTAGGTGTGTTTAAGTTTTTATTTTTATATTGAATTTTATGTATCCCAAGGCTCCCCTTCAAATCACCAGAGTGGCTGACACCAGATGGCTATCCATTGAAAATGCAGTAAAACGAATTACAACGCAGTGGATTGAGCTGAAGTTGCATTTTCAATCTGCAGCATTGACGGAAAAGTGTCACAAAGCAAATATATTGAGCGGCTTATACAATGACGTTAATTATTTATATTTGCTGTTTTTGAAACCGATTCTTGCGGACATGCAAAGAATCAATAAAAACTTTCAAAGCAAGGACGCCGACCCTGCTAAATTACTGTGTGATTTGATTCTGGGCATTAACTGTCTGAAATTAAAAATAATCCCACCCGACATTTAAGTTGATGTTGTTGAAGATGATTTTACGCAGCACGTCAGACGGGATTTGTATTTGGGATACGAATTCGAATCAAACCTGACAAAATTAAAAGGGAAGATCGATGATTCTGCAGAGAAAACCATTCGACATAACTGTACGGATTTTGTGATTGAGTTAGTCAGTCAGCTAAAGAAGAGGTAAGCTATTTAATATTATATACTATTTTTGCACTACAAATTATTTTTATATTTCAGGTTGCCGGACAATTATGCAATTTTAAAAACAATTGACGCATTTTCAGTGGATCGTGTTCTTCGAACAAAAAAGGACACAATACTGCCGATTTTGGAGCTATTAGAAAAAAGCAGCGACAAAAAAAGCAAAATAGCTGCACAATACGCTACCGTCCACCAATTAAAGTGGGAAAATGTTGAAAATACTTCAAATTATTGGTCCGAGGTCAAAAAATATCGAGACAGCGCAGGTAACAGCCCCTTTTCGGACCTGGTAGCTTTTGCCCTGACTCTACTTTCGTTGCCATGATCGAATGCGGAAGTAGAGAGGGTATTTAGCCAAGCTAATTTGGTTAAAACCAAAACCAGAAATCGGCTGGAAGTGGAGACGTTGAGTGCAATTTTGACAGTAAGGTAATTATATATATATAAATTTTTTTATTTAAATCAGTTGTATATATATTAACATGTATTTTATCTTTAGATTCGGATTGCGTCGGCATAAGATGTTTTGCCATAACTACAATTTGCCCGATAATTATTTAGCATTAATTGGATCCATGGCGGCGTACGAGGAAAGAGATATGGCCGATGAAGATGTGATTGAAGAAGCCTTACAACTATTGAACAAATAAATAAATATAAATAAAACTTTTTGTCCTTTTTTCCGCCTTTTTTTTTAAGCTTTCCTGCTTTTTTTCCTGTTTTTTTTTTCAATCTGTCCTTTTTTTTCGAAAAAATATTGGCATCACTGCACGCGCATCGTCTTTCTCGGTTGTGTAAGAGTGCAGACCGCAAAACGAAAAACGGTTGAGAGTTATTTGCGAGCTATGATTTTATTGCGTGTATTTTAGTTGGAAGATGTGTAGGTTCTCTTGCTGGGTTGATAGTTTTGTAGAAGTGCGTGTAATCGTTCCAGATTGTTTTGAGTGTTTCTTTTTTTGTAAAGTTAATCAATTTATTTATATCCTTTTTGTTGTTGATGTTGTGTAAGAGCAATGGTGAAAGTGTAGCCATTTTAGCTGCTGTGTCTGCTAGTTCATTTCCTTTTATATTGACATGTCCAGGCGTCCAGAGTAGTTTAATCCGTTTGTGAGTTGAGTTGAGATTGTCTCGAATTTTTGCGATTGTGGGTTGATATGTGTTTAGGATTTTGACGGCTAGTAAGGTGGATAGTGAATCCGTGCAGATAACAAATTTAGTTTTTGTTTCTTTTTGTGTGATCTCTACCGCACAGAGAATCGCTTCCGCCTCCGCTGTGAAAATTGAAGAGTGCCCAGGAGTTACGGCTGATTTTAATATCTTATTTTCTTCTGTGACAACGCTGAAGGCAGTTATGTGGTTCAGTTTTGATGCGACCGTGTATAGGAAAGTCCATGACTTGTATTCGTTTCTGATTTTTTAGAAACCTTTTCTGTAGACTGGGGTACTGTCTTTTTATATCCTTAACCCATAAAATGGGTAAAAAAGGTATAACGGTTTTGTCCAAAAGTATGTAAAAGGCTGAAGAAAGCATTTCCCACCCCACTAAGTATTTATATTCTTGATCAGCATCAATAACCGAGACGATATAGCTATGTCCGTCTGTCCGTCTGTATGAAAGCGCGGATCTCAGAGACTAAAAAAGATTTTGGAACTTATATCCATACCATGAGCAGAACAAGTTTGCTTCAAATTATCGACAACTATTCTGGTTTCCGATATACACATGGAATCGATATCAAAAAATATCGAATTCGGAAAACGTAAGAACGAGGGTTGAAATAATGGGTAACGATAGAACTTTTCTGAAAATTTCGTCCAAATCGGTTAAGAAACACCGGAGATATCGAATTTATCTGATTGAAGTTAAGTCAGTATACCAAAGTCAATCATAAATTGAATATATTTGTTGCAACTGGGTTCAGGGTATCTTCTAGTCGGGCTCTCTCGAATAGAGCCTTCTTACTCGTTTGTATTTCGCGAGCTCTAACAGTGTAGAGTGACTGTTTATTGTCCATGGTGGAAATTTTTCTTTGTATTTGCGTTCTGGTGAGATGAATATGTTTAGAGCTGCAGCTTTTTTGATGATCATTTCTAGGCTTGATGGCTTTTTTGTTGCTCTTTTCCGTTTAAACTTTTCCGTTGAAACTTTCCAATTCTCCTTAACTATGGGATAGTAAATTAAAATCGATAAATTCGATAACTCAAAACCGATAAATCCACATATTTCGCACATCCTTACAGCTAGAACTACCAAATTTAGTGAGCAGATTGGTACTAGCAGCCCTCAAAAAATGCATCAAAAATTTTGGAGCCACGCCCACCCATTACGCCTACAGTCCCACCGCATTTTTAAGTCAAAAAAACCTACGTCTCCCACAGTATTTGAGCTATAGCCACAACATTTGGTGCCAAGATAGGTGATGATGACCCTCCAAAAATTGCATCAAAAATTTGGATGTCACGCTCCCAATTAATGCCGTAGCCGCCCACACCCGACCCAACGCTTCATCAAAAACAAGAATTCGTGTATCTTCCAGATTTGTGGAGCTAGAGGCACCAAATTTGGTAGGAAGATAGCTGGCAACGCCCCCAACAATCTGCATCAAAGTTTTGGTGGCACGCCCACCCATTCCGCCGCCTTTCCCCACCCTTTACAAACTTTGAGCTAGAGTCACCAAATTTGGTATGAAGGTAGCAATTGATATTCCTCATAGATCTGCAGCCAAAATATGGATGCCACGCCCACCCATACCACCCCCAGCCCCCCTTTCCTCACCGTTTACAAATTTGAGCTAGAGCAAAGACTATGGAATATCAAGATGTTGCAATTGTTAAGAAAAGTTTTGTCTCAAGGGTTTGCCTCAGAAATATATCTAATGGTATGCAGAATAACAAAAGCAGTAAGCCATAAGTGTGAGGGAGCGCGATAGAGGGAAGCATGTGCAGCCGTTTTTGTTTCAATTGCACATGCACTCAGCGGCCCGTCAAGTGTACGACAAGCGGCAGGCCAGCAGCAATCAAGAACGGTAAAAATTTGTCACTGTATGACCCCATTTACACGCTGAAGTTTTTTCACGAAGTTTTTTTTCATTCTGTTTTAAAACTTCTTCGGAATTCAGGTCGCATTTACACGCTGAAGTTTTTCAGTGAAGTTTTTCCTTTGAAAATGCAACTCTGGTTTAAATTTATGGTCGATAAACATACACAGTTAACACCAGTTCAATTAATTCTTTCGTCCATAACATTTATATTAATAATTTATAAACCACAGCAATATATTTACTATTTGCGCTAATATTTGCTTGTGCGATATTTCGTATCAATAACGTAATTTTTTCACATCAAACACTGTGCAACTCTGTGTTTACATTCTATCGGAATAAGGCAAAGCAAAATTAGAAGAAAAATTCACGAAATGAAATTTTACACCTCTACTCTCCTTGCCTTCAAACAAAAGATTCAGAGAGAAAATTCACGAAAAAACTTCAGCGTGTAAATGGGGTCAAAGTGTGCGTTTGTTTCCCTTTTTGCAGGGCCTGCTGTCTTTTGCTATTTTTCATAACTTGATTTTTTCTGTGTCGGCAAACGACATCGACAAGTGCATTACTGAATTTCGAAATTTGTGTGCATCGCTGCATAAATTGCGATGGCATAATTTGTGTCTAGTGTCATAGAATTAAAAAAAGGAAAGAGTATGAATGACGAGCAATTGCTAAACTGAAAGTTGACTGTTTGTGTACATCTATGCATATGCAGCACCCTTAAATGTGACTGTGGCAATCGTATATAGTTTAGCAAAAAGTGAAACACACGCACACATTAAGTGACAAATTTTTACCGTTCTTGGTTGCCGCTGGCCTGCCGCTTGTCGTACACTTGACGGGCCGCTTAGTACAAAGGCAACGATAGAATATGAACAGGTAATATTATTCAGTTGCTCAGTTGTTCTGAACGATGAACGACAGAATATGAACAGGTTATTATATTCAGTTGGTTTGAATGAACATTGTTTCATTTTTGAATGCAATAAATTCGTTTTGTAACTTTGAGCCTACCAAATACATTTTCAAATTTTAATTAGATTGATAACAAATTTTCAACTTTTCTGCCACTTGAGTGTCGCCTGATAAAATTTGTAATCATTTGTTGACCAGCAACCGAAATCAAGGGACTTGCCTCAGCCTCAATTGCTGGTGCTGGATCAGATGCCCACAGTAACTGTTGGATGCTTCAGCTTTAAGTGGTGCGTCAAATTGCTTTGAGACGCGCCAGGTATGCTCAGCAAGGATTTGCGATAAATACACTTGCCGGTCTTTCCACCCTTAATCCCAATAATATGGTTCCATACTAGAGTTGTGTCGTTTCGTTAAGAATAAGTTCATATCAACGGGTCATCGAAATGAACGAATGAACCAATTCAGTAATTCGTGAACGATATCGTTCATTTAGGCCCAATATCTCAATGTCCGGTTAAATTTTCGTTTAGCTAACTGCCGCATTATTTTGCTGGTCGAGTTAAAACAATTTGGTTTTCTCAAAGCCAAAATAACCTTTCATCGATAAGTAACTATCGCCTTAACAGCGTTGCCACAAAGCGTTGGCATTTATAGCGAGCGGCTCAGCTGTTTTTTGTTATTGTTTTAGTTGGTGACTGGCAAATTTTGCATATTTAAAATATATAATATATAAAATTAAAATGAACACGCCTGATTGCAAACGGTTCCGTGGGAAAAACTTTTCGCTTTCTGAGAAGCATTTGTTGGTGGAACTAGTGGAGTCGAATCAGCATATTTTAGAGTGCAAGAAGAGCGACGCCGTTACGTGGAAGCAGAAGAACGAAGCCTGGCAGAAACTTGCTGCTCAGTTCACTGCGCAAACTGGTGTTAGTCGTTCTTGGAAAGCCTTGAAGGACAAATATGTTGTGCGATGCCATTTTTCTTCAATAACAAAATAAATATACAATTCAAGGGACAGCTGTTTGCTTTATCGATGATTCTTACTGATATATCGTGACTTCAACTCGCTATAAATTTTAACCGAGACCCAGCCTTCCGGTTAGTTTGTTTCTCATATACTCCTAACCGAACATTGAGAGACTCAAATTCGACTAAACTTAGAATAAGTTGACTAACCGGACATTGAAATATTGGGTCTCATTTTGGCGGAAATCTGACATTGGTTAAACGTGATTATTGTTGAATTTTCCCAAAATAATATGTCTAAGAGGAAACGTAGTGAGGTATGGAACCATATTATTGGGATTGAGGGTGGAAAGACCGGCAAGTGTATTTATCGCAAATCCTTGCTGAGCATACCTGGCGCGTCTCAAAGCAATTTGACGCACCACTTAAAGCTGAAGCATCCAACAGTTACTGTGGGCATCGAACGTCAAATTCAGAAAACCTCAGAAGCTGATCCAGCACCAGCAATTGAGGCTGAGGTAAGTCCCTTGATTTCAGTTGTTGGTCAACATATTATTACAAATTTTATCAGGCGACACCCAAGTGGCAGAAAATTTGATATCAATCTAATTAAAATTTGAAAATGTATTTGGTAGGCTCAAAGTAACAAAACGAATTTATTGCATTCAAAAATGAAACAATGTTCATTCAAACCAACTGAATATAATAACCTGTTCATATTCTGTCGTTCATCGTTCAGAACTGACCAACTGAAAAATGACCTGTTCATATTCTTTCGTTATCGTTCAGAGCAACTGAGCAACTGAATAAAATGACCTGTTCATTTTATATCGTTCACCGTTCAGAACATGAGAAATACTGAATAAAATGACCTGCTCATAATCTATCGTTCATCGTTCAGAACAACTGAATAGAATGACTGACTTAGTTCACAGCTGAAAAATGAGCTATTGAACTTAAACAGCAAATTGAACTAAAAATACCAATATATTTTAATATATTAAAAATATATTTAAATTTCAAATTATATAAATACTATGGTTACTTTTATAATTTTTGTTGCACAAGGACAGACGTATTTATTTATTTTTTTTATTTATTGTCAGCTGAGTACAGCTGACATTTAAATGAAATCAAATTTAATTTAAATTAAAAATAGTTAAAATAATTAAATTAAGTAAAATGTAGAATAATATATAAATCTGAAAATATAATTAAAAGTTAACGTTAAAGCTCTGGGAAATTCAATAAAAAATTGAGAAGTCCAAAATTTGTTGCGAGGATTGGGAAAAACCCGGAAAAACCCAATCAGACCAGCGTTAGATTAGTAATTAGTGGTTACGATTAGATAAAGCAAACAGAATCGATCTTTTTAGTACTGGAATTGAGGCTTCTAAGGAGACAACAGAATAAAGTTTGTTATAGTCAGAACATATAACACTACGGTTAAGCTATGCACCCATGTGATCTAACACAGGATGAAAATTTGTTTTTAATTTCTGCTAACTGCGCTGTCATGATTGAAGCAAAACTAAAAATAAAACTATTTTATTTTCTTCCTATTTTGCAACTTTTAAGGAGCGGTTTTGCACTTGTTATTTTTATCTTAAGCAAAAATTTTGCACGTGAATACGTCATGTGCGTGCATGTGTCGAAGATGTTGCAGAATCATCTTGTGCAGACTCAATTAATGTGTCGCTTTCTATTTCGCTGTCAGCGCAACGTTTTCTAAGGCGTAATCTGTGTGAGCGCTTCATGACTGTTTCGTTCACTCGTGATATTCAAAGTGATCAAAAACCAACGCGTGCCTAACACGCATAACCAAAACGTACAGTACTCTCCTAGACACACCGTACGGTACTTTTCCAGGCTCGCTACCTACACATTTTGGTGAATTACTCTTTAAGGCCTGTACGCAGATGCCTGTACAGCTCCCGTACAGCAAAAACTTCATATAAAAAAAAAATGGTCCCGTACAGCTTCAGTACAGTACGTACATTTTAGTCTGCAGTTCTGTTAGCTACTGCTGGTACGGTAGTGTTGAACAATGAAAATGTTATGTTAAAATGCTACGGGCAGTAAATAGCTTTCAGCAGCTATTTACAGTCGTAAAAAATCAAAAACATGTCGGTCAAGAGCCGGCTTATACATTTTTCTGATAATATTAACAAAGTTGACCTAATTCAGGCTACAATAGAGCCATACTTATTGTTTTGGAAGTCAATGCTGCGCAAGAAGTATTGAATAAAAATATATTAATAAATTAATAAGGTACAATTTAAGTAACATATAAACAGGATTGTACTGCCACTGATCTATTACAGGTTATAGATCTGTAAGGTGAATTTGCTTTGAGTCTAGTTTAGTTTAATCTTTAGTAATCTAAGCTCTGCCCATCAAATATGGGTTCACTAAAATGCTTTTTGGTTTTGCAGCCTGCTTTTTTCACAACCGCCAGCAGCAGGGCGTTAGTTGTACTCAAACACAAAAGTAGCACGCGTTGGTCGTGAATCAGTATTTTGAATTTAAGTATACAAAACACAGCTGCATTTCCGATTTATTTACAAAAAAAAAATTAGCCTACCGCCACAATATGTTAATTTTTCAACACTTGTCGTTACAGCCGTAAAACTCATGTATACTGTACGGGAGATGTACGGGGCTCATGCGTACAGGCCTTTACTATGCACACCAGCGACCGGCAAAGTTAGCGTTTCCTATAGCTGGCTATAGGGCAGCAATTTTTTCGTTTTACGCTGTACGCTATAAAAAAACTAATACAAGCGCACGCTGTTCGGCTTTCGGCAGTTGTGTTGCTCCCACTTCGGCAAAGCAAATCAAGTCAGTTGCTGTTCAGCATTCACTAAGGCAAGACCTCGCTGCGCAATTTTTTTGAATGCCGAATATTAAACACTGCAAAAAAACTGAAATATGAATGAATTTTTTTTCAATGAAAATATGGATGGCGAGTCCCAATGTTAATGTGAATGTAGCAAATTACCCACATTCAAAAGAAGAAATTTTAAAATTATACTCCATATTCCCCACATCTTATAATTGCGAAACAACGTTTTCAACATTAAAAAACATAAAAACTAAAAATAGAAATAAAATTTCCAATAAATATTTAGACGACCTACTTAGAATAAAATGCTATAATGACGAAATAGAACTGGACCAAATAGTTAAAGAATTTGAATAAAAAAATAACGTGAACTTTTTTTTTGATTTGCCAACTTTTTCATTTTTCTCAGTGCACTGTTTTCTTCGTGCGCGAACACAGTTTTCAATACAAGCAAAGAGCAATAAAAGTATAGATGTGTGAGTTTGCCGGTCGCTGATGTACACACACCAGTACCAGCACACAATGCGCAATATCCATACATACAGACGTCTGCGTTTCGCTCACACCCGCCATCAGACTACGTTCGACAGAAACCCTAACGGGAATCTGCCGCGCTAAACGAACAGAGAAGGCACCAGCAGAGAATATGCAAACGACAATAAATACACAGGCAGAAATAATAGCAAACGATCGTTAGATTTGAATTATAAAATTACTATGCGACATATGTACATGCATACATGTACTCACACATGCAAATGCAGGCCACTAAAAAAGAAAAGAAAATCAAAAATCTCGAGAAGCAGGCCCAGCAACATCCGCTAGCCCGCCGCCTGTCCTTTTACTTACAGTAGAAAACAAAAACGGCTGCACATGCTATCCGCTATCAAACTCGCTCACATTTATTGCGTACTGGTTTCTTTATTTTCTATGCTACATGAAAAACAATTGGGAACGTTGCAGTCGGACGCAACCTCGTAAAAGGTGGGGGAAGGGGGGCTGTGGGTGGAATGAGTGGGCGTGGCTCCAAAACTTTGATGCAGATCTTTGGGGGTTGTTACCAGCTATCTTCCTTCGGTGACTCTAGCTCAAGCACAATGAAAGATACACGCATTCCCGATTTTAACGAAGCGTTGGGGTGGTTGAAGGCGGCTAGGGCGGTATGGGTGGGCGTGGCATTGAAAGTTTTAATTCAGATTTTTGGGAGTTGCTTGTTGTTATCTTCATCAAAATTGGTAGGTCTAGCTGTAAGGATGCGCGAAATAGATGGATTTATCGATTTTGAGCTATAGAATTTATCGATTTGCCAGCCCCCCAGATATCGCAGACGCACTATGGGGCTGGCTGAGACGAAAGAGCTTTCGGCAATTGAAATTTCTTTAGATCCTATGCTTGTTGGCATGGACACATGGGATAGAATTTTGGGAGCCTGCTTCAAAATCTTGAATTAAAGCGGTACAAATTAGAGGTGGGATCGGGAAAGAAATTGCTTCCTATCCCATCCCGTCCCGAAATCAAATTCGCTTTTCCCATCCCGATTGTCCCGAAAAATTTTGTGTCTATCCCACGGGTCCCGACATTTTCCCGAAATTTTTTTTTTTTTAAATAAGTGTGTATATATTTTTTTTAAGTATGTTTAATTTTAGATAAATTTAAAATTTTTTTAAAACAATATTCTCAAAATTTTTTCCAATTATTCGAGTTCTCTCTTCCAAAATTCTACTGGAAGTAGAAAAAACCCTTTCGCTGGTGGCAGAAGACGTTGGAAGTTCCAACTTGGAACGTTGACCACTTTCCTGGAGAGCATTTGCAACAATGGCAAATCGTTGCATTGTTGCCAGAATGTTTAAATATCGCAATCTTTCTTAAATCTATTTTGCTTAAATATAATTATTTATTTCTTCATCGATGTCGTCTTCCTTTTCGGGTTGCGGTGCACAGATAAATGTGATAAATACTAATGTTGAAGTTCACCCACACATCAGCTTTTGAGGAAGAATTTAAAAAGACTTAATTTTTTTTTTTTTGGCAATTAATTGCAAAATTTCAACACGCGTTGCCATAGCAGCACCAATTATTGGAAGAGAGTGACCGAATTTCGTAGTAGTGAAAATACATCTAAATGCTCCAATTAATTGCACTTGTGATATATAGTGTCACTAAAAAATGTAATCGGTGGGTAATTTCGATAAATACATAACTTTTATCGAGTACATTTTGTTTGCGTCCCGACTGATTTTTGGGTCCTGACAGGTTTACCGGGACCCGTGGGAATTTCGGGATCGACCACTTATCCCGACTTTCCCGAATTTTTTTAAAACCGTTTCCATCCCGCCCGATCCCGATCATTTTTTCGGCACCCGCGGGATTCCCGAAAATCCCGATCCCAACGCCCATCTCTAGTACAAATCCTGCAGCTTAATATATTCCGAGACATCTCTGTTGCTCCATACGATGTTAGCAATTTTACACTACGCAATGTCTTTAATTTGCTAACAGTTATGGAACAAGTTTATAGACATACCATTCATGTCAATCCTTTGGCTAGGAGCTTAGGGTCAAACACAACGTTCAGAAGATTAAAGCGTCTCCACATAAGTGACCACCAATTTTTCGAAAAAAAAGTAGTCCGGAGTTCATGGGCAGATGTTCGGTTTTTGGCAGCGTTAGATAGGTTGCAGCTTAAATTTAGGTGGTTGTGCATCCACTAAGAAAAATCCTTGTTGCCAGGTTGTGGGTTCGTGAGGGACAGGTTGAGTTGCTTGTTGTAACTTGAATAGCGCCTTATGGTAGCAATGCATTTGAAATTTCGTTTTTGTTGTAATGTTGTAGAGAACTCTTTGGCCAGTGGGATATTTGGTTTTGTGTGTAGTTTGGGGAGGAGCTTCATTATCGTTTCTTTGATGCGATTGATTATGATTGGCAGCCTGGCCACTGCTAGAACGCAGGCGATGGGGGAGGTAGGAAATGCGTTGGTTGCTCGACGGATGACTCCATAGTATGACGCTCGCAGGGGGCTAAGGCTTTGTAAATGAGGCGTGTGTGCCTGCCGCCGCGCCGAGTTTACTTAGCCAGAGGGAGTTGGCAGTCGCATGCCAACTACCGAAGACCGACCATACGTGGTGAAGAGCCACATCCTGCTCGAGGTGCCCCTGCTCTAGACTAAATATGGCGGATCTGGAGAGGACAACTCGAAAAAACCCGTAATCACCGGTGTTACCGTACCGTGCCCCTGTGATGAATGGCACTACGTTAGTGTGTCTTATAACGGTGGCTTCCGGATACCTGGCACCTCCGGTCGTATAAGTGCCCGATCCGGGGTATGAGGCTCTGCCCCGGGGGATACCCTTTCCTCATCACTCGTGGGACCAAAACATGGATACTGCAGAAAATAAAATTATAGAAACCGGGTGCTCTAGCAGCCCCAAATCGACTGATGTCGAACATATCCGGGAGCCTGAGGTAGCTATGGACGTTTGTTCACAAAGCTCCAGCACCGACACCATCACCAAGGAGGTTGAAGAAGCCCTTCTTGCCTCTCCTAAGGCCGAGAAACCCAAAAGGATCGCGCTATCGGGAGCTGCAAGAAAGAGACTGCGCAGACACCTCGCAAATGGCGTTCCCATGGAGGAGGCTAAGAGGCTCGCACAGAAACCTATTGGCCCACCCATGGCTATGCCCAGCAGATATGGTGTAGCAAACAAGCGGGGTAGATCGGTAAACACGACCCCAGAAGAGGCGTCGAATAAGAGGGTCATGCTGAAGACCGCGGCACCTAGTGCCCTGGCGAAGGGTGATCCTGCAAGCGTGTTGCTTGCCGAGGTGGCTCCAGTAGCCTCCACAGCCGCAACTGCGGCTGGGCAAGTAGCACAGGAGCAGCCACCCCAAACCGGTGGTATGGCATCTTATAGGGATGTTGCCAGCTCATCGAAGATGGCAATACTCCCAGCCGACTACCCCAACAGTTTGCTCACTACGGAGCAGCTTGGCAGCATCCAAGCCGCCATCTTATCAAGGGTGATGGAGCTGAGGCATGGCTCTGTGAAGCCGTTATTCTCTGGCTGCACCTTTAGACCAGGATGGATGGCCATCACTTGCGGAAATGCGGAGACGGTTGAGTGGCTGTGCACAGAGGTGCCTAAGCTCCGGCTGTGGAAGGATGCCCGCATTAAGGTAGTCCCCGAGGCAGAGGCTCCACGTGCCGCTGTTTTTATTGGCTACTTTCCGCTTCCGAATGCGGCCATGAAGACGGACGCGATTCTGAAACTCGTCGAAGGTCAGAATAGCGGGCTGCGAGTGGGAGACTGGCGCGTCTTTCACCGGGAGATGAGGCAGCACATGGCTATCATCACCTTAGCACTGGACCCTGTTTCGGCCAACCGGCTGATATCGCTAGGATTCCAGCTGAACTTCGCGTGGGGCAAGGCTACCCTTAAGCCTAAGGCCAGCGCGCAGTCGAAATAACAGGCAGTGGCTCATGCTCTCGTAGCTGAGAAGCCCACCTGCTCCAAGACTGCCATACCGGACGCGGCTGCAACTACACCACAGGGTGTCGCTGAGGAGACTCATGCGACCCCTGGGCTGCCTGCAGCTAACAGCACAGTCCGGACCCCCAGCGGTGGTGAGGCATGTGGCACCGTAGCTGCCCAGGAGCCCGCAGCACCGAAAAAGATCCTGCGCCCTCCCCTTTACGGGCGCATCACGCGCGGAACCGGGCGCGTGAATAAGGGTGCGAGGCGCACTTTAGAGGAAGAGGCCCTTCTGAGCACAAACCAAGGCCGGAAGATGGCGGCCAGAGGCCGCAAGAGGGCGGACTAATGTCCTGTCCCCCTCCCCCCACCCTTCCCAACACCCGGAGACACCTAAGATGTCTCCAAGCAAACCTCCACCACGCAAAGGCTGCTTCTGACGTCCTCTGTGAGAGGTTTGCTACCATGGACATAGCATTTATCCAGGAGCCGTGGATAAATGCCGGACGTGTCCTGGGGCTAAGCACCACATCCGGTAAATTGCTATATGCAAACAACCTACCTCGCCCTAGAGCGGCTTTGTTAATTAACCAAAATCTAACATATGTTCCCCTTTCACAGTTCATCACTGAGGACCTGGTGGCAGTCTGGGTTAAAATACCCACTGCCCATGGCGAGCAGGAGGCAGTGCTGGCCTCCGCCTATCAGCCCGGTGACTCAGATGTTGTGCCTACGGCGGCTACCTGTGCCCTGGTAGAGCATTGCCAGAGAAACCGGCTCCGATGGTTAATCGCCTGTGATGCTAATGCACATCACACGGTCTGGGGGAGCAGTGACATCAACAAAAGAGGTGAGTACCTTCTTAAGTACATTATTAGTAACAACATAAGCCTACTAAATCGAGGCAATGAGCCCACATTTATTAATGCAATCAGAGAGGAAGTCCTCGACCTAACTCTCTGTAGTCTTAACATGTTGTCCGTTGTCTCAAACTGGCACGTTGCGAGTGAGATCACTATGTCAGATCACCAGCACATTAGATTTGATATAGGATGTGCCTTGCAATGTAGCCTAGTTACTAGAAATCCCAAAAACACCAACTGGGATCTTTTCTGTTTTGAGCTTGAGCAATCCAGAGACTGCTCCACCCGTCCGATATTGTCCATTGACGAGCTAGAGCGTGAAGCTACTGTGCTTCATACGAACATTAAATCGGCTTATCACGCTAGCTGCGAACAAAAAGTTCGTAAGACCAGAAGGGCTGTTCCCTGGTGGAACAAGAGCCTTGACGATTGTGAAGTAGGCCGCGTCGGCCCCTTCACAAATAGTAATATTTATTATATTTATAGTTTTTAAGTCGCAAGAAGCGCAGGGGTTGTTCGAGTTGTAGGTATAGTTTTGTTAGACGCAAGGAGTGCGCAGTATTTATATTTAATAAACGCAAGGAGCGTAAAGTATTTAGATTTATCGGATGTACTTATTTTTGATTGACGCCTAACGCCTAAGAATTTAAACATAACCGCCCCAAAACGCAGAGTCGCAAGATGCAGCGCGCCAGCTGCGATCATCAAATCCACCACGGTCACGAGCAAGTGTGGGGAGTGGCAAAATCTGCAACTTGGGCCGAAGCGTGGGCGAGGGAGTTGCGATTGAGATACGGGAGTGAGCAGACGCGTACGCGCTAGTAAAAGTTTAGTAAAGATAAGGTAAGGGGATAGTTCGTCGCGGTTCATACATATAGGTTAGATATATCTACAGCTAGGTTTAGGTTTATTGTAGAAGTTATAGAAGTTGAATAAATTGGTCACCGGTAAGTCCGTGACCCAGTGGAGTGAAATTGCTGTGTGTTTTCTTTCTTTCTATTTCTTTTCTTTGGGTTTTTTTTATACACGCACGTACACCAATCAAGCTAAGTCGTTTGATACTCTGGCTGCTGAGTGTGTCGGCCGTCGCGTTGGTGCAGACGCCGGCGTTCCCCCTTCCAACTTGTAAGCCGTGCGCGTTACAGTCCCACTAAAAATACATAAATATTCTTGTGTGGTGTACCTGGTCAGACTGAGTTTATACCCTGGCTAAATTACTCCTTTACAAGTGGCGCCCGAGCAGGGACTCTAAAGTGCAAAGGTGTGGTATAATCTGGTATTAAAGCCCCAGAAATATCACCAACAAGTGTGGAAGGAAAAGTGCGTAAAGTGAAGTGCGGGTATACCCGACGATACCCTGCTTTACAAGTGGCCAACGAGAACGGTTTTCGAGCGTGGTTTTGTGCAATCGTCGCGGCACAACGAAAGTGAGGGCGTAAGGCAAGTGCAGATAAGAATAACTGTTCGCGTTCGAGAAGCATTGCCTTAGAAACGTTTGCGGCGCAACGAAGTTGACGGTGGAAGAAGACACACCGATCAAACTAGCGGTTCGCGTTCGAGGCTGTGCATAAGTGAACACCTGCGGCGCAACGAAAGTGTCGGCAAATTTTGTGAGCGGTCAACGAACGGCATGGCAGTAGCTGGTACAGGCCGCTGCAAAGGTCGTGGTGTTGTCGCACAGTGGGCTTCGACCGCGAAATAAAAAAATTTACTATTATTTCGAGTGCGGAGTTGTCCCATCGGTTCGGGTCGAGTATCGGACTTACGTGAAGTCGCCGTACAGTGGGCCTCGACCGTGTAAACGTACAGTGGAAAAAAAAATTAAAGGAATTTTAAAAAAAAGTCAGAAATACGAAAAAAAAATTAAATAAAATAAACAGTGACCAATTAACAGGAAAATTTTTATTACACTTAAAAAAAAAAAAAAAAAATATTTTCGCAATAAAATAAAATAACCGCAATAAACAGTAACCAGTTAACAAAAAAATTTTTTATTACACTGCAAAAAAAAAATACAAAATTCGTTATACCGTGGAAATTTTTTTTTTAATTTCGTAATAAAAGGAATAACCGCGACAGACAGTGATAAGGTAAAAAGTTTTTTTTTACACCGGAAAAAAAAAATTCGTAAAAAAAAAAAAAAAAAAATATATATATATATTTGTTTAATTTCGTAACAAAACGGTAACCGTGATAAACAGCACCAGATCAAGGGTGCAAATTTTCGCGAAGCGGACATATACGGCTCGGACGGATTTTTTTTTTTGCTTCCGTTCGTTTTTTTGATTAGATGGAGAAACCCAAGACTATCGAGCCCACCCCAGTGGAGGTCGTAGAAAGCAGCAACCCTGGTGTGGGTGTGCAATGGGTCTACCACTGCCATAAGGAGGATCTAGAAGACATCGTCCGGGAGCTCGGATTGGAAAAGTGTGCCACGGTAACTGACTACCGGAAGCTGGTATGTACTTTCATAAGGCAAGGTGGTCATACCACCGGTATATGGGCACGGTTAGCGGAATGGGAGTTGCGGTTCGCAAAGATCCCAGTGTCGCCTACCCGGACTGCCACTTCTGTTGGAGGAATACGACCCAGGCAGAAATCTGAATCAGATGCGGCAATCCCATCAATACAGACCGGTGGCACGGAACATTTGCGTCCGCCCTCCAACAGCACGATTTATAATGAGTTTTCCCCACAGAATACAGCATGTATCCCCGATATACGAGTAGGGTCGCCTCTGGCATCCGGGGAAGATACCCCGGTGAGACAGGCGAACCCCCATCTTAATTCTAATGATAGCTATAGTACCCCTAGGAACGGGATGGTCGTCCCCGAACTAGTCCGGAAGTGGGGTATCCTGTTCAATGGGTGCACTGACCCATTAGTTTTCCTGGAGGCAATTGAGAACAGGGCGTTGTCATACGACATAGGCTTAGACCGGTTGCCGAGGACAATGAGCGAGGCTCTAACGGGTAAGGCCGCCCGGTGGCTATCAATAAGTAGGCTAAGGGACGCGACTTGGGCGACATTTAAAGCCGAGTTCTTGGAGTTTTTTCTACCGCCCCAGTATTTCGACAGGTTAGAAGACAGTATCCGGGCACGACGGCAACATGATAACGAGCCGTTCAAGGACTACTTGCTCGAGCTGCGGGGTATGATGTACCACGCGGGGTACAGGGCAGAACAAGAATTGCATAGAGTATACGAGAATTTGGCACCCGAGTACCGTTTGTACATTCGTAGAGGGGACTTCTCCTCTCTGGCGCAGCTAACTCAGATGGCAGCCGAGTACGAGAACGTAAGTCAACAAAGTCGCGAGCGTGCAGCACGAGGTAGGACCGGGGGTAGTAGGTATTCGGACGGATTAGCCGGTGAGGTAGCCCCCGCCAAACATTTCAATCCTTTCCGGACGCAACCACAGCCAGGGTCAAGCGGTAACGTGGGGAATACGCCACCGCTTGGGTATACGGGAGTAATTTCAAACGGGATGATCAGCCAAGAGGAGTCGAGGGCTCTAGGCGGGAAGAGGCTATGCTATAACTGTTCGCAAGAGGGTCATTTTGCCAAGGAGTGCCCCAATCCACGGGTACAGTTCTGTCGGCAGTGTGGGGCCAAGGGGGTCAATACCAGCCAGTGTTGTCAACAGTCAAGGGCGGGAAACGATATGCGGCACCATACGGGACGGGACCCGATGGGAGCCGACGTGAACCAGTCCCGAAACTAGAATACCCTTTAAGAGTGGAAGACGGGCGGATAGTTGCTACTGTAAGAGTCGGGGACCAAGTAGCGACTGCGACAGTAGATACAGGGGCGACTAGGAGTTTTATTAGTGAGGAGTTTTCCCGCAAGGTGACCAGCGGGGGCGAGATGCTGGACGCCTGCGCGAAAATTCGCCTAGCCGATGGGTCCACTTTACACGTAAAGAAGCTATTGAGGGTAAAAGTTGGTCTAGCGGGGACAGAGGTCACGGTGAGTATGCTCGTGATGCCCTCGATGCTAGACAACATTATACTAGGGATAGACTTTTTGTGCCGGGTGGGGACGACCATCGAATGTGGCAAGGCTAGGTTAATTATGGAAGCTGTGGAAGTACCAGATATAGAGGAGGAGCAGGTCCTAATGGAACGTGAGCCAGTTGTGAGCAAACCGGAGGAGGACGACGGATCAAGGCAGGAGAAGGATGCCCCTGGGGCACCTCAGCCCAGCATCGCCGTGGGAACGGTTCGAGGAGACAGCGTGGACGCGACAACGGCAGGAATACAACGGTTCGGCGAGGTAGGAGGGTGCGTCATACCCGGCCCCGCAATAACACCAGTGGAAAATGTCGAAACCAAGGATAACGAGTGGCCAGAGGATTTGGAACTAGAGATAAAGGAAATACTGAAAGCGGAATTGGTTCTCTTTGACGAGCTGCAAGGGGTGTCTCACGTAGCCGAGCACCGGATCATCATGAAGGACAAAGGAAGGAACTATAATCTCAGGAGAAGAGAATGGCGACCAGGACTCAATACGTTGGTGCTACTAAGAGCACACCAACTCTCTAAAGCCAGCGAAGGTTTCGCGGCGAAACTCGCTCCCAAGTTCGATGGCCCATTCCTCGTGAAAAAGTTCGTATCACCGAATATCGTGCGATTGGTAAAAGGACAAAGAAAGAGCAAACTCGCCAGCATTGCGCAACTGAAGCCATTCTATGACGAGGGAGAGGAGCACGGAGAAGATGACCACCCCGACCGAGCGTCTGACAAAGAGCAGACTCGTCACAGTTTTAATTAATCTCTTTATTCTTTTTTATTAACACTAACCCAATTTGAATTCAGAAGGCCCGTTCATCAATTAAGACTAACCGATTGGGTTTATAAATCCCACAGAATACCCAAGATGAGCGACCAATTCCCTTATGTGACCAGCAGCGGCGGTGTGGGTGACAGAGCCGCCAATCCAGGGGCAGGTATTACCGCCGAAAATGTGGGCGATACGCCCCACAAATTGGGCTGTCTTCCGGACGAGGACGAGCTGACCGACGCCGCGGTCGCGGCCATATCAGAGGCGTTGGAAAATCGTACGTCGAGAGCCCACCGTTCCAGGTTCAAGGTGGAGGTGAACGGGGAGCTACACGGCGTGACATGGAACGCGTGCGGACACGTAACTGTCACGCTACCCAAGAAAGGGGGGGGTGTGAAGTAGGCCGCGTCGGCCCCTTCACAAATAGTAATATTTATTATATTTATAGTTTTTAAGTCGCAAGAAGCGCAGGGGTTGTTCGAGTTGTAGGTATAGTTTTGTTAGACGCAAGGAGTGCGCAGTATTTATATTTAATAAACGCAAGGAGCGTAAAGTATTTAGATTTATCGGATGTACTTATTTTTGATTGACGCCTAACGCCTAAGAATTTAAATATAACCTCCCCAAAACACAGTCGCAAGATGCAGCGCGCCAGCTGCGATCATCAAATCCACCACGGTCACGAGCAAGTGTGGGGAGTGGCAAAATCTGCAACTTGGGCCGAAGCGTGGGCGAGGGAGTTGCGATTGAGATACGGGAGTGAGCAGACGCGTACGCGCTAGTAACAGTTAAGTAAAGATAAGGTAAGGGGATAGTTCGTCGCGGTTCATACATATAGGTTAGATATATCTACAGCTAGGTTTAGGTTTATTGTAGAAGTTATAGAAGTTGAATAAATTGGTCACCGGTAAGTCCGTGACCCAGTGGAGTGAAATTGCTGTGTGTTTTCTTTCTTTCTATTTCTTTTCTTTGGGTTTTTTTTATACACGCACGTACACCAATCAAGCTAAGTCGTTTGATACTCTGGCTGCTGAGTGTGTCGGCCGTCGCGTTGGTGCAGACGCCGGCGTTCCCCCTTCCAACTTGTAAGCCGTGCGCGTTACAGTCCCACTAAAAATACATAAATATTCTTGTGTGGTGTACCTGGTCAGACTGAGTTTATACCCTGGCTAAATTACTCCTTTACACGATCTCAAAAAGGCTGCGCGAAAGCTCTTCAATAAAGCAAAGAGTGGGAAAACCACATGGGATTCCTACAAATCTGCTTTAACGCTCTATAATAAAGAGCTGAGAAGGTCCAAACGGGCTACATGGCGCCAACACTGCGGGCAGATTTCAAACCTCCCGGAAGCTGTCAGGCTACAAAAAGCCCTTTCCAAGGACCACTCAAACGGCATCTGTACGTTGAAAAAGCCAGATGGAACACGCACAAACGACCCAAGGGAAACGAGCAGCCTTCTTTTGACTACTCATTTTCCCGGGTGCGTGGCTGTGAAGCAGCACAGCTCAGAGGGTGAGGCACCAACCTACCTCTCTGGGACTGGAGAGTGCCCACACCTGCGAGTGGCTATGGTGGCAGACTCCAATAGGGCTGTGGGAAGGGAACCCCCCTATCCCTCAGAACGTCTTGGAAACTTGCCCTATAGACTGTTTCATCAAAATAGCGTACAATGGGCTATACAGAGCTTCAGTCCATACAAATCCCGTGGGCCAGATGGAATATATCCATGCTTGTTGCAGCGGGGACTGCACCAACTCGCAATCCCCCTGGTCCGTTTATTCCGAGCTAGTCTCTTGTTTGGACACATACCAAGCAAATGGGCTAAAGTGAAAGTTGTGTTTATTCCTAAGGTAGGGAAGAAAGATTCCCAATTGCCTAAGTCCTATAGACCAATTAGTCTTAGCTCCTTCTTCCTTAAAACTATGGAGAAGATAATTGACCAGCACATCAGGGAGACGAATCTCAAGCAGCTTCCCTTGCATAAGTACCAATATGCGTACTAAGCTGGTAAGTCAACTGAGACTGCCATTCATTGCCTTACAACAACCATTGAAAAGGCCATTGGCGCTCAACAAATAGCACTATGTGCCTTTTTAGACATATCAGGAGCTTTTGACAACACGTCATATCAGGCTATCCGTGCCTCTCTTGTACATAAAAATGTACCCACACCCATTATTAGGTGGATTCTGGAAATGCTTAAATCCAGAATAATAACTGTAGACCTTGGAGGAACCATGACTTCAATCACAGCCACAAGGGGGTGCCCTCAAGGGGGAGTACTCTCTCCTCTCTTGTGGACTCTGGTCATCGACGAGCTACTCTATAAGCTCAACGACTAAGGGTTCGCCACTCAAGGCTACGCTGATGACCTAGTCATCTATATAGTGGGCTGGCATGAGCAAACCATCTCGGACCGCATGCAGCAAGCCCTCAACATAGCCAACAGATGGTGTCAGGACAAAGGATTGTCCATAAACCCGTCTAAAACTGTTTTAGTTCCTTTTACCAGGAAAAGGTCTCTGTCTCTAACAAGACCATCCTTAAATGAATCTACCATTGACTTTTCGGTTGAAGCCAACTACTTAGGAGTTACACTTGACTCCAAGCTCAACTGGAATGCACACCTTGAAAAGACCATAAATAAAGCCACTCGAGCACACTTCGCTTGTAACAGGCTTTTCGGTAGAACATGGGGCCTAAGTCCCAAAATGATCTACTGGTCTTTTAACACTGTGGTAAAACCAATCCTAACCTATGCATCTCTTGCTTGGTGGACGAAATCTACCCAGAAGACAGCTGCAGCTGCACTTACCAAACTACAACGACTAGTCTGCATAGGCATCACTGGAGCCATCCGAACATGTCCCACTGCAGCACTTGGAGTTATAACTGGCATACCCCCTCTACCCATCACCTTGAAAAAGGAGGCCTGTCTGGGGGCACATCGCCTTCAAAATATCACTAACATAAAAAGTGGTGATCTTACCGGGCATCTTCGGGTTCTTGAACCCCTAATAAATGAGCCCATTCTGCGCGTAACTGACGAACAGAAACCAAAACTTGTTTTCCACAGAAACTTCTCTGTAGTCTTGCACTCCAGACATGATTGGAAAACAAAATCAATATCTCTGCCCAGTGGATCACTAACGTGGTACACTGACGGGTCGAAACTGGAAAACGGTGACACCGGGGCTGGTATTTTCGGACCAAGGTTCAACAAGTCCATAGCCATGGGAAAGTCTCCAACCATTTTCCAAGCAGAGATGTACGCCATAGAAATCTGTGCTCGTGAATGCCTTCAAAGGAAAATTCAAGGTGTACGGACTTACATCTTCTCTGACAGTCTGGCGGCGCTCATAGCGCTGAGATCCTTCACGATCTCCTCCAGACTTGTAGAGAACTGTTTCCAGCAGCTGAACGCGCTTGCCTCCAAAACATCTTAACGGTGGGCTGGGTGCCAGGGCATGAAGACCATATAGGAAACGAGGTGGCAGACTGCCTAGCTAAACGCTGTGCGATGACACCACTAATCGGCCTGAACCCTTCTGTGGAATCCGAAAGGACACAAAAGGAAACGGAGATAAGTCGCCACTCGACCGACAGTGCATGGCTGAGACAAGCCAAACAATTTCTCGTCCCCCAGATGACGCGATCAAAACGCATCATCAATCTAAACAAGTAAGAAGGCTCTAGTCGGGAGAGCCCGACTAGAAGATACCCTGAACCCAGTTGCAATAAATATATTTAATTTATATAAGACTTTGGTATACTGGCTTAGCTTCCATCGATTAAGTTCAATATCTCTGGTGTTTCTCAACGGATTTGGACGAAATTTTCAGAAAAGTTCTATCATTATCCATTACTTCAACCCTCATTTTTAGATTTTCCAAATTCGATATTTTATTGTTATCAATGGTATGTGTATATCGGAAACCAGAATAGTTATCGATAATTTGAAGCAAACTTGTTCTGCTCATGGTATAGGAGAACTTAAATCCAAAATCTGAAGTCTCTAGCTCTTGTAGTCTCTGAGATCCACGCGTTCATACAGACAGACAGACAGACAGACAGACAGACGGATAGACAGACGGACATGGCTATATCGTCTCGGCAATCTCGCAATCGCTCTCGAAAATACTCTGAGACATTTTTGCCTAAATTAAAAATGTTTTTATACCTCATTCAATCATACATAAGTGACAAAAGTTACATGACAAGTGTACACTAGTCAGCCGACTGGTGTAAAATTTACACTGTAAATGCAATACAAGGTGTTCACTTGTTATTAATAGGCAATCATTTAGCTTTTAAGTTTTTTTAAACTGTTTCACCTTCAATATTTACCAAATATTGTATTATATTCACAATTGATAGTATACAAAACTTCAGAAAATTCACATAGTTTAATTAAACAAAAAAAATTCAAACTCAACATATGAACGTTCAAACATATAAAACGAAATGCGTTCAATTTACACGTTTTGAGCTTGCAAATTCTCTCTGTTAAACATATGATCGCTCTTAACGGAACCGCGAATGCAGCGCAAGATATAAAATGTAATAAGAATTGGCAAGGGCGTAGGGAGAGGTAACATTGGCAACTAAAATTATGCACGGAGCAATATTTTTTAGTTTTATATGCATAAATAGCTGTGTTTATTTCATTTAATAAAAAATTGTTTGTCACAGATTGTAACACAACAAACAGCCCCCGCCCCCCTTGCAAAACTCAGCATACACCCATGACAAGCAAAGCTGCGAATGCACTCAAAAATGTAACTCCAATAAGAAAGCTTTTGCATAAAGTGCGCGGGTGGCTGCAAAAGCTTTGCACTTTTGTAAAGAAACATTGTTGTTATTTAATGTGATGTTGAAAATAATTTGTTTCTCTCAAAATAGTCGAAATAATGGAAAATAATGCAAAATAATGGAAAGTAATGGAAAATAATGGAAAATATTAAAACGATTATTTTCCATTATTTTCAATTATTTTCCATTATTTTTAATAATTCTTGGTAATTTTCCATTATTTTTGATTATTTGTAATCGTAATCATTAAATAATCATAAATTTTTCACCAGCGAACTATATAATCACTACGACTATTTTCCAAAAATAATTTAATTGATTAGTAATTCTAATGGCAACTTAACAGGTCTGGTTAAAATTAAGGAACAAGTTTAGAAGAAGCTTGAATTTTGTTTTATTTGATTCCGAATACTTAAGAAGAACAAACATTGCAGTCGGATGTAGCCCACTAACCAGCCCACTAACCAGTAAAGACATCAGGTTAACAAATTATGTAAAATTCTATTGGTGATTTCTGGCTCTTTTCTGACTTCTCTATGTATTCACTAGTGTTTTCAATGTTAGCGAAACTATTCGTCTTTTTTTTATTTGGGAAGCCATGATACAAGAAAGACAGACATTGCGCATAAACAGCTGTTCACATGTGACGCAATTTTTATACTCGATACCGAAGGTAAAGAGTATATTGGTTTTGTGCAATATCCGTCCATGGTGTCTGTCTGTCCGTATGTATGCAAGTTTTTTCCACACCCTTAAAGCTAGAGACTTGAAAGTTTCCAATTATCTTTATCTATGGCATAGTAAATTTAAGTGTCAAGATTGGGGTTCTACGATAACTGGGGGCTGGAAAATCGATAAATTCGATAACTCAAAACCGATAAATCCACATATTTCGCACATCATTATAGCTAGAACTACCAAACTTGGAAAGAAGATAGCTACTAACAACCTCCAAAAACTGCTTCAAAAATTTTGGAGACACGCCAACCCATTCTATATCTCCCACAGTTTTTGAGCTATAGCCAGCGAATTTGGTGCCAAGACAGGTGATGATGACCCCCCAAAAACTGCATCAAAAGTTTGGATGCCACGCCCACCAATATAATCCTAGCCGCCCCCATCCGCCCAAAGCTTCGTCAAAAACGGGAACGCGTGTCTCTTCCAGAGTTGTGGAGCTAGAGCCACCAAATTTGATAGGAAGATAGCTGGCAACGACCCCCAAAAATCTGCATCAAAGTTTTGGAGCCACGCCCACCCATTTCACCCCCTTTCCCCATATTTGACAAATTTTGAGCTATAGTCACCAAATTTGGTATGAAGATAGCAATTGACATTTCACAAAGATCTGAATCAAAAATGTGGATGCCACACCCATCCATACTGCCCCCAGCCCCCTTTCCACACCTTTTACAAATTTTGAGCTATAGTCACCAAATTGGCACCGAAGACAGTTGGTGGAATCTCCATCTGAATCGGAGAATCTTTAAGGCAGCGTACACCCCTGCCGCATCCGTAACCGTTTGCAATCAGGCCTCTTTTTAACCGGTTTTAATACTGGTATCGAGCATGCCGCAGTCGGTTGCGTCCGACTGCAACGTTTCCAGTTGTTTATAAATATATTTTGAAAAAAATGAATGATAATAAGTTTAAAACTGCTTCTCTTATTATATTATTATTATTATTATATTGTATTAAAAGACTTAATAAAGTAATTTGACATTTAAACAAGGCAAATATTTAACACATGTTGTGACGTCATCTGCGCAGAACATAAGCCAGTTTCTGCGTAATCTGAGTTCGCTACAAGCACAGTTTTCAATATTCAGCGAAAAAAAAACGGTGCACATTCGCTATCAAAATGAAATCACATCGCTTTGATGTGCGTGCGTTCATAAGACGCAATGTAATTAAATATTCGTGCCCCTGCCGTTGCGGATAATGCGTTCTGGTGTGCGCAATGCTATAAAGTGCGGAAAATCAGTTTAGAAATTGTTTTCTCTTGATGTGATAGACCACAAACTTGTCAAAAACCTTGCTTTTTGCACTTTTAGATTGAGTATCTCACAAACCTGACGTGCTGAGCCTGACTCTAGATTTGGATTAAGCACGTCAAACCAGTTCAGGATTATAGTCTGCTTTTACATACTTAGAAAATCGTGGTAGCCTGTGTAATCAATTTACATACATACATGATTTTTATACGCTTTTGACTTTTTTCAGGTATCTTAAACTCGTGATTTTTGAGCTTGATCCTTCTTATTGGTTTTTTTTTTTTTTTTGTACTTTTAACAAGGGCGTTTTTCACTTGTATGTAATTTTATTGATCAACTTACCCCTGTTGCGACTCATCCAGGAAATTTAGGTTTTTGCTATTATCCCGTGCATTATTTAAGAGAGAGCACGACAATAAAAAAGTATCGTAAAGCTGCTGGTCTCGGTAAGATGTTGCTATCTTTCGGTTTTTCGAAAACGATAAATGTGCATCTAATTCCACAATTGAATTCATTTCTGCTACCAGCTGTGACAGGATTTGCACGCCTACCGTGCAATGCTCAACTGAGCCCTAGGAAGAAAGAATGTTTAAGTTTAAGCGGTTTGGTTGATTACTTTTTATACTTTCATACCTGCAAAAACTTTTTGACGTCCTCAAGTAAGTTTTGAAAGACAAGTTCGCCCTTGTACGAATCAAACCAACCGTATTTAGTGATTTTGGCAAGAAGCGTAACAAGAGCCTGTACTACGAAGTGCTGCAAATTAAGCCTGGTTGCCAAGTAGTTTAGGGCGTAGCTGCGAATATCAATGCGCTGTCCAAGAGTTATCCCCTGGATAAGTTTTGTGAGGGTAGATGCGGCAAGTAGCTGCGCATAGCTAGAATCAGACCGGTCTAGCAGTAGCTGGCACTTGGGTAAGGCGTCCTGGCTATTAACAAATGTTATAAGTCTCTTCTCAGCATCAGCTCGTACGCTCGCATCTGTTGCTTCATACAGCTGCTTGCACAGGATTTCCAATTGTTGGATTTCCTAAATATTAAGCGATTTTTATTTAGAAGGCGTCTATTGTCATATAATTATTAAAAAAATTATGTGTACACATCCAAATAATATGTGTGCATGCAAATAAGACTTTAACACTGCATGCATACATGTGTGTTTATGTCAATATAATCGGATAAATAAAAATATATATGAGTTTTTACCATAGTACTTTATTTGTTCAAACGTTTGCTTTTCTGTTGATTAAAATTAAAAGCATTTATTTTTAGCGCACAAACGCGCAATATCAATAAGCCGAACACCAAGCAATCTACGGCAAAAATAATGGAGTAAATAAAAATACCAAAATCAAGAACTACTTAGAACCATAACAAGCAATTTATTATATTTTTGACTTATCGATACATCGATTTTATAAAAATCGCGAATCAACAAGTACTAAATATCATAGGGTTTCCTAAGATGCACTTTACATCATGGTTCAACCATGCTTTACATCAAAATTTACAGCAATTATCACTAACAAGACGGAGAGCTGTCCTCATACTCTGCATCTCCATTTCCATCTAGTTAACAAGTTAACAATAATGAGGGTGTTCAACAGCCCCGTTTCATCGTTTCATGTTACATGGATGAAACGCTTAGCTCGTAAACGGCATTTTGCGTGTCAATGCGTTTCATATTTGTGCAGTCAGCTGTTGTTTGTTTACATTTTTTTTAATTCAATTTTTGTCACTGCTACTGTTTACTGCGCTTATATTGCCTGGATTTTTAAAAAATGCCATCTGAAAGAGTTAAAGATATGGTATGCTAGGCTTTAGGAAAGCAAGTTATTAGGAAAATACGGGATATTGAAGGTGAGAAGAACTCGTTGTTTAAATTGCTCAATTACATGTTTTTTAACATTTGTAGATGCATCCCGGCAAGACAAACTATATTCGGAGATTGATGAGGTCATGGATAACTTCGTTGACAATGTTGTAGCAATTATTTGTGCCGTCGGGGAGAATGCTTTTACGTTCCGAAATCCATCGATTGGCGCACCAAATCCTCAGCACATTCGACAACAAGCGGCCATCAACCCAATGTGCACAAAAATACACCAAATATACTGAACATCGATGGCAAATATCGATTTAATATCGTGCTGTTCCCATATTTACTATCAACAAGCATGAAACACTTTTTGTTTACATACGCTGTAGTGTTGGGTAAACACTCCTCATTTTGAAAAACATGTTCAATTGTTATTTTTTTTGAAGTGATTTAACTCGCTCACAGTGCTCTCTTGTTCATTCAAGTTGCTCTGTTGCTCCCCTGTTCAATCTTTTTGCTCGTGATGTTGTTTATTTGCTTTAAGCCGTTGTTCCTTGCATTTTACCACAAGTTACTGGACTATGGTCTCACTATAAAATCTGGTGCCCACGCTTACAACATATACCACAAATTCCTGCCTTGATTTTTTTATTGTACTGGATAGGGACTTTTATCATAGGAAATTTACAACTACCGGTTTATGCAAAAAAATATTAGTACATCGATATTATCGAAACCATAATATCGCCTGATTTTTCAGACTACTTTAAAAAAATCGATACTCCGATATTATCAATAGCGATAGCACATCCCTAAAGGCCTGTTTACTCTCGACATAACTTAACATAACATAACTTAAGAGTCAGCTGACTCAATCTACCTTATGGCTCTCAATGTTAGCGTTTACTCTCAACATAACATAACTTAACAGAACATAACTTAATTTTGAACCTGCAGGTTGCAGAAATAACTTAATTCGAACAGTGTTGATTTACGCGAATAGCGAACAGCTGTTCGAAATCAGTCTTGCAAAACGTAAGTCAACTACAATTAAACAACTTATTCAAAATGGATCAGCAGAAGTTAATAATTTTAGTGCAAAACCATAGTTTGATTTAGGACAAAAAGTCAAAAGAGTTTAAAAATAACATTAAAATAAGAGCAGTTTGGACTGAAACTGCCACAGAACTTGGTAGCAACGTTGTATTCAAAATGCCCCAACGAGCGGTCAATATATTTTATTTTATTTAACAACACTGCTAACACAATTGTACAGCACTGCAAACTGATTTCTTAAGCTAAGTTATGTTGAGAGTAAACGCATACATTCCTTAAGTTAAGTGAGCTGCCTCTTACGTTATGTTATGTTAAGTTATGTCGAGAGTAAACAGGCCTTAATACGAATGAGATGACAGCTCGAAGGGGATCATGGACGATTGCAAGGCATACTTCAAACAAGCAAAGGGCGTTCACATAAGCACGCGTGTTGCTCTTATGATAATCAGATAATTTGAAATCTCGATCCGATCATGCTCCTTTGTTGTTGCTCATTTACGTTCACTCTCTATTTTATGTGAGCGCTTTGCATGTCAATCATAACGTTTAATAACCCTAGCTCCTCCGCACACACAAATATATAAATCTATAGGCAATATACAATTCACTTAACTGCAGCCTCTTAGATATGTTTTGCATTGATTCAGTGCGTGTAAAGAAGGTAGCGATACTACACTCTTTGTTTGAGTTGCAGAGCGCGCGCATACATAAGAGAGTTAGCCGAAATAGCTATAATTGGTGATGGAGCCTGCCTTTTTACAGCTCTTCTAAACAATATTAGTGCGCTATGTCATAAGTATGGTACTGCATGTGAGCTTTAAGCAGCAGCAGAAATTTTTGCTGTAAATTTCCAACTTTTTCAGAATGGAAATTTATTATAAGCATTCGGAAATAATAAGCATCCTGTTGCGTTAAAGGTACAAAAACATTCATTTAAAAAAAAATCGTGATATTAATTGGGGTAAGCGCATAATTTTGAAGCTCATAGAGTTGCAGTGAGAAGACATCAGGCTAATAATCCTGATGCACGTCAAGAAAGGCGTTTGCGTGCATGGACTGTTAAAGCCATGTCTGGCTTAAACTATGATTTTTAAATAGCTTACAAGTCGATAAAATTACTCAACTTGGTAGTATGAATTTGATATGCAAACATAATAATGCCTTAAAATGGAAAAATTAGCCTTTGGGTATCTGTTACAAGGCAGGAAAAGGTAATCTTTCACAAAATGATAGTTTGCCCGATCCACTTAAAAGCTTAATAATTGCTGCTTTCAAATGACTTCATTTGGAAGTACAAAAACTATAAATGAAACTTGGTCAACCTTTAAAGTTCAAGGACAAGTGTATCACTTAATTGGTAGTGTCCGACCTTTGCCAAATGAAGAAATGCAGTTTCTTCAAGTTTATTTTGTTGGTGATGATGAAAAGGAAGCTCAACTATGTTGCAAAAATATTTCAAATGTTGATTGTTGCGTAGTAAAGGATCTTCAATGTATGTTTCATCAGCGTTATGTTAAAGATCTAAAAATGGCTCTCAATAAAATACCAACAAGTACTAAAGACTATAAATTGGTTATACATGCTGATCGAACACCCGCTGGTGCCCACAAAGGGCTTTACAATGCACCTCAATCAAGTGAAGTAGCTTTAGTTATTGTTGGTCAGCAATTTGAAAAGCGCGATATTATTATTGAAAGCCATAATAAAAAATTACATCGTATAAGTGAGGTGCAACGATCATACGATGCCTTACAGTACCCTTTGCTATTGAGTGGATATACCACAATGTAATCCATTATTAAACAAGTGGAAACGTTGCAGTCGGACGCAACCGACTGCGGCATACTCGATACCAGTATTTAAACCGCTTAAAAAGAGGCCTGATTGCAAAGGGGTACGGATGGGGCAGGGGTGTACGCTGTCTTAACGATTCTCCGATACAAATGGGGATGCTACCAACTATCTTCCTTCCAAATTTGGTGACTCTAGCTCAAAGTTTGTAAGAGCTGTAGAAAGGGGGGCTGGGGGCGGTATGGTTGGCTGTGGAATTTAAATTTTTACTGCAGATCTGTGTGGAATGTGAATTGATATCTTCATACCAAATTTGGTGACCCTAGCTCGAAGTTTGTAAAGAGTGGGGAAAGGGGGGCTGGGGGCGGTATGGGTGGGCGTGGCATCCAACGTTTTGATGCAGATCTGTGTGGAATGTCAATTGCTATCTTCATACCAAATTTGGTGACTCTAGCTCGAAAATTGTTAAATGTGGGGAAAGGGAGGCTGGGGCTGTATGGGTGGGCGTGGCATCCAAAGTTTTGATGCAGATCTGTGTGGAATGTCAATTGCTATCTTCATACCAAATTTGGTGACTCTAGCTCGAAGTTTGTAAAAGGTGGGGAAAGAGGAGCTAGGGGCGGTATGAGTGAATGTGGCATCCAAATTTTTACTGCAGATCTGTGTGGAATGTCAATTGCTATCTTCATACCAAATTTGGTGACTCTAGCTCGGAAATTGTAAAAAGTGGGGAAAGGGGGCTGGGGGCGGTATGGGTGGGCGTGGCATTAAACGTTTTGATGCAGATCTGTGTGGAATGTCAATTGCTATCTTCATACCAAATTTGGTGACTCTAGCTCGAAAATTTTAAAAAGTGTGGAAAGGGGGGCTGGGGGCAGTATGGCTGGGCGTGGCATTCAAATTTTTGATGCAGATCTTTGCGAAATGTCAATTGCTATCTTCATATCAAATTTGGTGACTCTAGCTAAATGTTTGTAAAAGGTGTGGAAAGGGGGGCGAAATGGGTAGGCGTGGCTCCAAAACTTTGATGAAGATTTTTGGGGGTCGTTGCCAGCTATCTTCCTACCAAATTTGGTGGCTCTAGCTCCACAACTCTTGAAGATACACGCATTCTCGTTTTTGACGAAGCGTTGGGGCAGCTGGGGGCGGCTAGGGCGGTATTTGTGGGCGTGGCATGCAAACTTTTGATGCAGCTTTTGGGGGTTGCTAGTAGCTATCTGCTTACCAAATTTGGTAGTTCTAGCTGTAAGCCTTACAGTGTAAGGACGTGCGAAATATGTGGATTTATCGGTTTTGAGTTATCGAATTTATCGAGCCCCCATCTTGACATTTTAATTTACTATCCCATAGAGAAAGAGAATTGGAAAATTCAAGTCTCTAGCTTGAAGGGTGTGGAAAAAAGTTGCGAACATACAGACGGACGGACGGACGGACACCATGACGGACATTGCACAAACCCAATATACTCTTTACCTTCGGTATCGAGTATAAAAAGGAGAAACCAAAAAAAAAATGATATTCGCGTTAAGCTTTTACAGCCATAAAATAATGATTCGTCAATCTGAGATAAATCATTTAATTTATTGTCGTTCCCTTTTTAGTCAGTTTTTGGTTGATATGTATGCTAAAATTGAAGTAGAAAGGTTAAATTATATTCGCTACATACAAGCGAAACTCAGAGCAGATAGCTATATACATACATCTACAAGATGCAATAGGCCAACAAGATGTTGTCGCAGCTCAACTTGGTCAGATGGTAATTTTACCATCTTCTTTTACAAGCTCTGCACGATATATGCACGAAAAGACTCAAGATGCTAAGACATATGTTCGCCATTATGGGCGACCAGATCTTTTCATAACATTCACATGCAATCCACAATCCGGGTCAAAAACAGCATGATCGTCACGATATTATAGCTCTAGATTTTAATTAAAAAGTTAAAGCTTTACTGTCACTATTGACAAAAGGTTCTTTGTTTGGAAGCGTACAATGTTTCATGTACTCTGTGGAATGGCAAAAGTAGGGTTTACCACATATACATATTCTGCTTTGGTTAGAAAATAAAATAAGACCAGATAAAATCAATCAATTTATCTGTGCCGAAATACCAAACGCAGATGAGGATCCTTTGTTATTTAACATTGTAAAGTCAAATATGATTCATGGCCCTTGCGGTTCATTTCATAATAAATCGCCATGCATGAAAAATTGAAAATGTACCTAAAGGTTTCCTCGAGAATTACATAAAGAAACTTTGACTGGAAAAGATAGTTACCCTCTATATCGTAGAAGAGCGATAGAAGATGGTGGTAATGCAATTAATATAAATGGTAATTGCATAGATAATCGTTGGGTTGTGCCTTATAGCTGTGTACTATTGAGAACATTTGAAGCTCACATTAATGTTGAGTATTGTAGTTCTGTAAAGTCTATTAATTAAATACATCTGTAAATATGTTAACAAGGGCAGTGATCAAGCATCATTAATATGTACGAAAGTGGCCGTTATATAAGTAGCTCAGAAGCGGTATGGATAATCCTTGCATTTCCCATACATGGACAATAAAGAATTTCAGAGAACGAACCGAGAGCATGATGTGCTACATTTTTCTGGAGTTAAAAGAGATTCAGCTTTGGGAAGAGTTTACACTATTCATCCCAATAATACAGAATGTTTTTATTTAAGACTTTTATTACATTTTGTAAGGGGCCAAACTTTATTTTCAAATTTAAAAACCGTTAATGGTATAGCATACGCATCATTTCAATTGGCGTGTAAAGCTCTAGGATTACTAGAAGATGATAAGCACTGGGATTCAACTATAGCCGAAGCTGTCATATGTCAAAATCCTACAAAACTGCGAGAACTTTTTGCAATAATGTTAGTATTTTGTCAAATTTCAGATGCTCTTAAACTTTGGAATACTTATAAAGAGAGTTTCTCAAAAGATATTTTAAGAGCCTTTCATATTTCACAAGACAGAAATATTGATCAAAGTATTGTGAATAATCTATTAAATAAATGTATTATTTGCATTGAAGATATTGTACTGTCTATTGGTGGTCAAAACTTGACTTATTATGGACTTCCACTACCAATTAGATCCGAGGAAATTGTTCCAAATATTGAATATCATACAGAAACAAATTATGAAAACTTCGATGATTTTGTTGTTAATAATGAGCTACTCCTTACTGATGGGCAAAAACAAGTATGCGAAAAGATACTACATAGCGTTGAAGCAGAAAAGGGAGAAATTTATTTTTTTAGATGCACCTGCTGGAACCGGTAAAACGTATCTTTTAAATTTATTATTGGCAAAGGTACGGCAAAGTAAAAATATTGCATTGGCCGTTGCTTCTTCCGGTATCGCAGCCACTTTACTTAATGGTGGTCGCACAGCGTATTCTACTCTTAAGATTCCATTTAATTTGATTCATTTAGAAACACCACATTGCTGAATTTCAAAGCAATCTAATATTGCTGCTGTGCTCAAAGATTGCAAGCTTATTGTTTGGGATGAGTGTACTATGGGCCATAAAGGTGCTTTTGAAGCTGAAGACATTCGAGATAGTGAATACCTAATGGGTGGCATAACTGTTCTCTTAGCTGGTGATTTTCGACAAACTCTTCCAGTGATCCCCAGAGGAACAAGAGCAGATGAAATAAATGCGTGCTTAAAGTCTTCAATTTTGTGGCCCAAAATACAGAAAATTGCATTAACGAAGAATATGCGAGTGCACTTAAAATGTGAAAGCATCGCTGGTGAATTTTCAGAAATGCTTCTTCAAATAGGAAATGGATTATTTCCAACCCATGATGGCAAAATAACTTTACCATCCACTTTGTGTCATGTTGTGAAAAGTATTGAAGAGCTAACTCTAAAAAAATTTCCGGATATTACAAGTATGACATATAACTCTATTGATTCTGTGACTGAAATCGAAGATGCAGTTCATTACCCCGTCGAGCTTCTTAATTCATTAAATCCGGCTGGGCTGCCTCATTATAAATTATTTTTAAAGATTGGTTCACCTGTTGTCGAAGCAATTATTGTTGAAGCAGAAGTTGTCACTCATATTAGATTGCATTGTTAGTTGTAAGTTAGTTAAGAGAAAATGAAGTATGTACTCTTAATTGTAGCAATAAGCATAAGTATTAGTATCCTATATTATTCTCTTAGTTGTAGTCGTCTTACAAGCCGATCGGCAATTGCCGACGGCAAATTCACTGAAGTGCGGCCGCTTGTGGCTTTCGCACACCTTTGTTAGGCTAAGCATTTTTTAATTGTCGTCAAGCCTTTGAAGTCACCACATTAAAGCGAAGTTACATAAAGAAAAACCGCGTCTCATTATTTGTGATATTTAAATTCTAAAAATTCTTAGATTTTACATTGGCGCCCGAGCAGGGACATCGGTTTTTTAAATAATTTGTTTGTTTGTTTCGCTGTGGTGGCTTAAGCTTTCGCGTATTAAAAAAAAAAAATAAAAACTTCGTTGGAGTTTGCTGCTTCGCTGGAATTTGCTGCTTTTTGCCCTTTGGACTTCGCCATCTTGGACGCTGCCAAATTGCGCCAGTTCCATGGAGGATCAAAGGAGATCACTTTCTATAGACTCGCTAGAAAGCCAGGTATTTTGTGCCAAAAATTGAGATAAAAAGTTGAATTTTGTTGTGTCGCTGCAGTCGACCAAAATATTAAAAATTTAAAAGGAATATAGACTACGTTCATACACGTATAATTCAGCTCAATTTCTGGCACCTTGTGCATTTAGTTTCGTGGACAAAAATAAAGTAAAAAGTTTTGCGGCATATACATATGTACATACGTGTTTGCATATTCCCGAACATTTAATATTTTTGCATACATATGTACGTATGTTCGTGTACGAAACTATTACTTAATTTTAAATGAACAAAACGGCAACATACATATATCAGTACATATATAATTTCGAACAAATAAAAAGTAAATACAAATTAAACAGAATAAAGGTTTCAAACGGTGGTCTATTTATTGCATTTATATAGTTCGTGTGTTTGTGCATTAACATCTGGTTGTTCGATCGTTCGTTAACCTTTCTTCGCTCTGTGCTTGCATTGGCTTATTACATTGGTGTGTGTGTGCGTTTGCTCGCGCCAAATTTTGCCGCTTATTTTTCATCCCCGCTTTGCTTGCATTTCAAGCTTGGCTTGATCGTCTGTTAGTTTTTTGTGCGTGCGCTCGCTCCAATTTCTCTCTTTTGCTTTTTTTTAACCCCCGCACCCCTCATATTCTACCTGTTGCCTACAAAGTGGCTGCAGAAAACGTTTGACTTGCTTATCTTCGGTCGCTTGGACCGTTTTCGTTTGTTTGTTCACATTTCGCTTAGAGTGCGTGTGTGTGTTCAGTAAGCAAGCGTTTTGTTACATACATAATTGCAGTGCGTGTGCGAGGGTAGCTCACAAAGTTTGCCGAACTTTGTTTCTGTGTTTTTTTTTTAAAGGCAGTTTTTCATCAGCTTAATTATGTCTGAGTCAGATAAACTGGTACTCGATAAGCCAGCAGTATCCAAGACTGCTGCTAAGTTAGCATTATGTTTACAGAAGTTTGATAAGGTCAGTGCTGATATTGAGCGCATGCAAACAGCCTTTAGGTCGAAACAAATGTCATCAGACAAAACAGAGTTAGCATGTCGATTAGAAATGTTAGATGGATATATTGAAAAGGCTATGAATTTACAGGCAGAGTTGGACAGTTTAAACCCAACCAACGATAGCAGAGGGCCGTTAGAAGATTTGTGTGTAATTACAAAGGCGTTGTTTATGAATGCAATTAAACCACAATTAAACACACAAGTACAACATGACTGCTCAATGAATTCGAGCCAACGATCCCAGCTGCCGAAAATGCGTTTACCAAAATTTAGTGGTAAGCATTCGGAGTTTAGGAATTTTATGTGTCTTTTCGAGAGTCTTGTGGATGACGATGTGTCATTGGCAAACGTTGAAAAATTTAATCATTTAATATCATGTTTGTCAGATGAAGCATTGGGTGTTGTTAAGCCGTTTCAGTTAACAGATTGCAATTACCCGAAGGCCCTTACTAGTCTGAAGTCAGTTTATGACAATAAATGTCTTATATTTTTGATACAGTTGCTCAGTTATTCGATTTGCCAAGCATGACAAAACCATCTGCGTCAAGTTTAAGATCGATGGTAGATACAGTGTCTGCTATATATTCATCGCTGTCGTCTTTGGGTGACGACAAAGACATTTCAAATGCACTTATTATTCATATGGTCATGTCAAAAGTAGACCATAAGACAAAATCTCGTTTTGAGGAGCAGCTGGATTATGATAAGCTGCCATCATGGGAAGATTGTGCTAAGCAGTTGAATAGGAGGTACCAATATTTAGCTGCAGAGGAGTCAACTCGTGACAAATCAAAGGTGCGCAATGAATTGAGAAAGCCTCAGCAAAAATCTTCATTTGCCTGTGCTAGCCCAGGGCAAAAGTCGTCGTCTGCATGCACTTATTGCAAGTCTGCAGATCATAACATATATTCTTGTCCGTCATTTAGTGCCATTTCCGTTATGCAAAGATTTGAGTACGTTAAAACTCAAAAGATGTGTCTAAATTGTTTGACCGTGGGACACATAGTTGCAAACTGCAAGGCGTCGAAGTGTCGAGTTTGTTCAAAGCCTCATCATTCTTTGCTTCATAGGTATAATGCACCAGTACAAGGTGAGGCAGCTGCACTTCAAGCTTCAACTTCTGAGGCATATGTTGGACACACGCGTAATGCGGATCAAGTCGTTCTTGCTACTGCTGTCGTAAATATAAAAGATAGATTCGGACAGTTGCATCCAGCACGAGTGTTGCTCGACAGTGGCTCTCAGATAAATTTGATGTCTGAAAGCATGGCACAGAGGTTACGTCTTAAACGTGAGCCAAATTCTCTTGCTATTTCAATGGTAGGTGGTGCAACCACTGATAGCAAAAATAATGTTTGTGCTTCGTTTCAATCTCGTTCGAATGCCCATACATTTTCCGCTGATTGCTGGGTACTAAAGACGATATCCACATCTCAGCCTGGACAAGCTCTGTCCATATTGAATTGGAAGATTCCAAAGAATATTAAGTTGGCAGATCCCGAGTTTTACAAGCCAGCTAAGGTTGATGTGTTATTGGGAGCGGAATTGTTTTATGGATTATTGTGCGTTGGGCAAATAAAATTACATTCCGAGCTGCCGATCATGCAAAAAACATTGCTCGGCTGGATTGTAGCCGGAAAATATACTGGTCAAGTGCCTCGACAACAGTATATCAATAGTTCAGTAGCTCAAGTTTCTATTTGTTCTCTCGACTCATTAGTAAATCGTTTTTGGGAATTGGACCAATGTCCAATCGAGTCGAAGGCTGTTCGCCAAACAGCTGAACAGCAGGCCTGTGAGTTGCACTTTAACAAAAACGTGCAACGGTTATCTTCCGGTCGATTTCAAGTCAATCTTCCCTTTAAGACCGATCCCAAGGCTCTTGGCCTGTCCTTTCAAACTGCTGAAAGGCGTTTTTTGCAACTTGAGCGCAAACTGTCAAGGGATAACACCCTTAGAAATATGTATCATGACTTCATGAAAGAATATTTGGATTTGGGACATATGTCCATTCTGAAGTCTGCTCCTCCAGAACAGCATTACTACATTCCTCATCAATGCGTTCTGCGACCTGAAAGCACCTCAACCAAACTTCGAGTTGTTTTTGATGCTTCTAGCAGAACATCAACAGCAGTTTCGCTAAATGAAACACTCATGGTTGGGCCAACTATTCAGAGGGAGTTGTATTCAACGTTGGTGAACTTTCGGTTGAACAAATATGCCGTAACTGCCGACATTTCAAAATGTATAGGCAGATAAATGTTTCTGAGCAAGACCGAGACTTTCAACTTGTCTTGTGGCGAGAAAGCACATCGCAACGTATACAGGCATACAGATTGAATACTGTTACATATGGTACAGCGTCAGCACCCTTTTTGGCTGTACGTTGTTTGTTTGAACTAGCAAATATATACGCACAATCTCATCCAATTGGTGCGGATGTAATTCGCAATTGTTTTTATGTCGACGATATGCTGGCAGGTGCAGATACTTTGAAGGAATTGGACACCATTTGCAGCCAGTTTAGTGACATGTTGTCCAAAGGAGGATTTCCACTGGCCAAATGGGCTTCTAATTGCCAGAATCGATCTGGTGAAAAGAACGCCAGTGGAGAAATTAGTATCAAAATTGATGAGCAAAGCTCGGTAAAGACGCTTGGAATGCGTTGGGCACCTCAAGAGGATGTGTTTAAATATCATCTTGACGTGGATAGTTTTGCCTCCTTAAAACCAACAAAACGTAATATTTTGTCAATAGCCTCTCGTTTGTTTGACCCTCTTGGCTTATTGTGTCCAATTGTCACTAAGGCAAAAATGTTGTTGCAAGAGTTATGGAGGCTAAAGATAGATTGGGATGAGGCAATTCCTATGAGTTTACACACTGCATGGAATAAGTTTACCACTACTTTGCGAGATTTGCACAAAATTTCGATCCCTCGGTACGTTTGTTTGACTTTGTACCAAAATATTCAAATCCACGGCTTTGCTGACGCCTCCAGTCAAGCCTATGGCTGTTGCATATACGTGAGAACAGTCAACAACAAAGGTGTTGGCGTTTCTTTGCTCACGGCGAAATCTAGGGTAGCTCCGCTTCATGTTAAAACAATACCCCGGTTAGAGCTGTGTGCAGCACTTTTGCTGGCCAAACTTTGGCAACAAGTGTCGAGCACATTGACCAAATTCACGATAGAAAGCGTGAATTTCTGGTCAGATTCGCAGGTCGCATTATATTGGTTGGAGCGTGATTCGGGTACATTGGGTACATTTGTCGCGAATCGAGTCGCAGAAGCTCAAGAGTTGTCAACTGGAGTCGTGTGGCGTCACGTTCCAACGGATTCTAATCCAGCAGACTTGGTTTCAAGGGGAACCGATATTAACGAGATTGTGAGGTCCTTGTGGTTCAATGGACCAAGTTTTTTAATGGCAGAAAAGGATCGATGGCCTCAACTGCATCAGTTCGAGATAGCTTCAGAAGTCAAAACTTCTGAGGATAAAAAAAGTGCAGTTGTGTGTGCATTAGGGGTATCTGAGGCTGATCTAATTGCATTTTGCAGCTGATTGGCCGACAATCGAAATTCTCTAAGCTGGTCCGAATAGTGGCTTATGTGCTTCGATTTTGTTTCAAGCAACTTAGAAGTGATTCCCTCGTTGTATCTGCTTCAGAAAGAAAAATTGGATTCTTGAAACTGATTGCAGTTGTGCAACGCACAACATACAGTGGTGAATTCAAATTATTAAGGAAATCGGCAGTATTAGCCCCAATGCTGCAATCGTTAAATCCATTCATTCACGAAACTGAGGAAAATGGTATTAAATTTGAATTAATTCGAGTAGGAGGGCGTTTGCTGCATGGCTCTATCTCATATGATGCTAAATTCCCTTTGTTGTTACCAAAGCGTGCTGAATTCGTCAGCCTTTTTATCAGGTATTTGCACATTAGGCACTACCACGCTGGTGCAAAGGTTCTTGTTGGATTGCTAAGGCAACAAGTTTGGGTGGTCAATGCTCGCAGTGCATGCACGGCAATTGTTAGAAGCTGCGTACACTGTTTTCGCTATAAGCCAAAATTATTGGGACAAATAATGGGAAATCTGCCAGCAGATCGCCTTCGTGAAGGTCGTCCATTTAAGGTATCTGGCGTAGATTTCTGTGGGCCTTTTTATGTAAGCTACAGGATTAGAGGTAGACCACCAGTTAAAATGTACGTTGCCGTTTTTGTTTGTTTCGCTTCAAAGGCAGTCCACTTAGAACTGGTCACAGATCTGTCCACTGATGCTTTTTTAAATGTTTTTAAAAGGTTCATTGGGAGACGAGGGCTGCCGGAGACGATGTACAGCGACAACGCGACAAATTTTGTCGGAGCGAGCAACGTGCTGATGGAGTTGCAAGCAGCGTTTCACCGGAGCAAGGGAAAGCTGCAGGAGTACGCAGCGGAGCGAGCTGTGCAGTGGAAGTTTATCCCTCCGAGGGCACCACACTTTGGCGGACTGTGGGAAGCAGCAGTAAAGGCTGCCAAACACAGGCTGGTTCGAGGGGCAGGCGACGCCAAGCTGACGCAGGACGAGTTGTGCACGCATCTGGTGGAGGTCGAAGCGTTGCTCAACTCCAGGCCACTCGTGGCAGACACCAGCGATCCCAACGACGGGGAGCCAATAACTCCGGGGCACTTGCTCATCGGCCAGCCTTTGCTGGGGCTGCCCATCGGATCCACGCCCGAGGAGCCCAACAACAAGCGCGTACCCGCATACTTGAAGCGGTGGCGACAGTTGTGGGGGCTCAAACTGAGCTTCTGGCGCAAGTGGTCCAAAGACTACCTGCTCAGCCTGCAGCAGCGCGCCCAGTGGAGCAAAGGCGAGGCCAATCTGGTCGAAGGGGCGGTCGTTCTCGTGCACGACGACAACACCCCCCGCAACGGTGGATCACCGGGCGCGTGACACGCGCAATCGTGGGAGAGGATGGCAAGGTGCGAGTGGCCGAGGTCAGAACGCCGGCCGGCGTTATTAAACGACCGGTGCACAAACTGGCACCGCTGCCTATCGAGGAGCGTTGAAGACCGGAGCTCATCAACGGGGCCGGAATGTTGAAGCAGAAGTTGTCACTCATATTAGATTGCATTGTTAGTTGTAAGTTAGTTAAGAGAAATTGAAGTATGTACTCTTAATTGTAGCAATAAGCATAAGTATTAGTATCCTATATTATTCTCTTAGTTGTAGTCGTCTTACAAGCCGATCGGCAATTGCCGACGGCAAATTCACTGAAGTGCGGCCGCTTGTGGCTTTCGCACACCTTTGTTAGGCTAAGCATTTTTTAATTGTCGTCAAGCCTTTGAAGTCACCACATTAAAGCGAAGTTACATAAAGAAAAACCGCGTCTCATTATTTGTGATATTTAAATTCTAAAAATTCTTAGATTTTACATTGGCGCCCGAGCAGGGACATCGGTTTTTTAAATAATTTGTTTGTTTGTTTCGCTGTGGTGGCTTAAGCTTTCGCGTATTAAAAAAAAAAAATAAAAACTTCGTTGGAGTTTGCTGCTTCGCTGGAATTTGCTGCTTTTTGCCCTTTGGACTTCGCCATCTTGGACGCTGCCAAATTGCGCCAGTTCCATGGAGGATCAAAGGAGATCACTTTCTATAGACTCGCTAGAAAGCCAGGTATTTTGTGCCAAAAATTGAGATAAAAAGTTGAATTTTGTTGTGTCGCTGCAGTCGACCAAAATATTAAAAATTTAAAAGGAATATAGACTACGTTCATACACGTATAATTCAGCTCAATTTCTGGCACCTTGTGCATTTAGTTTCGTGGACAAAAATAAAGTAAAAAGTTTTGCGGCATATACATATGTACATACGTGTTTGCATATTCCCGAACATTTAATATTTTTGCATACATATGTACGTATGTTCGTGTACGAAACTATTACTTAATTTTAAATGAACAAAACGGCAACATACATATATCAGTACATATATAATTTCGAACAAATAAAAAGTAAATACAAATTAAACAGAATAAAGGTTTCAAACGGTGGTCTATTTATTGCATTTTATATAGTTCGTGTGTTTGTGCATTAACATCTGGTTGTTCGATCGTTCGTTAACCTTTCTTCGCTCTGTGCATGCATTGGCTTATTACATTGGTGTGTGTGTGCGTTTGCTCGCGCCAAATTTTGCCGCTTATTTTTCATCCCCGCTTTGCTTGCATTTCAAGCTTGGCTTGATCGTCTGTTAGTTTTTTGTGCGTGCGCTCGCTCCAATTTCTCTCTTTTGCTTTTTTTTTAACCCCCGCACCCCTCATATTCTACCTGTTGCCTACAAAGTGGCTGCAGAAAACGTTTGACTTGCTTATCTTCGGTCGCTTGGACCGTTTTCGTTTGTTTGTTCACATTTCGCTTAGAGTGCGTGTGTGTGTTCAGTAAGCAAGCGTTTTGTTACATACATAATTGCAGTGCGTGTGCGAGGGTAGCTCACAAAGTTTGCCGAACTTTGTTTCTGTGTTTTTTTTTTAAAGGCAGTTTTTCATCAGCTTAATTATGTCTGAGTCAGATAAACTGGTACTCGATAAGCCAGCAGTATCCAAGACTGCTGCTAAGTTAGCATTATGTTTACAGAAGTTTGATAAGGTCAGTGCTGATATTGAGCGCATGCAAACAGCCTTTAGGTCGAAACAAATGTCATCAGACAAAACAGAGTTAGCATGTCGATTAGAAATGTTAGATGGATATATTGAAAAGGCTATGAATTTACAGGCAGAGTTGGACAGTTTAAACCCAACCAACGATAGCAGAGGGCCGTTAGAAGATTTGTGTGTAATTACAAAGGCGTTGTTTATGAATGCAATTAAACCACAATTAAACACACAAGTACAACATGACTGCTCAATGAATTCGAGCCAACGATCCCAGCTGCCGAAAATGCGTTTACCAAAATTTAGTGGTAAGCATTCGGAGTTTAGGAATTTTATGTGTCTTTTCGAGAGTCTTGTGGATGACGATGTGTCATTGACAAACGTTGAAAAATTTAATCATTTAATATCATGTTTGTCAGATGAAGCATTGGGTGTTGTTAAGCCGTATCAGTTAACAGATTGCAATTACCCGAAGGCCCTTACTAGTCTGAAGTCAGTTTATGACAATAAATGTCTTATATTTTTTGATACAGTTGCTCAGTTATTCGATTTGCCAAGCATGACAAAACCATCTGCGTCAAGTTTAAGATCGATGGTAGATACAGTGTCTGCTATATATTCATCGCTGTCGTCTTTGGGTGACGACAAAGACATTTCAAATGCACTTATTATTCATATGGTCATGTCAAAAGTAGACCATAAGACAAAATCTCGTTTTGAGGAGCAGCTGGATTATGATAAGCTGCCATCATGGGAAGATTGTGCTAAGCAGTTGAATAGGAGGTACCAATATTTAGCTGCAGAGGAGTCAACTCGTGACAAATCAAAGGTGCGCAATGAATTGAGAAAGCCTCAGCAAAAATCTTCATTTGCCTGTGCTAGCCCAGGGCAAAAGTCGTCGTCTGCATGCACTTATTGCAAGTCTGCAGATCATAACATATATTCTTGTCCGTCATTTAGTGCCATTTCCGTTATGCAAAGATTTGAGTACGTTAAAACTCAAAAGATGTGTCTAAATTGTTTGACCGTGGGACACATAGTTGCAAACTGCAAGGCGTCGAAGTGTCGAGTTTGTTCAAAGCCTCATCATTCTTTGCTTCATAGGTATAATGCACCAGTACAAGGTGAGGCAGCTGCACTTCAAGCTTCAACTTCTGAGGCATATGTTGGACACACGCGTAATGCGGATCAAGTCGTTCTTGCTACTGCTGTCGTAAATATAAAAGATAGATTCGGACAGTTGCATCCAGCACGAGTGTTGCTCGACAGTGGCTCTCAGATAAATTTGATGTCTGAAAGCATGGCACAGAGGTTACGTCTTAAACGTGAGCCAAATTCTCTTGCTATTTCAATGGTAGGTGGTGCAACCACTGATAGCAAAAATAATGTTTGTGCATCGTTTCAATCTCGTTCGAATGCCCATACATTTTCCGCTGATTGCTGGGTACTAAAGACGATATCCACATCTCAGCCTGGACAAGCTCTGTCCATATTGAATTGGAAGATTCCAAAGAATATTAAGTTGGCAGATCCCGAGTTTTACAAGCCAGCTAAGGTTGATGTGTTATTGGGAGCGGAATTGTTTTATGGATTATTGTGCGTTGGGCAAATAAAATTACATTCCGAGCTGCCGATCATGCAAAAAACATTGCTCGGCTGGATTGTAGCCGGAAAATATACTGGTCAAGTGCCTCGACAACAGTATATCAATAGTTCAGTAGCTCAAGTTTCTATTTGTTCTCTCGACTCATTAGTAAATCGTTTTTGGGAATTGGACCAATGTCCAATCGAGTCGAAGGCTGTTCGCCAAACAGCTGAACAGCAGGCCTGTGAGTTGCACTTTAACAAAAACGTGCAACGGTTATCTTCCGGTCGATTTCAAGTCAATCTTCCCTTTAAGACCGATCCCAAGGCTCTTGGCCTGTCCTTTCAAACTGCTGAAAGGCGTTTTTTGCAACTTGAGCGCAAACTGTCAAGGGATAACACCCTTAGAAATATGTATCATGACTTCATGAAAGAATATTTGGATTTGGGACATATGTCCATTCTGAAGTCTGCTCCTCCAGAACAGCATTACTACATTCCTCATCAATGCGTTCTGCGACCTGAAAGCACCTCAACCAAACTTCGAGTTGTTTTTGATGCTTCTAGCAGAACATCAACAGCAGTTTCGCTAAATGAAACACTCATGGTTGGGCCAACTATTCAGAGGGAGTTGTATTCAACGTTGGTGAACTTTCGGTTGAACAAATATGCCGTAACTGCCGACATTTCAAAAATGTATAGGCAGATAAATGTTTCTGAGCAAGACCGAGACTTTCAACTTGTCTTGTGGCGAGAAAGCACATCGCAACGTATACAGGCATACAGATTGAATACTGTTACATATGGTACAGCGTCAGCACCCTTTTTGGCTGTACGTTGTTTGTTTGAACTAGCAAATATATACGCACAATCTCATCCAATTGGTGCGGATGTAATTCGCAATTGTTTTTATGTCGACGATATGCTGGCAGGTGCAGATACTTTGAAGGAATTGGACACCATTTGCAGCCAGGTTAGTGACATGTTGTCCAAAGGAGGATTTCCACTGGCCAAATGGGCTTCTAATTGCCAGAATCGATCTGGTGAAAAGAACGCCAGTGGAGAAATTAGTATCAAAATTGATGAGCAAAGCTCGGTAAAGACGCTTGGAATGCGTTGGGCACCTCAAGAGGATGTGTTTAAATATCATCTTGACGTGGATAGTTTTGCCTCCTTAAAACCAACAAAACGTAATATTTTGTCAATAGCCTCTCGTTTGTTTGACCCTCTTGGCTTATTGTGTCCAATTGTCACTAAGGCAAAAATGTTGTTGCAAGAGTTATGGAGGCTAAAGATAGATTGGGATGAGGCAATTCCTATGAGTTTACACACTGCATGGAATAAGTTTACCACTACTTTGCGAGATTTGCACAAAATTTCGATCCCTCGGTACGTTTGTTTGACTTTGTACCAAAATATTCAAATCCACGGCTTTGCTGACGCCTCCAGTCAAGCCTATGGCTGTTGCATATACGTGAGAACAGTCAACAACAAAGGTGTTGGCGTTTCTTTGCTCACGGCGAAATCTAGGGTAGCTCCGCTTCATGTTAAAACAATACCCCGGTTAGAGCTGTGTGCAGCACTTTTGCTGGCCAAACTTTGGCAACAAGTGTCGAGCACATTGACCAAATTCACGATAGAAAGCGTGAATTTCTGGTCAGATTCGCAGGTCGCATTATATTGGTTGGAGCGTGATTCGGGTACATTGGGTACATTTGTCGCGAATCGAGTCGCAGAAGCTCAAGAGTTGTCAACTGGAGTCGTGTGGCGTCACGTTCCAACGGATTCTAATCCAGCAGACTTGGTTTCAAGGGGAACCGATATTAACGAGATTGTGAGGTCCTTGTGGTTCAATGGACCAAGTTTTTTAATGGCAGAAAAGGATCGATGGCCTCAACTGCATCAGTTCGAGATAGCTTCAGAAGTCAAAACTTCTGAGGATAAAAAAAGTGCAGTTGTGTGTGCATTAGGGGTATCTGAGGCTGAATCTAATTGCATTTTGCAGCTGATTGGCCAACAATCGAAATTCTCTAAGCTGGTCCGAATAGTGGCTTATGTGCTTCGATTTTGTTTCAAGCAACTTAGAAGTGATTCCCTCGTTGTATCTGCTTCAGAAAGAAAAATTGGATTCTTGAAACTGATTGCAGTTGTGCAACGCACAACATACAGTGGTGAATTCAAATTATTAAGGAAATCGGCAGTATTAGCCCCAATGCTGCAATCGTTAAATCCATTCATTCACGAAACTGAGGAAAATGGTATTAAATTTGAATTAATTCGAGTAGGAGGGCGTTTGCTGCATGGCTCTATCTCATATGATGCTAAATTCCCTTTGTTGTTACCAAAGCGTGCTGAATTCGTCAGCCTTTTTATCAGGTATTTGCACATTAGGCACTACCACGCTGGTGCAAAGGTTCTTGTTGGATTGCTAAGGCAACAAGTTTGGGTGGTCAATGCTCGCAGTGCATGCACGGCAATTGTTAGAAGCTGCGTACACTGTTTTCGCTATAAGCCAAAATTATTGGGACAAATAATGGGAAATCTGCCAGCAGATCGCCTTCGTGAAGGTCGTCCATTTAAGGTATCTGGCGTAGATTTCTGTGGGCCTTTTTATGTAAGCTACAGGATTAGAGGTAGACCACCAGTTAAAATGTACGTTGCCGTTTTGTTTGTTTCGCTTCAAAGGCAGTCCACTTAGAACTGGTCACAGATCTGTCCACTGATGCTTTTTTAAATGTTTTTAAAAGGTTCATTGGGAGACGAGGGCTGCCGGAGACGATGTACAGCGACAACGCGACAAATTTTGTCGGAGCGAGCAACGTGCTGATGGAGTTGCAAGCAGCGTTTCACCGGAGCAAGGGAAAGCTGCAGGAGTACGCAGCGGAGCGAGCTGTGCAGTGGAAGTTTATCCCTCCGAGGGCACCACACTTTGGCGGACTGTGGGAAGCAGCAGTAAAGGCTGCCAAACACAGGCTGGTTCGAGGGGCAGGCGACGCCAAGCTGACGCAGGACGAGTTGTGCACGCATCTGGTGGAGGTCGAAGCGTTGCTCAACTCCAGGCCACTCGTGGCAGACACCAGCGATCCCAACGACGGGGAGCCAATAACTCCGGGGCACTTGCTCATCGGCCAGCCTTTGCTGGGGCTGCCCATCGGATCCACGCCCGAGGAGCCCAACAACAAGCGCGTACCCGCATACTTGAAGCGGTGGCGACAGTTGTGGGGGCTCAAACTGAGCTTCTGGCGCAAGTGGTCCAAAGACTACCTGCTCAGCCTGCAGCAGCGCGCCCAGTGGAGCAAAGACGAGGCCAATCTGGTCGAAGGGGCGGTCGTTCTCGTGCACGACGACAACACCCCCCCGCAACGGTGGATCACCGGGCGCGTGACACGCGCAATCGTGGGAGAGGATGGCAAGGTGCGAGTGGCCGAGGTCAGAACGCCGGCCGGCGTTATTAAACGACCGGTGCACAAACTGGCACCGCTGCCTATCGAGGAGCGTTGAAGACCGGAGCTCATCAACGGGGCCGGAATGTTGAAGCAGAAGTTGTCACTCATATTAGATTGCATTGTTAGTTGTAAGTTAGTTAAGAGAAATTGAAGTATGTACTCTTAATTGTAGCAATAAGCATAAGTATTAGTATCCTATATTATTCTCTTAGTTGTAGTCGTCTTACAAGCCGATCGGCAATTGCCGACGGCAAATTCACTGAAGTGCGGCCGCTTGTGGCTTTCGCACACCTTTGTTAGGCTAAGCATTTTTTAATTGTCGTCAAGCCTTTGAAGTCACCACATTAAAGCGAAGTTACATAAAGAAAAACCGCGTCTCATTATTTGTGATATTTAAATTCTAAAAATTCTTAGATTTTACAATTATCTTTACTGGCAGTGGTATAGGGGAAACGGTTTTTATACCGAAAATTCCATTAATACCTTCTGATTCTGAATTGCCAATTCAATTTAAAAGATTGCAAATTCCTTTAAAAGTTTGCTTTGCCTTAACAATTAATAAATCACAGGGACAAACTCTTAAAATAGCCGGACTAGACTTCAGATACGGTTGTTTCTCTCATGGCCAATTTTATGTAGCCTGCTCAAGAGTCAGTTCACTAAAAAGTTTATTTGTATTAGCAACAGACGTAAAAACAACCAATGTCGTTTATACAGAAGCTTTTAAAAGTTGTTAATAATTGCAAATTAAATT